>JAQPPZ010000217.1:0-301710 GCA_028583015.1 Wollemia nobilis | reverse complement strand
ATATACCCCTACGACCAATTGCGTCACATCTTTAGTCCGTATTTTTTCGAAATTCCAGAATCGTGTCATCTGTCGCCAGCATCACTTCTTATGGCCTTTTAGTAGCGAAAGAGGAAGGAGAAGGGTTCCAGTCACTTTTTAACAGCAAGTTCGGGAAAAAGAGAAATATGCAGGCGACAACGCTTCCATCGTCTGTTGAGTATAAGCTGGAAGAGCTGGCATGGAAGTATAACGTACAGCCAGCGGAAGAAGTCGCCCGACAAAAGTTAGCAGCAGTAGGAGAGCATGCTGCATTAGATATTCTGGGCAAAATTTCACAGTCCCAAACAGTAGGGACTTTGACGGGATTCATAATTCACATGGGATCTTATGCTCTTCTTTCAATGCAGGCGACAACGCTTCCATCGTCTGTTGAGTATAAGCTGGACCAGCTTGCACGGAAGTATAGCGTACCGCCAGCGGAAGAAGTCGCCCGACAAAAGTTAGGAGCAGTAGGAGAGCATGCTGCATTAGATATTCTGGACAAAATTTCACAGTCCCCAATAGTAAGGACTTTGACGGGATTCATAATTCACATGGTTAAAAAAACCGGGGCCATACCCGTGGATGAGGTTCCACGCCGGCGTTGTAACGAATCTCAGACGTCCATGAGCCTTAGCATGGCAGACTCTGATGACGTGTCGAGTTTGGATGACAGAAGTTTGGAAGATGGCGCAACACAAGGTCCCTCCCCCTCCTCCTCCTCCACCTCGGGTATGTAGCTCAACTTTCTTTAAGCTTTCTTGTTTGGCTTTCTTTCCTTTCTTTCTTTTTAAGGAGTTGAAAAAATTATATTAAAACAAGATTATTGACAAGTTGGAAGCTTTAGCTTTAACTAACAAGAACACCTTTTTCCTCCTTTTTAACTAACAAGAACACCTTTTTCCTCCTTTTAATTTTTCAATAAACTTTCATTATTTTATAATCCAAGATTCTGAGAACTAGTCACTTTTGATTACAACACTAAAAGGAGATATGTATTAGAGCCAAATCTCCTAAACCATATGTCTGCAATGGCTGTCCAAATTAGTCTAATCCTCTCATCCTCAATAGCCATGCCACTGTGCCACTGAACCTCTACTTCCTTCTCTATACCCGTCTGCCACTTTATCACATCATCCAATTCGAATCCTCAACCTTCATGTCTCCAAAGCAAAGTTCCTCGTGCAATCCAAAACTTCTACCAAGATATGAGAATCAGATTCTAGAATTATCCTCCTTTAACCTTGTCTTACTACCCAGATAGAAGCAATTTTAATAGCTAAGGCTTTTGTCTCGTGGCCTTGCAGTACCCAATAAAGCAATGTCCCAACATGATTCCTGCAAACCACTCCAATTCCAGCTCTACCCAGATTGCCTTTTGCAGCTCCATCCGTATTAATTTTAATCCAACCTTCAACGATGTTTTCCAACTAGCTTTATCCTGCCCTTCTTGCTGTTCAACTTCCTTCTCCATTGTCCCTGTATCAGCCTGAGTTTCCTCTTTAGAAAACATTGCCACAGTTTCCGTGACTTTGCACCAAATGACCTGTCAGACCCCATCCAAGGATGAAAAGGTTTCTCTAAAAATTCTACCATTTCTCTCCAACCATACTTGCCACCAAATAAAGTTTAATCCAAGCTTCCACCTGATACAAAGAGCTTCAGATTTGAATTTGCCCCTCTTCCATCTTTCCCAAATATTAATCCGGTTCAAATCACCATTGGCTTGGATTTTATAAGCTAAAAACCATCGCTCCCAAATCTAGCACGTGAATGGGCACTCAAACATCAAGTGGTTAGATGTTTCCTCACTTTTGTAGCATAAAACACATTGGGATGGACCAATGATTCCCCTACATCTCATATTATCAAAAGTAAGAATTCCATTGTGTATGAATTGCCAGGCAAAGAAGTTTACTTTCGGCCAACCCTTGGACTACCAAATCTTTCTCCAATCCTCAACTTGATATGCATGAGGAGGAGGTTCTGGAAGGATCTTATCATATCCATCCTTCACTATGTAGACTTCAAGGCTCCCATAGCCCCAAGCTAATTCATCCTCCTCATCTCTACCTATGAGAAATATTTCTACCAAGATTTTAGTCATGATGGGTGTCAATTCCGGAGGGATTGGAATTGACCACACGTCCAACTTCTTAAACTGCTTAAACCTATAATACCCTAGTTGTTTGGTGTTAAAATAACTTTCAATCTTGATCCAACCCCTTCTTTCCATGGCTGTTTTTACTAGTTGTAGTTCTGGGAATTCAACAATGACAGATGGGTATTGATCTCATGTATTTGTCCAAAATCGTGCCTTCTCCCCTCTTCCCAATTTGGTTTTCTTCTTAAAGTAGAAAGACATTTATAACATTCTTTGAATATGTAAATGATCAATTTATTATGCGAGAAGTCTTTAAAAACATTTTGTATTAAGTCCTTGAAATTTTTTTTTTGAAAAAATTGAAAAAACTTGTATTAAAACAAAGAACAATTACATAAGGGAGTAAACACATCCCAGCCGAGAGCAAGAAGCAAGATTACAACAAGGCGCGAAAACGCGACATGTCGCGAAATCGTGATATCGCGACAGCAACCCAACCGAGGCCGCGCCAGAGAAACAAGTCGCGAAATCGCGACATGCCGCGAAATCGCGACAGCCAAACCCCGAGGCACCTAAACACCAAAAGCGTCGCGAAATCGCGACGACACAACCTCAAGGCGCCCAATCACCAAAAGTGTCACGAAATCGCGACGAGATTTCCAAAAGGCGCCTGATCACCAGAAGTGTCGCGATATCGCAACGAGTTCTCCCCTTGGCGCCAGTGCTTCAAAAGAGTCGCGATATCGCGACGAGTTTTCCCCATGGCGCCAATTCTCCAAAAGTGTCGCGAAATCGCGACGAGTTTTCCCCTTGGCGCCCAAACTGCAAAAGTGTCGCGATATCGCGACGAGTTCTCCCCTTGGCGCCCATTCATCAAAGGTGTCGCGATATCGCGACGATTTTTCCCCACGGCGCCAATTCCCCAAAACTGTCGCGAAATCGCGACGAGTTTTCCCCTTGGCTCCCAATCTTCAAAATTGTCGCGATATCGCGACGAGTTTTCTCCTTGGCGCCCAACCTTCAAAAGTGTCGCGATATCGCGACGGTTTTTCCCCTTGGTGCCAGCTCGCCAAAAATGTCGCGATATCGCGACGATTTTTCCCCTTGGCGCCCATTCGCCAAAAGTGTCGCGATATCGCGACGGCTTTTCTCCTTGGCGCCCATTCTTCAAAAGTGTCGCGATATCGCGACGGCTTTTCCCCTTGGCGCCCATTCAGCAAAAGTGTCGCGATATCGCGACGGCTTTTCTCCTTGGCGCTCATCCTTCAAAAGTTTCAAAAGTGTCGCGATATCGCGACGGTTTTTCCCCTTGGTGCCAGCTCTCCAAAAATGTCGCGATATCGCGACGATTTTTCCCCTTGGCGCCCATTCAGCAAAAATGTCGCGATATCGCGATGAATTTTCCCCTTGGCGCCTATACTCCAAAAGTGTCGCGATATCGCGACGATTTTCCCCCTTGGCGCCCATTCTCCAAAAGTGTCGCGAAATCGCTACAACTTCCAGCCACAGGCCGCGACGGCGCAACAGGTCGCGAAATCGCGACAGCCTCCCACCAAAGGCCGCGACGGCGCAACAGGTCGCGAAATCGCTACAGCTTCTCTCCAAAGGCAGCGACGGCGCAACAGGTCACGAAATCGCTACAGCTTCTCTCCAACGGCCGCGACAGCGCAACATGTCGCGAAATCGCGACAGCTTGCCTCCAAAGGCCGCGACGGCGCAACAGGTCGCGATATCGCGACAAAAACCACCCTTAGCATTTTCTTTGTTCATTGTCTCAAGGATCGTTCCAGGCCTTGCCTAATCACTTCATCCTCCAAGGCATGTCACCGTGCAGCTGCACCCCTACCTCTTTCTCGGCACCCATCTTCGCAAGGAAATCGGCCGCTTTATTTAGATTTCTACTCACATAAACAAGGATCACGTCATCTAGTTCTCTCCATAGTTCCTTGATTTGAGAGACCAAAATCCTCAACCTCCATGCTTTCAAAGCAAAGTTCCTCATGCAGTCAAGAGCTCCAACCAGTATTTGAGAGTCGGATTCTAGAATTATCCTCCTATGGCCCTGATTAACTGCCCAAAAAGAAGCAACTTTGATAGCAATGGCTTCAACTTCATTATTTGTGGTTCTGCCCAATCCTGCAGTTCCCAGTAGAGCACGGTGCCCTCGTGATTCCGACAGACCACACCAATGCCAGCACTGCCCGGATTGCCCTTAGCAGCTCCGTCAGTATTGATTTTAATCCAACCGTCGGGAGGAGGTTTCCAGCTAGCTCTGACCTGTTCCTCTTGCTTTTCAACTCCCTCATCCATTGGCCCCGAATCAACCTGAGATTCCTCATTTGCGTGGACGGCAACTGTTTTAGTGACTTTGCTCCAGATGACTTGCCAAACACCATCAAGCGTGGAAAACGTTTCTCGAAATATTCTTGCATTTCTCTCCAACCACACTTGCCACCAAATGAAATTTAAGCCGAGCTCCCAACCGATTCGAAGAGCTTTAGATTTAAATCTACCCCTCTTCCATCTTTCCAGAATGTTAATCCGATTCAAATCACCATTAAGCTGGATTTTATAGTGAGAGAACCAGCGCTTCCAAATCTGGCGCGTGAAGGGGCATTCAAACATCAAGTGATCAGATGTTTCCTCGTTCTTATGGCATAGAACACATTGAGATGGACCGATGATACCTCTACACCTGAGATTGTCGAAAGTGAGAATTCCATTATGCATAACCTTGCCAGGCAAAAAAGTTCACTTTCGGCCAGCCCTTGGATTGCCAAATCTGTCTCCGATCCTCAATCGGATAAGCGGGGGGAGGCTCAGGGAGGATGTTATCATATCCGTCTTTAACAGTATAAACGCCAAGGCTCCCATAGCCCCAAGCTAATTCATCCTCCTCGTCTCTCCCCGTGAGAAACCTTTCTTTCAAGATTTTGGACAAGATGGGTGCTAGCTCCGGAGGGATTGAAATTGGCCACTCCTCCAACTTCTTAAACTTCTTAAACTTATACCCCCCCAGCTGAGTAGTATTGAAATAACTTTCAATTTGGACCCAACCCTTGGATTCTATGGCAGCTTTTATTGGGAGTAACTCGGGGAATTCAACCATGATGGGTGGAAACTGATCCCAAGAATCAGACCAAAAACGGGCCTTCTCCCCCCTCCCCACTTTCCAAAATAGCTGGTCTTTAATAACCTGAGATCCAAGCTTGAGAGCCTACCATACTAAGGATCCAGCACCCTCCAAAGAGAAGCGACCCACCTCATTGGGGTTGACATGACCCAAGTATTTACTAGTGAGAATTCTACTGAATAAGGAAGTTGGCTGGGAAATCCACCTCCAGTACAACTTTCCAGCCAAGGCTTTATTATTTAACCTGGATCCTCTCAGTCCCAGCCCACCTTTTACCTTGGGCTGCAGGTGACTTTATCCCGACTCACTAAGGCCCACTTTCTCTCTCCCTTTGGTCCTTCCCACAAGAACTTTCTAGCCATCCTGTCCAAATCTTTCCGGATTGTAAGCGGGGCAGCCAAGATAGAGAATTTGTAGATAGGCATGGCTTGAATGACTGACTGTAAGAAAGTTACTCTGCCACCATAGCTTAACCACTTGTGAGACCAGGTGATTAATTCAGTCCTTGATACCCTCAAGCAAGTGCCTCCAAGTGTCAAGTTTCAGCTTCTTGAAGTGCAAGGGAATCCCCAAGTAAACCGCAGGAAGAGCAGTCCTAGTAAATCCCGGGATTTCTAAAATTTTGTTACGAAGCTCGTGCTCCAGATTGAAAAAGACCACTTTGGATTTCTTGTCATTAATGACCTGTTGAGTAGCCCTGAGATATACATTAAGAGTATCCCTAATCGATCTTGCTTCCCTGAGGCTGGCAACTCCCATCAGACCAGTGTCATCCACAAACTGCAGATGCGATAAAACTTCGTCCCCCACCCTAACACCCAATAATCTGCCTTGCTGTCTTCTCCTCAAGAAAAGTCTGCCAAGACCTTCAGCCATAATCAGAAACAGATAAGGAGAGCAAGGATCCCCCTGGCGGAGACCCCGAGAGGCTCCAAAAGGCTGCGAAGGAAGGCCCTTAATTAGAACAGAGTAGGTCGGGGAAGAGACACAGCTCATGACCCACTCAATCCAGTCCTGAGAGAAACCAAAGGCAGCCATCATTTTGGCCAGGAAACTCCATTCAACCCTGTCATAAGCCTTGGACATGTCCGGTTTTATGAACATCCCTTTATTCCCGAAGTGTGCATTGAATGAATAGCTTCCTGAGCCGAACCACCCCATCCAGAATCCGCCGACCCTCAACAAAACCCCCTTGCTTAGAGGAGATAATGCTTTGTGAAGAAGGGGTTTTAGTCGCTCAACCATTACCTTGGTGATTATTTTATACAACACATTACATAAGGCAATAGGCCTATAATCTGAAATATGGCTCCCCTCCTCCCCTTTTGGAATCAAGGTAATGAAAGTGTGGTTTAAAGCTTTAAGCATTCTCTTATTTTCTCTCGGATTCTTCAACCACGGCTCTAACATCTTCCTCTAAGCAATCCCGGAAGGCACGGAAAAACTCAATGGGGAAACCGTCGGGACACGGAGTTTTACCGAGTACTCATTCCAAAGACCACGGCCGTCGAGTTCATCTCTATCAATGGGTTTGAGGAGGGCTCTGGTTTTCATCCTCGAGAAATGAGAGCAGGAATGACAGAAATAACTTCATTTTGGGCCGCGGACATCTTGAACCGCACTTTCCTTAAAAAGCTTTGAGAAATAATCCATAGCATGGGAGTGTATATCCGGAAGAGTGTCAAAGGAATGACCATTCTCATCTTGAAGGACCTCCATCTTGTTCATCTGTCTTCGGGCACAAGCAGTCCAATGAAAGAATTTTGTATTTCGGTCCCCTTCCACTAACCAGGTAGTTCTTGCTCTCTGCCTCCAATAAGTCTCCTCCTGGTTGTCAATGTCCTCCACCGCTCTACGCAAGGCATCATCCTCATCCTTGAGCTGATCTGTAATAACTCCTTCTCTGAACTGTTTCTGGACCTCATCCCAGCGGGCCACCAACGGAGCTCTTTGGGCCTGGAAGTCAGATTTATTAGAACGCCTCCAATATTTCAATCGAGTTTTGACATATTGAAGTTGTTTGTGAATTTTGAACATTGCTCTTCCATAAGCTGGACGGCCTTCTTCCCACCATTGTGGGATTTTCTCCCGAAGTTCTTTTTGCAGCCAGAAATTCTCAAATCTGAAAGGTTTGTGATGGTGTCCCCTCCCAGCCCCACCTTCCAACAGAATAGGGCGGTGATCAGAAACAGGGCCTGCTAAAATCTGAAAATTAATGTTCCATTTTACAAACGTCTCTTCCGAAAGCAGAAAGCGATCTAGTTTCACCTTCCTACTATGTGGCTCCCTCCTTTTATTAGTCCAGGTGAAGTTATTGCCAGGACATTTGATGTCCACTAGGTGTAAAGCTTGGACTTGAGCGATCATGAAACGGTCCCCTGGATCCAAAAAAGGTGTTCCCCCTTCCTGGTCTCTAGAAGATAATTTAGCATTAAAGTCCCCCGCTACAATCCAGTCTAGATCTTCCCTAGACGCTCTCATGTCATGCACAGCCTTCCACTGCCGCCTCTGGCCCTCCAGGGTTTGAGATCCATAAAAGTTAGTAATTAGAACGACTTCCGTCGAGACATTATTCCTAAAAAGAGAAGTGAGAACACCCCTCCAGGCAAGGTGATCTATTGCAGACCATTCCAGAGAGTTCCACGAGTAACAATCCCCCCCTGAGGCACCTTGGGCAGCCACATCCATGTGACCAGCACCCTTCCAGATTCCGTTGATTGTTTTAGACATAAGATCCAAAGACATCTTAGTCTCTTGTAAAAGCAAGAAATCGGTATTGCTATTTTCTAATAACCTTTGAGCAAAGATTGATGGGTTCTGCTGTTTAAACCCCTCACATTCCAAGATTGTATAATCATGGGTTACCCTGAGAGCAATAAGAATCAATTGTCCTCATTGATCCTCCCATGATCAATTTGTCTCCTTGAGCTGCTAGCAGCTCCTTATTGGATCTTCGACCTGCTCCCTGAGAATTGCTATTTTTTGGTCTTTTTTCAAGCTGGGTTATCCCCAAAGATGGCCTTTCCCTGTTCTTCTCTGCTATCCCCATGTGGACATCTTGAGATCTTGATCGCTCCGGATTATGGACTACTAAGGCACCGAGAAGACACTCGGTTGTGATACTTCATCGGGATCAACTATATGCTGTATGATAGGAGAAGGTGAGAGGGGGGCTGCCCAGGAATATTAGAAGTTTCCTTGAAACCCTCCAAGCCCTCCATAGAGTGATCCTCTTCATCAACCAATGACTTAAAAATCTCATACCTATTGGCAGGCCTGAGATTAGATTGCTCCTTTCCCTCCTTTTTCTTTTGCCGTCTTCTTCTTTTGGGTTGTTCAAAACCCTCTCTCGGAGCGTTCTGGCTCTGACCAGAGCTATTAGGATCTGTATTGGGAGCAGCCTTATCCTCCTTAGGCAGGTTTGGCATATCTGAAGGGGCCTCCATTTTGGCATTCATATTAATAGGACAGAAACGGGCTAGATGCCCATGCTTATGGCAAACCCGACATCCGAAGGGTAGGGCCTCATAGTCTAGTCTGTTGGATCCGGGTATGACCTGCCGGTTCAATATCCAACTCGGCTAGGCAGGTCGGTCGAGATCCATCTCAACACGGATTCGAGCGTACATTGCCATGCTCCCTTCAATAGTGTCTCTGGCAACACCAATATGTCTACCAATCGTATTGCCAATCATGGCCAATACCTGCTCACCCCAGAACTCCATAGGAAGGGCGTATAATCTAATCCACACTGGTACAGCAATAGGTTCAACACGAGGGTCGAAGCCCACCCGCCATGGTTGTACAAAAAGCCCTATCGGGCCATGGTTCTTCTTTTCTGACTCAAAAGCCTTATTTACGTCGGCCGAGCCGAAAAGTCGACAATAAAATAACCATTACTAATAAACCACAATGAGTACTCATCGTGGGGTTCCCAGTTTTGACGGATCCATGAATGCAGGAAGTTTAGGGAGGGGCGAATGCCCATGAACTTGCAGATTAGGTCATGGTTCGCTCTGTAGAGAACTGATTCTTCAACCATGCTGGGCTCAATGACGATTTTTGGCTTGGATTCGGCCTGCGGCAGACAACCATTCACCCGATGAGCTGACGGCCGATTCCCAACAGCCGTGAAGATCTTCTTGTATGCCATCTTTTGCGCTTCAGCAGTCTTCGGGGAAGAATCACCTTTAAATAGATCAGCGTAAGAGCTGGTGTTTCCTGAGTAAGGAGCCGGAGAAGTCCCCATTGGACCCTCCTGGGGCACCGATCGGATCTTCAGATCCCCCGTACCCTAAAGGCACTACAGCAAGTCAGCAGAAACCAGAGAAAATTCGAGGATGCAGAAACCCTGGTTCAGAGGAGAAAATCGCCAGAGCTCGTTTTCCTGCCAAAAGTATTTTTTTGTAACTAATCTCAAGAGAATTAATATTGGAAGATGTTTTTTGAGGATCTCTATGAGGGAATCCCTTGAAATTTTTACATTACACTTTATCATGATTATTTATCGTATTTTCATCGTATTTGAAGGCTACTTTTTCAATCCTGGAAAAAACTGTGGATTTGATCAATGTTGCGGACTTTCTTTAGAAACATTATTCCAAAGTAACTGTTGGACATGAAAGAATTGAAATGTTGTAATTCTGCTTCCCTTGATAGTGACAACATAGGATGTTTCACAGCAATAATCAATTGCTGGGAGGATATATTGATGACCGGATGAAGAGTGTGGGTTGATCATTCCAATGAAATCTAAACCTCACTGCGCGAATGGACGTCTCTGAATCATGGATTGCAAAGGATTGCTGCATTTCTTTCTCTTTTCGTAGCAAGTTGGCAGATGTGACAATTTTTGACATGTAGTTGGGCATCTTTAAACACATGAGGCCGGTAATAACTGGCTCTCATAATTTGATGGACTGTTGACATTCCCAAACCATGACTAGTATCATACCTTCCATGAAAATTAGACAAAATTTCAGCAGCCTCTTGCTTGCCCAGACATCTCAAATAAATTCCTTCATGATTCTTTCTGAACAAAACTTCAGATTTTATCATGTAGTTTGCGCACTTAGAACGAAGAGCAGCTCTTTGACTCGAATTCATACTATTAGGGCAGTTGTTATTCAATAGATAATAAACCACATCAGCATACCACTCATCATTACTTATCTCTTCAACCATGTATTGTTGACAAGAAATCAAAGGGTCAATTCTAGCAAGAGTTTCAGTCAATCCTTGGGCTTTAACAATCTTCATGGGCCAGATTTCGAAATCAAATTCTTGCAATATTGATGCCCACTTTCCTCTACGTTCACCAAGTTCATTCTGAGTTAACATAACCTTCACAATAGGATCCGAAACTGTGGCATAGACTTTGCTGTGGAGAATGTAGTGTCTGAATTTCTTGACAACCTGTGTTAAGGCAAATGCATGCTTGTCAAGTATCGAATATTTTAATTCAGCTCCCCTCAATGGAGTACTCACCAAAGCAACAAGCCTTTCATCTCTGTCTCCCTTTCTCTGAGTTAGTACCCTGGCGAATTTCTGATGCAAAAGAGTAAATGTAGAAGGGTTGGTTGTAATTAGGGCTGATCAAAATAGGGGTAGTAGCATTAGCAGATTTTATTTTACTAAAAGCATCCTTCACTTCTACATTCCACACTACCTTTGTATCCTTTTTTAATAAAGCATTAAGAGGTTGCACAATCTCAGCAAAGCCAACAATAAACCTCCTTACAAAATTAATCTTTCCAAAAAAAAATTTTAATTCCTTACGGCTTCTAGGTAGAGGTATTTTGGAGATGGCCTCAACTCTGTCAGGGTCCACAAATATACCATTTTCAAAAATAATGTGCCCCAAAAGTTTACCTTCAATCACACAAAAGACACATTTCTTGGCGTTGAGAGAAATTCCATGGTCTCTACACCTTTGCAGCACACTTCTAAGGTCCTTGACATGGTCAGATCTGTTCTTTGAAAACATTGTGAAATCATCCATATAAATGATAATGCATTTTCCAATTAGCCCTCTGAATGCATTGTCCATGGCATGCTAGAAAGTTGCACTAGCATTAATCAATCCGAATGGCATTCTCCTATATGCAAAGGTTCCCCACTTGGTGGTGAACGTTGTTTTCATCCGGTCTAGATGGTGAACCATGACTTGATTGTAACCTGAATAACCATCTAAAAATGACATCATTTGAGAGCCATTGACGATCTGAAGTATTTCATCCAAAGATGGCAATGGATAGTTATCCTTTTCAGAAGCCTTATTCAAATTTCAAAATTCTACACATACACGAATCTCCCTGTTCTTCTTATGAACCGGGACCAAATTTGCAAACCACGTGGAGTGCTTGATTGGAAATATGATCTTCGTAGACAACAACTTCTGTACTTCTTTTAAAATAAGTGGCTCTAGCAATGCATTTACAGTCTTTAGCTTCTGTCGGAAAGGTTTTGTAGCAAGCCAGAGTGGTATGGTTTATGTGATGATATTAGGGTCGTAAGTTTTCAAATCCTCATACCCCCAAGCTATAACATCCCTATACTCTTTAAGAGTTGCAATCACCTCTTTCTTCTCTTTTTCAGTACATACTTTTCCAATGGACACATTCTTCGGATTGGCTTTCAACAACAAGATTAAATGTGTCATACTCTCCACCTCTAGAGGAAGTAGGTGTAGTCTTGTGGGCATCCATGTCAAACAATCTCTCTAAAGTAATTGTTGCCACATTTTGCTAAGGGGTGAAAATTTTGAAAAGACTGCTGCATTTTTTGGGACCAGATCCTTCCCTTCCGCCTTCCCTAGCCTTCAGTCCAGGCGATCTTCAGGTTTGCATTTTCAGGTTCAGTATTCTCAGTTTCTAGCAGGTTCCAGCGAAGTCTAGGAAAAGCCGAAAAATTTTCTAAGGCGGGAGCACTCTCGGGTCGCGCTCTTTTTGAGCGATTTTGGGAGTCGCTCCATTTTCATGGCGATTCCCAGCTTCGCCCTGCCCCCAGGCGACTGCCGTCAGCACCCAACAGCGACGCGCGATTGGTGGAGAAGGGGTCAAAAAATCTTCTAAGTATAAGCGTTCCTGCGAGTCGCTCCATTCTGGAGCGACTCCCGTCCTTGCCGGACTCCCCCAACGACCCTCAGCACTATAGGCGACCGACAGCAACAGGCAAAAACGTGGAAAAAAATCCAAGGCATAGATTGCTATCGAAGATCGCTCCATTTTGGAGCGAACCCCGCAATTGCCCTATCCCTCCAGCGACTTCCGTCGTCGCTTCTGCCTTCAGCGAACAGCGGCAGGGGGACACGTTCGAAAAATGTCTAAGTGTGCGCCTGCCGGTCACTTCGTTTGGGAGCGACTCCCGTCGTCGTCACATAAACTTAGCGACTCCCGTTGTCGTTTGCTTTTCCGGTGATCGCCAGTGGGCGCAAGGTTTGGAAAGTTGGCCGAGGTCGCTCCATTTTGGAGCGACTCCCGGCGTCGCCGCCCCTTTCCAGCGATCACAGGCAGAGGAATTCAAGGAAATATTCTAAGGCATGTAAGCTGCCCACCGGTCGCTCCGTTTTCGAGCGACTTCCATCGTCGCCGCAGCAGCCAAGCGACCCCCGTCGTTGCCCCCATTATCCAGCGACCTCGAGCAGAAGAGAGAAGATTGCAGAATTTCCTAAGTCATGCGCGCCCGGGTTCGCTCCATTCCGGAGCGACTCCCTGGATCGCTCTTGTTTCCGAGCGACTCTCGTCGTCTCCCTCCATTTTTTGGCGAATCTTAGGCTGAAGCTAGAAGCATGCAAATTTCGAGATTTGGTCTAGTTTTAGCAGAGCTAAAGGTGTACTTCAAGGACAGGGTAGGTGAGCATTGATAACAGGTACTTAGAGGCGAACTGCACTGCACCTACCACATTAACGAGACACACCTTCTCAACCACCATATCCGTCCGGAGCCGTACCAAATTCAGGTGAATCTTGCTGCAGGTACGCTCACGGCCAGCAAGGGTCAAATCTCAACAGCTTTTGCGGTTTTGGGGTTCCGTGCTTCAATGTAATCTGGGGGGAATTTTCTGCTATAAATAGCAGTGCATTTCATTGTAAAAGGGGGGGAACATATTTCTAAGAAAGCTGCTGTAAACAGACATTTTTCTTCAATACAAGGCATCTTTGGCTCCAATTCTTGTCTCTTCCTTTTATGCTGCCTTCTGCAAGCATTTCTGCTTCATGTTCATTTATTTTTCTGATTGCTGTAATTCTGAACTTTGGAATAGGGCATTGGCAATTAAATGAATCTGGAATTCTTGTTGAAGGATACATAGGGAGGAATCGCAGTATTGGTTTCTGTTACATGTTTTGCTTTGATTGCTGTTGGTTTGGGTATTAGTTAGTGATCGTGCTGCTTGTTCTTGTTGCCACATTTTGCACGGGGTGCCATGTCTTGAAAATTTTGTAAGGATGCTGCTTTGCCTTCCCTCTTTCTTCTTTCCCTTTCTTCTTCATGTCCCTTCTACTCTTCAGCCATCAAATTTCTGGTTCTCCATCTTCCATTTTATGTTTCTGGTTGTTTCTGTGAGTGGGCAAATTTGCCCAAAAAATCTTCTAAGTGTTGTAATCCGCCCGACTGCGCAGCGCAGTCGGGCTGCGCTTGCCTACTTGTGCGCACCTGGGCAGTATTGCTAAAACTTTGCCCAGAAAATTGGCTAAGTCATGGAGCCGCCCGACTTCGCAGCGAAGTCGGGCTGCGCTCATAATCCGGTGCGCACCTAGGCGGCCTCATTGAAAAAAACAGCAAAAATTGACTAAGTGTTGGGCCCGCCCGACTTCGCAGCGAAGTCGGACGGCGCCCTGAAGATGATGCGCACTCGGACGAAATGTCGGGCAGAAAGATTCTAAGTGTTGAGCCGCCCGACTTCGCAGCGAAGTCGGGCTGCGCTCATCAAGTTGTGCGCACTCGGGCGGAAGGACAGGAAAATGCTGTTAAAATATTCTAAGTGTCGATCCCCGTCCGACTGCGCTGCCCCGCCCAACTGCGCTCCTATTTTGCTGCGCCATCGGACAAGAAGGAAAGGGTTGCTGAAAAGATTCTAAGGCACGAAGGTCGCCCAACTGCGTTGTTTTCACGCTGCGCCGTCCGGCTGCGCTCCAGTTTTGTGCGCAATCGGGCGGGATAGAAAATGCAAAGGATGAGCTTCTAAGCTCAATTGTTCTCCCCTCCATCGAGATCTCGACAGGTGTTCGGTCTTGGGATCCGGGTCAAGATGTGACAGAAGGTGTGCCACCAGGGTACCGGACAGATGAGCGTGAACTGACAGATTGTACCACATCTGCCCCCATTCAGACTGACTCGATTTCTCACCTACCGGATTGCCACGTGGCTGCCATATTTTCAGGTGGACCTTGCTGCAAGTACATTCCTTGCCCGTAGAGGTCAAACATCAGCCGCTTTTGCCGCTTTTGTCAGGTCTGGGATTCCGTGCCCAAATTGTAATCGGGGGGAAAATTGCGCTATAAATAGCAGCCTTATTTCATTGTATAAGGGTGGAAGGGGGATATACTGCTAAGGGACTTCTGTAGCTGTGCACTTGCTTTTGAATACAAAGTATATTTGGCTCTATTAGTTGTGTTTATCTTGTATGCTGCCTTTATTAAGTATTTCTGCCTCATGTTGCTTATATTGCTGATTATTGCTATTCTGCTTTTCTGGATATCAGTATTGGTGATTAAGTATATCTGGAATGCTGAAGTAAAGGATACATAGGATAGAATTGCTCTAATAGTTTCTGCTACATACATTGTTTTGATTGTTGTTGGTAGTAGTGATTGGTTAGTTGTTGTGCTGCTTATCTTCCCCACCCGAAACAAGCATATTTATGTTTCTTTCCGTACTTTGTAATTTCTTTCCTGCACTCTGAGCTAAACCCCCAATTGAGAAAACATAGGAAGCCGGCCTTCTCCGGAGATTGGCGCGGAAGGCATTCCTTCCTTCCGGCCTTTCAATCTGTTGGGCGAATCTAGGGCGCAAATAGATTAAAATCCTATCCTAGTGGCAGATTCGTAACCAACAGTTTCTCTGGCACGCCCGGTGGGACACGAAGGTTTCCCACCCCAAAACAGAATCGAAGCATCGGTGTTCGCTTCATTGCTGTCAAATCAGAACACCTGGCGACTCTGTTGTACCTGAACATTCTCTGAGTCCGTAAGACTGGTCCAATATCAAAAACGCCTTCATGCACACAAGAAGGTGGAGAGCTAGGAATCCAGGACAACAGCCTGATTTTTACGAAATTGACATCAACGCTGTTGGAGAGCGCGTAAGGCTGGCTGACTACCAAGCTCACCAAGACGATAGGTTCGAGCACGAATCTGAAGCTGAGATAGAAGCTGAAGTGGAAGAGGTTGAAGAAGTTGAGGAGGCCGAAGTTGAAGAACAACCCACAACTTCAGACAGTACGATACTGACTACACCACTGATCAGCTCGAAGAAGAGGAAGAAGACATGGCTGCCCAGAATCAGCAGAATGATAATGACCTCTTCCCGGCTGTTGATTCCACAGGCCCCCTTGCTCTAGTCGGACAAGAAGCTGTCCCGCCTGCTGCCTTAAAGTCCATTCCTACCTATGACGGCACGGGGAAGACAACATATGAGCATATCCAAGACATTCTGGCCTTGGCTGCGCTGCACTCTATCACAAATGAGAGTGTTAAAACCCGACTGTTAGCTCTCTCTCTGCGAGGAAAGCTTCTCTACTGGTGGAGATCCTTGCCGGAGGGGACTATCACGGGATGGCCCCAACTAGCTGGAAGGCTAGTTAAGGGATTCAATGAGTCCGCTGATCCCTCCTCGTTGTTGCACCAATTTCAAAGCATTCAGCGCCATCCGCAAGAGGAGATATCAGACTTTAACGTGAGGTTCGCGAGGTCCTGGAAAAGAGTACCCCCTGAGCTGCGTCCTTCCGCTGGACAGGCTGCTCACTATTACCTGAGAGCTTTCAACTCGGACATTTGTCTAGTTATTAAGTTAGCCCGGGTCAACACTTTTCCTGCATTATATGAGGCTGCTCAGCAGGCAGAACTGGACATGATTGCTATAGGCAGGCTCCCTCATAAAATGCAACCTCCGATCTACCCGGATTTCCCTCAGTCCCAATATCCGCCCGCTTCGGGTGGGGCCCCGTCTTCATCCAATCATCACCCCCATCAGCCATGGAATCCTGCGCCAGTCATTGACCCGTACGGTCCACCTCAGATCCATTATCCTAATCCGCCACCTCCGCAACATCCAACACTCCCCGCTCCCCCTCAATATCCGGCGTTTCAT
Source organism: Wollemia nobilis (assembly GCA_028583015.1). NCBI lineage: Eukaryota > Viridiplantae > Streptophyta > Pinopsida > Araucariales > Araucariaceae > Wollemia > Wollemia nobilis. The sequence goes on along the minus strand of JAQPPZ010000217.1, from coordinate 285,142 downwards.
GCTCCTCCACCATTAGCCACATTACCTCCGCCAGCTCGGCCGGCGCCTGCCGATAATGATATACAAAATAAGATCCTTCAGGAGGTGCGGGCTCTTGCCTCCGGTTACCATACAATCTCCAATGACATGACAATCATGAAGAAGAAGCAGGCTCAGATGGAGTTTGTTCCTAGAAGGCCATACCCTCCTCCTGCGCTAACAAAAGATCAAGCAGCTCAAGCGCAAAGGCCTCCAATGTCCGACAATGCTCAGCCTGGTACTTCTGACCGCGTCAACTGGTGCTCTACTTGCAACGACCCCCATGGAGAAGAGAGTTGCATGTTGCATCAACATTATATTCAGACCCTTGCGGGTAGCGCCATAGAGGATGAAGCATACATGATTCGTGATGATGAGGGTAACTTTGCAGTCCCTGAAGAAGATCTCGTATCCCTCTTAACCAAAGAGGGCAAAAAGCCAATTGAGGCCACTCCGGCCCAAATGAAGCCGTTAAAGGTATATGCAAGAAGGGAGAAGACGCAGCCTGCTGTGGCAGCTCCTGATAAGCCACCTTTACCTCCAATTGCCAAAGAGAAGCTCCCGGCGCTCAAGGCTCCCGTAATCAAGGCTCCAACGACCCAACCTCCAGCTGAAACAAAAGAGCAAGCTCAGGAGAAGCTGAGGTACCCGTCGCTGACAAAGAGGCAGAGGGTCGAAGCCACGCAGCAGTACCGCACCAAGTACGAGCCAGCAAAGGAAGCGGAAGGGGCCGGTACTTCTACCTATAATATAGTCGATGAGCTCAAGAAAACACCAGCAAAAATAAGCATGTACGATGCTCTTCAGCTCCCAGGACAAGTAGACCTGTTGCAGGAATCATTGAAGAATGTAAAAGACGGGAAGCCGACACAGCCTGTTGTGTTAGCTCAGCCCTTGACGACTTCTGCTACCGGGAAGAACAGACCGCCACCTTTTTATCTATCTTTGCGGATGGAAGGTCACATAGTGCATAACTGCATGGTGGACTCCGGTGCTTCGACTACTGTCATGCCAAGGGCTGTCTGCGAAGAAATTGGTATGGAATACACAAGGAGCAGCCAAGGTGTGCTACAGTTGGACGACACTCCTGTGAAGACAGTTGGTGTCATCAAAGACATCCCCATCCGGCTGCATAAAGCACTCGACATTGTGGTCATCCAAGAGGTCGTAGTGGTTGACTTGGAACCCTACTTCGGCATGTGTCTCTCAAGGGAGTTCATCGCCAAGCTGGGTGGATATTTGTCGTTGGACTATTCACATATGGAGGTACCTTTCAAAGGAAGGAGGTTGAAAATTTATAATGAGAAGCCTTCCACTTTTCTGGTCGAGAAGATACCCGGGGAGGAGCAACAAAATGACATGGTTCATCTGACGACCGAGGAGCTGGTAGAAGTAGACTTGGCGGGAGAAACCCTGGAACTGCTGCAAGTGGAGGACGAGTTCTCTTTGTTGAATTTCAACGCCATGATCGAAACCGAACTGGGCTGCTACTCTGTCACTCAGCCTGAGAGGCTTGACCAGACCGCTCAGAAGGATGTAGGACCTGCCCCAGACAAGCTGTGGAAGTTGTACTTTGATGGTGCCCGATGCAAGAATGGCGTCGGGGCAGGTGTCCTTCTGGTCTCACCATCCGGCATTCAAAAGGACTATTGTTATAGGCTGGCTTGGAGTTGCACTAATAATGCGGCGGAGTATGAAGCCTTGTGCTTAGGCTTAAGGAAGGCAGAGAGGCTTGGGATTAAACATTTGCAGATCTTTGGCGACTCAGAGCTGGTGTGCAACCAGATCACTAATAAGTGCGCCTCCAAGAAGCACTACCTCAAGGCGTACCGTAACCGTGTCTGGGATCTGATGGAGTCATTTGACTCACTGAATGTCAAAGCCATCTCTCGTGAAAAGAATAAACATGCTGACATTCTGGCGTCTGTTGGAGCCAGGTACGTCCCGGCTGATGACACTGTCCAGAAGCCGAAGCCGGTTCGTACTATTTATAGGCCTTCTGTGCCTGACAAGGACACCCACTGGCAGGTGTTCGACTGTGACGAGGATATCGTCACCTTTTTGATACATGAAGCTAGTACAATCGAAGGTAGAGACCCTGATGACGAGCAGTATGAGGGGTTAATACAGTTAAAGAATAATCATGTCCCAAAAGGACTGATTACCCTGGAGAGCCTCTTTGATCAGAATGATAGAGCCATATCCCACAGGATCAAAGTGGACCCCAAGCAGTACATGGACCTGGAATTGGAACCTGGAAAGGTGATCAAGGTCGGAACAGATTGCACCGATGAAGAGTTAGAGCAGATCCGAGCTCTATGCAAAGAGTACCCAGATATTGTAGCCTGGTGCTACCAAGACCTGAAAGGGTACGACAGAGAGATGATCCAGCACACCATAGAGCTGGAAGAGCAGGCAAAGCCCTTCAGGCAGAAGCAAAGGGCAGTAAATCCGAAAATTGAAGCCATGATGAAAGCCGAGCTCATGAAGATGCTGGAAGCAAAAATCATCTATCCTATCAAGCATTCTTCTTGGGTCGCAAATCTGGTTCCCGTGAGGAAGAAGAATGGAGACATCCGTCTCTGCGTAGATTTCAGGAATCTTAACCAGGCTTCATTGAAGGATCATTACCCACTCCCTCAGATTGATCAAATCCTTCACGTGGTTGCGGGAGCCCAGAGATTCTCTCTCCTGGATGGATTTTCAGGCTATAATCAGATTTGGGTGAAAGATGAAGACCAGCATAAGACGACGTTCACCACCAAATGGGGAACGTTCGCATATCAGCGCATGCCTTTCGGTCTTTCAAATGTCGGGGCTACATTTCAAAGGGCTATGGACTTGGCGTTCTGCGAGCTGCTCAACAAAATCATTGTCATCTATTTGGACGACATGACTGTGTTTTCACATAAGAGAGAGGACCATGCCTCCCACTTGCGCCAAGTATTTGAAAGATGTCGCGAATTCGGCATATCCATCAACCCAAAGAAGTCAGTCTTTGCGGTGAAAGAAGGCAAACTGCTAGGCCATGTTATTTCTGAAAAGGGCCTTGCGGTTGACCCCGACAGAGCGGAGGCTCTTCTTCGCTTGTCCATCCCAGTCGACAAAAAGGGGCTGCAGTCATTTTTTGGCCAAATCAACTTCGTAAGGAAGTTTGTGCCTGACTTTGCACAAGTAATCAAGCCTATGGCTGAGCTCCTGAAGAAAGATGCTGAATTTATCTGGATTGAAGAGAGGAAGCAAGCCTTTGAAGAGATCAAGGCCAGGATTGCCCAGGCCCCAGTGCTGATAAATCCAGATTACTCCAAGGACTTCATCCTTTACGCGGTGGGAGAGCCCGAAAGCTACGCTGCAGTTCTGACTCAGAAGGGAGATGATGGCGAGGAGCGTCCAATTGCATTCCTAAGCCAGGTGATCCAGCCGCACGAAGAAAGGTATAATTTTATTGAGCGGCAAGTCCATGCAGTTATGAGATCCCTGAGAAAGTTCAAGCACTTTGTCTCCCAGAGCCGGATAACTGTCTTCGTGATACACCCGGATGTCAGAAATTTCATCATCCAAGGGGAGCCTGGTCACAAGAGGGCGGGATGGATTGCCAAAATCCAAGAGTTTGACATAGAGGTACGACCAACAAAGTTAATCCGAGGTCGGGCTCTATGCCAGGAATTGGCCCGAAGTGCTGCAGCCGAAGTCTCTGCTTGTCAGTGGGAGAATCCAATGACAGAAATCAACCTTGCCAACTCCTTATCAGAGGAGAGTGATTGGACGAATGACCTGGTGTGGTATTTTAGCACAGGGAGATGTCCAGATCATCTCAATGCCTCACAAAGAAGGAGGTTTAGGCTTAATGCCTTAAAGTATATACTACGCCCCGAGGGGCTGTATTTCAAAAATATTGACGGCATCCTGTTGCGGTGCGTCAAGGAATCAGATCAGCCGAAGGTCCTCGGAGAATTCCATTCTGGGATGCCCGGAGGACATCATTCAGGAAGGCCTACGGCCTTAAAAATCATCAGAGCGGGCTATTATTGGCCCACCCTCTTCACAGACGCGCATGCAGTCTGTCAAAAATGCGAGAAATGCCAGAGGTTCGCCGGCAGAAATAGGAAAGCACCCTTGCCCCTCCAGCCAATTCAAGCTGAGACTCCATTTCAGCAGTGGGGTCTGGATTTCATCGGGACAATAACGCCCAACTCTTCGGCGGGGCATAAGTTTATCCTAACAGCCACAGATTACTTTACCCGATGGGCCGAGGCGACGCCTACAAAGCATGCTGACCAAGAGACGGTCATTGGTTTCCTAGAGAGCCTCATCACCCGTTTCGGGATTCCAGAGGCAATTGTCACAGACAATGGTCCAGGGTTTGCAGGGGCTGTACTCACTGAGTTTACCAGCAAGTATGGCATATACCACAAGATGTCTTCAAACTACTATCCGCAGGGGAACGGCCTGGCCGAGTCCACCAACAAAAATCTCTTGAAGATTATAAAGAAGACTGTGGAAAGGAACAAGAGGTCGTGGCACCTGCTTCTGGACCGAGCGTTATGGGCGGACCGTATCTCTTTCAAGAAGTCCATCAAGACGTCCCCTTATGCGCTCGTATATGGCAAAGAGGTTGTCTTGCCTACCCACATAGAGATGCCCGCACTCTGGTTGTTAGAAGATGAGAAAGGTGACAGGGACCCCGTGGATGCCCGACTGGCTCAGTTGTTGCAATTGGAAGAGGAAAGGGAAAAGGCGTATCAGGCTTTTACCAAGCACGCCGAGAACACCCAGAGCTGGTTTGCGAAGGGAACCACCGCCCGAGTCTTCAAGATTGGAGACTTAGTGCTGAAATGGGACTCACTTAAGGCGAAACCGGGCAACCATGACAAGTTTGATGCCTTCTGGGAAGGCCCCTACCAAATCGCCCGAGTAAACCAGTTCAATGCATTCGTGTTAAGAGACATGGAGGGTCAGATCCTCCCGATCCCCGTTAATGGCTTTCATCTGAAAGCCTACTACCATTGAAGGTTACCAAAGGTTTTCCCCTTGTACATATTTTTATTTCCTGCAGTTCAGTTTTATTTCTGAATGTAAATATTGCTTTCAGTTAGTTAGTTTCCTGCTTTTATTCAAAAAAGAGAGCTGAACGTCCTCAAAAGAAAGGTGCATGGCAGTCCCAAAAAGTGGCTAAGGCAGGGAAAGTCGCCCGACTTCGCAGCGAAGTCGGGCTTCGCCCTTAGGTTTGTGCGACGTCGGGAGGTTTCAAGACGCGAGCAAGTGGGAAAAGGCTCAAAGATTTTTCTAAGTGTTGGGGAAGCCGCCCGACTTCGCAGCGAAGTCGGACGGCGCACCCTATCTTGAGCGCAGCCGGACGGGAGCAAAGCAAGAAAATGAAAAAATGGCTAAGTGTCCCGCCCGACTGCGCAATTTTTCCTTGCGCCGCCCGACTGCGCACACAAAATTTTGCGCACTCCGACGGGCGCGTCCTAGAGGCATGGTGTATGATGGAAAATATTTCTAAGTGTTGGCCTCCCAAGGGCGCATCTTCCACAGTGCGAAGTCGGACTGCGCTCGTTTTCTGGGCGCACTTGGTCGGGAAGTTTAAGAAAATTGCTAGCTTGCCTAAGGTTTCACAACACGCTTCCCCAATTAAATGCCTCGAAGCGTGTGCCCAGTTGGCACCCTTGACGTCATAATGAGCACGAGTTTTGAAGAATTTAAGGAATGATTGCGCGATGTTCGAAGCAGATGTCATAAATAAAAAAGCGCACAAGGGTCCAACGACGTACAAGTCGCGCTTTCCAACAGTGGATCCCACGCGCGGCCGCCGAGGAATAACGACGCTTCTCACCCACTTCGGGCAAAGAACTTTAAATTCCCCTCGCGCCATTAATGTTGCTTTCCCCATTTTTAGAAAAAGGCTTCTTACTTACTCAGAGCATCAGAATTACCAAAGTGAATTCAAGCTGCGCTGTGAAAGAGGAGAAAGTGCGAAGTTTTACTCAGTTATAGCTGTAATTTTTACTGATTCCCAGCGCCATGAGTGAGAGGCCGAGTACAGACAAAGGGAAGGCGCCCATGCAGGCGGACCCGAGTGATTCAGAGCAGGAACTTGAGGAGCAGACCGACTCGAGCGCTCATGAAAGTGAGGCGCCGAAGGAGAAAAGAGGAAAATCCAAGGCGAGAAGCTCCAAGAAGCAAGGTCCTCCCCCGCCGCCCATAAACCGCCTGGCCGAGTACAGAGACGGCGATTACTCCATTAGTATCACAAAGTTGCGCCCTAATGTCAAGGAATGGGCAGACAAGGTGTCGCCCTCACACCATCTCGGGGCCGCCTACAGGTCGAACCTTTACTGGTTCTTGTGCCCTCCTGTTCACCACTGCCCAGAGCTGGTCGAGTCAATTGCGACATATTATAAACCAGCCACCCGGCAGGTCTGCGACTGCCAAGGGAGGGTGTTGTTTACCCTCTTTAAGGAGAGCGTACAGCCAGCTTTCGCCCCGGGGCTCGAATTCGACCCAAACGCCATTGTCAGGAGGATCAATTTGGAAGAGCAAGCGGGCAGGTTCAGCCAAGGCAGAAGGATGAGAGAATTTCTTAATTCGGAGCTGAAGTGTCCACTGCCGGCTACAAGATGGCCGTCTGGTCCTATACCCCTAGAAAATTTCACCAGCAAGTATATCTATACTATTCTTGCTTGGGTTCTGGGCTGCGGCACTGATGCAAAAGTGCACCCGTACCAGTTGGCGCTCGCAGAGTGTATTTTACATGGGGAGTTGTATGACCCCAATGTCCTAAAAAGCGGAAGGCGCCCAATCTATTTCGATTGGGCAGACTGGGTGGCGTACGCCATTCATTCAAGTCTGGTGAAGATACAGTAGAAGCAGACGACGGAATTCAGGCACTGCTCATTTCTTGTATGGTTGTGCCTGTATCACATGCATTACCGGATGAAGATCCCCGGGCTTAAGAAAGTGGATGAGCAGGGCGCGCCGCTGCCAGTTTATGAATGGACAGAACTGTTGTATAGGAGAGGGTCATATTATGACTTTAATTTCAAATTTTTGGGTATGACCCTGGCACTTTTCAATGGCAAGGCGAGTCGCCCTCCTCATGTTATGACGAGGTACCTGTCAAGGAGCAAATTTGGGGACACTTTCCGGTTGACCCAGGGCATCATCATCAGAATTTACGGGTTCAAAGGGAAGCCATTCCTGCTGCCCTATTTTTGTACTGAATATCATTTTGGCCTAGAGGCAGCGCGGCAAATGGACTGCGTTGAAGAAGAATTCGGCCAGGGAAAGAAGAGGGGCCACATCTTCAAGTATCCTTTTACCTGGGGAGACATTGAGGTCCACGAAATTGGGCAGCATGTCTACCTAGAGCAGACCCTCCTCAACTTGGGCCTGGTGCAGTTGCCGCAGCGCTGGAAATACGACCCAATCGGGGTAAGAGGAAAATTCGTGCACGTTTGCCCGCGAGCGGAAATCATGGAAGAAAGGTGCAATAAGACAGGGGCAGACCTAGAGTGGCACATTGAACAGATGCAGTCGTGGCCACCATGGCATGACTTTTACTGTGTCGAAGTAGACTATGATCCCGAGCACAACGATGATCACAAACCGGGATCAGTTGGTTTTCGAAGACTGCTCGCAAAGGTGGCGCACCTGGGCTGGACTAAAGACAAAATCATTGAATGTTGGAAGATGAGGTGTCGCACGCGGCACGATAAGTCAGAGAAAAAGACGCTGGCCATAGATGATGAGTTTTCCACCTTGTATGATAAATACGCTGGCAAATGGGAGCCGTTCGCATTTCGAGATTACGTTCCCCTAGGCGCCAGGAAAAGATATAAAAGGAAGCCCCCTCCTCAGCATTTGCCCATTCGAAAGTCGTCCAACAGCAAAGCGCCAAAAGGCAAGGAGGTGGGCCCAATGTTGTCCTCAGCACCTGAAAAGTCGCCTCAGACAGAGAAGGAGCCCGAAAGGTCAGCCAGCGAGGCAGCAGTAGAGGGCACAGATCCGACGAGGCCCAAGTACAAATTCACCGTAGGCACCCCAGCCCCTGACGTATCAACCGCCTCTGCTCCCCCCGAGCAAACAACCGCTCCAAAACAGAAGAAAAGAAAAAGGGGCGAGAAAACTAAAGAAAGGCGGCCCAAGAAGGAGGCTGCGCAGCAGACAGTGGTGGCCCCACGAACGAGTGCAGCTGCAAGCGAAATAATTTCAGTCGAGGATAGTCCTCAGAGAGAGGCAGAGGCCTGGGCCGCGGGACTCATTCAAGCACCAGCTCAGGCGGAGCACGCAGGTACGTCCTCTTCCCCTGTGCAACAAACCCCAGTAAGCCCTGTTGTTACGCCCTCCTCTTCCGCATCTGGGCACATTATAGCTGCCTCATCCTCTTCACCCATCACGCAGTCCCAGCACAGCCCTCGCTCCTTTGGCCACTTCGCCCAAGACCCCAATATTTTCCAAACCCTGGGTCAAACCCTAGGTCTCTCTCCCGCGGCTAGCACTGAGGCAGTCTCCCCGTCCCCACGCCGCTCACCCGTCGCCGATACTTCCTTCCGAACCCCATCTCCACCTCCTCAGCAGCCGCCCACTTCCCCTAGGTCCCGGTCGCCCTCAAGAGCGGCCTTGTCTTCTGGTGTACCACCCGCCTCATTGTTTTCAGGGAGGATGCCGCAGCAGGATTTGGCCTCGGCGTACCCCATGTTGGCAGAGCTGGAGCTGATGGATAAACAGATGCAAGTCACGGATGATCAGCCCTTAGCTGCAAAGGCCGCAGGGAGTTTTGTTTCTTTCCTCCAGGGCGTAAAGAAGAGAAGAGCCGAGGAGATTGCCATACCGGTGAAGCGCACCAAGTATGACTTGGACAGAAGGGTGCTCCGAACGGAGAAGTTGGTGCCTAAAGTCAAGAAGCCCCTCCGGGAGATGACCGAGGCGGACTATGAGCACCGGATCAAGGAGAAAAGCTTTGATGATATAAGCGAGGAGTACGAAATAAACGGGATCCGCCGAAGAACTGACAATCTCCTCGTCAAGCGGCTCGAAGTCCAGGAGAAGCTGTTTCAGCTTCAGAATGATTCAAGACAGCTGGAGGAGAATCTGGCCAAGGCGACTACGCAGCTGGAGTCCGCTCAGGAGGAAGTTAAAAAGTTGAAGGATCAGCTCGCGGCATCCCAGCAGGAGACGGCAGCCCAGAAAAAAGCAGTTGATCAGCTGGCAGAAGATAAAAAGGCAACGTTGGTGCATGTTGCCGAGTTGCAGAATCAGCTCCAGCAGACTCAGGCGTTGCTAGAGAGAAGGCATCTCAGGCGGCTGCTTTTTCGAAGGACAAGATCAAAGAAATGAGGGCTGGCCTGCTGACAGGTTGCAGGGCCAATGTTGTCAGGTCCCTATCCGTCCTGGATTTCGTCTCCAGGATACAAGAAGTTTCTGCCGAGGGTAAGCCTACGGTAGAGGAGGCCGAACGTCAAGCGCGGCAATGGCTAGACTTGGCGATAAAACTTGAGGAGTATGAGCGCAAGGGCCTCCGATTCCCACCAATGTCACGTATTGCCCTAGACTGGGCAGATGCAAGGGTTACCTTGCAAAATTACTTTGAAAAATCTGAGAAGATTAGGGCTGCCAGAAAGATGCTGGATGTGTTGACCCATGAGAAGAACATCTGCCTGGCCCCCTTTAACACCTTGTCTGCGCTCGGATTCCCGAGCTTTGTCAAAGATGGAGAGTTTCTGCCTCTGGAGCAAGTAAAGCAGGATTGGCGGTTTTTGAGGCAGACACGTCCGAGATTGATGGCTGGACTGACCCAGTCCAAGAGGCACAGGTGACCCAGATGGTGTCTAAATTTTGTAAAATCAATACTTGCCTCCAGGAGCTGGGAGAGAGATATGACACCATCGACGTGCATATGGTCGCGGCATTCAAAAGGGCGTTGAAGGATATCAGCGACTTAGAGCCCTTCCAGGAAGCAGCTTGGGATCAAGCTAAGGCTGCTTATGAGCACGTCCGTGAGCGGGAAGGGGACAGTGGCGCTGAGCAATCAGGCTCAGAGAGACTACGAGAGCGAACAGGAGGAAGAACAACTACCCAAGCAGGGGGCTCAGCAGCAGCAGCAGCAGAAGGATGCAGGGGCCGGGAGTGCCTCTGTGCCCAAGGGATAAAGGCCTGGTTCGTTGCATCGAGGCGAGCTCGACACCCCGCGAGCCGCCAGGAATGTTGCCACATTTTGCACGGGGTGCCATGTCTTGAAAATTTTGTAAGGATGCTGCTTTGCCTTCCCTCTTTCTTCTTTCCCTTTCTTCTTCATGCCCCTTCTACTCTTCTGCCATCAGATTTCTGATTCTCCATCTTCTATTTCAATGTTTCTGGTTGTTTCTGTGAGTGGGCAAATTTGCCCAAAAAAATCTTCTAAGTGTTGTAATCCGCCCAATCTGCGCTAGTCATGATCGGGCTGCGCTTGCACCTTGTGCGCACACAGGCGATGTTGCAAAAACTTTGCCCAGAAACTGTTGGCCCAAAGCCGAGTGCACCAGCCCCAGCCACTGCCCAAGAAAAGCAGGCCACGCCTCGAAAAGAGAAGAAGAGGGCCGAAAAATCCAAAGAAAAGAAAGCCGCGCCTAAAAAAGAGGTTGTGCAGCCGGCCGAAGTTACGCCACGGGAGAAGGTTGCCCCCAAGGAAGTTATCACTATAAAGGAAGATACGCCTTCGCCAAAAGAGGACCCGTGGATAACTCAAGTCTTCAACACGCCAACTCGAGCCGAGCTCACAGGTACGCATTCCCCTCTTCATCAATATTTTGAATCATTGGCTGCGGCGCCCTCTTCCACCTCTGCCAAACCCATCCTTGCGGCCGTTCCTTTAGGTAACGAATCAGCAGCCGCCGTTCCCCTTGCAGCATCTCACCCCGTCCCTGAAGAAGCCTAGCCTTCCGCCGCCACCAAGCACGACCAGCAGGCGTTCAACCTATTTTCCTCAGATCCCAATGCATTCGAAGCCCTCGCCCATACCCAGCCAGGTGCGCCGGCGAAGACCCACCGCATTCTCCCCATCCTCCATCTTTTGCCGACGCATTAATCGAAAACCCGTCTTTAAACCTTGAGGATCCTCATGCCTTTGCCCAAGCCGAGTCATTCCCAAAGGCGACTGAGCCTCCAAGCGTCGTTTCCCCTTATTTGTTCGCAGACGAACATATGCCCCAGCAAGATCTACCTTTGACCAATCCCATGTTCATAGGCATGGCGCTCGTCGAACAAGAGTTGGAAACGATGGGGAACCAACCCGTAGCAGCCCACGCCGAGCAGAGCTCTTATAGATGGATCCAGGACATGAAAAAAAGAAAAGGCGAGGAGCTTCCCGGAGTGGAGAAGCGCGCCAAGTTTGACCTAGATAACATGTTATTGCATAAGGAGAAGAGGGTTCCCAAGGTGAAGAAGCCCCTGAAAGACACGACTCCAGATGACTACACCTACCACCGTGTAGACAAGGACCTGAATAATATCAGCGTGGAAAACGAAGTGGGGGCCATTCATCTGAGAGCTGATACGCTATCTGTGAACCATTACCAGTTGAAGGAGCGCTTCTACAAGGTGGAGAATGAGAAGCTAAAGCTGGAGGAGGAGATGGCAAAAATGCAAGCCCAGCTAGATGACTCTAAGGATGAGTCCCAGCAACTGAAGCAACGACTGGCAGTTTTGGAGAAAAAAGTGACTAATCAGAAGGAGGCTGCAGAGCGAAGAACCAGAGAAGGAGAGGAAGCGCAGGCCCGAATAGTTGAATTAGAGGGCCAACTTCAGGGAGCACAACAACAATTGGAGGAAAGGGCTGCACAAGTGGAGACGTTCTCCAGGGATCGGGTCAAGGAGATCCGCTCCGGCCTATTGAAAAATTTCAGGACCCGAACCTCCAAATCTTTCTCGTTCGTTTACAAAGTGAAAGAAGTATCTGTCCAGGGTAAGCCTGCGGTAGAGGAGGCCGAACGCCAAGCGAAGCGTTGGTTCGTCTTGGCTACAAAAGTTCAGAGCTATGAGCATAAGGACCTCCAAATTCCCCCTATGACTCAGATTGCCCTGGATTGGGCTGCTGCAAGGGCAACCTTGCATTCTTATTTTGAAAAATTAGAAAAGATTCGGAAGGCCAGGAGGCTGCTAGACACACTGGAGAATGAGAAAAGCATCTGCCGGGTACCTTTCCAAACCTTGCGTCGCTTGGGTTCCCGAGCTTCATGGACAAAAATGGAGACTGCTTCCCTAGGGAGGAATTGAATCCGATCTGGGACGCCTTTAGGGAAGATACAACGGAGATTGATAACTGGGCAGACCCAATTCTAGAGGAGCATGTAACACAGTTGATATCTAAGTTCTGCCAGATTAGCGCCTGCCTCACTGATATGAGTGAAAGGGTCAGCAAGATTGATATGCTCCAGGTCGAGACCTTCAGGTGCATGATAAAATATATCAGCGATCTCGAGCCTTTCCAGGAGGGGGCCTGGAATCAGGTTCAGACTATGAGCGCATTCGCAATCACCTCGCCTCCCCGGACACTAACCCAGAACAGGAAGCAGAGGAGGGAGGCGAGGAGCAGTCTGAAGAAGGAACGGAAGAAGGAGAAACAGAGGAAGAATCCGAGGATGACAGTGCGGAAGAAGAAGAGCAGCAGGAAGTAGAGCAACAAAAAGAAGGGCAGCAACAAGGAGAAGCAGGGAGCGGGGATGACTCCGGGCCCAAAGGATGAAGGCATGGGTCCTTGCATCGAGGCGAGCTCGATACCCCGCAAGCTGCCAGGAATGTTGCCACATTTTGCTAAGGGGTGAAAATTTTGAAAATACTGTTGCATTTTTCGAGACCAGATCCTTCCCTTCCTCCTTCCCTAGCCTTCAGTCCAGGCGATCTTCAGGTTTACATCTTTCAGGTTTAGTATTCTCAGTTTCCAGCAGGTTCCAGTGAAGTCTGGGAAAAGCCCAAAAATTTTCTAAGGCAGGAGCACTCCCGGGTCGCGCTCTTTTTTAGCGATTCTGGGAGTCGCTCCATTTTCATGGCGATTCCCAATTTCACCTCATCCCTAGGTGACTGCCGTCAGCACCTAGCAGCGACGCGCGATTTGCGGAGAAGGGGTTAAAATTTTTTGTAAGTATAAGCGTTCCCTGCGAGTCGCTCCAATCTGGAGCGACTCCCGTCCTCGCCGGACTCCCCCAGTGACCGTCAGCACTATCGGCGACTGGTAGCAACAGGCGAAAACGCGAAAATAAATCCAAGGCATAGACCGCTGCCGAAGATTGCTCCATTTTGGAGCGAACCCCACGATCGCCCTATCCCTCCAGCGACTTCTGTCGTCGCTTCTGCTTTCAACGAACCGCGACACGGGGACAAGTTCGAAAAATGTCTAAGTGTGCGCCCGCCGGTTGCTCCGTTTGGGAGCGACTGCCGTCATCGCCACATAAATTTAGTGACTCCCGTTGTCGTTTGCTTTTCCAGCGATCGCCAACGGGCGCAAGGTTTGGAAAGTTGGCCGAGGTCGCTCCATTTGGCAAGTGTTTTTCAACATTCTTTGGAATATCATGCGCTACTCCAACAATGTCTAATGGGCCATGGACCGTGAGCCAATTTGGTTGGTGAACCATTGCTTGCTTTTGCAAAGGGGTAGTTAAGATGAGAGCTGAGGAATTTCTTGGTGAACAAGTTACGGATTGAGAAGGTCTAATTTTCTGTTTTCCCTTATTAGATCTAGTTTCTCTATGATGGGTGAGGGATAACTGTTGGCATTTTTGCCACATTAAGTTTTTTTGACAAAATTTTGCCTAAGTATGGATCTTTAAAGCGGCAAATCACATGCAGAGGCGTTGGCATTTTCCCGGGCCCTAAAAGAGGATGATAAAGTGGACGAATTGATCTTTTGATGTCTCATTATTGCAGATCTTTTCGCAAGCTTTTCGGCGATATATTACAATAGGTGATCGGGTCAGCGGATCAAAAGTTATGGCCCCGGGAAGTACAGCCAACAAAAGTCCACTTCAGGCTTGAAGAAAATTCTAAGGTATGAGGGGCACTTCGCCCTAAACGCAGCCGAAGTTGCCATTTCGGGCTCTTTGGTCGCCGAACCTCCACTTCGGCCCCAACTCCGGCGAACCTCCTCGTCCCGACGATGAAAAACGTTTAAGGCTGGCAGGTCACTTCGCCAGCAAAACAGGGTAAGATAAGAAGCTTCGCTGAACAAAAAGAAGGAAAGGGGCAGCTTCGCAAAGAAGGGACAGGAAAGCCTAATTTGAGCGCAGAAAATTTCTAAGGCATGGAAGGAGCTTCGCTTGCGAAGCTGCTAAAGCACCTACTTCGGGCAGAAAAGTTGCGAAGCTGTGATTGTAAGTTGTCGGGATTTTCTAAGTCATCGGGGTCACTTCGCTAGAATCTTAGCGAAGCATTCACTTCGGCCACAGTTTTAGAGAACCTCCAGTTGGTAGAAAAGGTTTAAAGGCAAGAGGGGCACTTCGCCCAGAATTTGGCCAAACTGCCACTTTGGGCCTCCACTTTAGCGAAGCTCCATGTCGGCCCCGAAGTGCAAGGTCGGCCGCGAACCCGGCCCCGAAGTGCAAGGTCGGCCGCGAACCTCACGTCGGCCAAAATAGCTAATGTCGGCTGCAAACCTCCATGTCGGCTTTTAATATTAAGAACTTTTGCTAGAAAGCTGCTGTAGCTTGATTTTTTGCAATTAATATTAAGAACTTTGGGCCTCATTTCTCTCTTGTATGCTGCCTTCTGTGATTATTTCTGCTATTCTGTCTTCATTTATGTACTGTAATTCTGAATCCTGGATTTAGGTGTGTGATTGGGGACAAAACCCTGGAATTCTCCTGAAGGATACATAGGGGAGAAAATGTCGTGTTAGTTTTCTTGTATGTTGCCTGTGGATAGTGTTTCTGCTATATTTACCTGTTTCTTAACTGCTGTAATTCTAAAATATGGATTTCGGTGTAAGGGATTAGGCGGATATTGGAACTCGTCCAGAGGATACATAGGAAAGCTTGTACGGTGTTTATTTATGTTTCATTCTTTGTATTTATTGCTACTACTTCAAGATATTAGCTAGTAATCGTGCTGTTGGTTCTTTCCCTCTGAAAATCCATTGATATTCTTTCCCTTACTCCCTTTATTTCTTTCCTGCACCCTTACTCTTTTTATCTCTTTCCTGCACTCTTAGCTTAAAACACCAAGTAGTTTAGTAAAGGAGCCGGCCTTTCTCCGGAGATTGGCAGGAAGGGCATCTCTTCCCTCGGCCTTTCAATTTTGGTCTAGGTCTAGGGCGCGTTTACGTACAAAATCCTTTCTTGTGGCAGATTTGTGACCAACAGTTTCTGGCACGCTCGGTGGGACCAACAGTCTCCATATTTTAAGGAAGCCCGAGTTTGGTGAATCTCTGGCTTGCCTTCATCTGGCAAAATCACTTGGCGACTCTGATTGAGCTGAAGATCCAAATTTATTCATCTTAGATGCCTTTTAAAGCTGAAAGAAGACACCCCGGAGGAATCAAGGTTTGGTGAGCAGCCTTGACCTCACAAGCAGAGAAAAGAATGTTCACCTGGCGACTTCGACTTAGTGGAGAGAATCGTGATATCTGCAGACAACTGCTATAATGGCAAAGGTGTGCCACCCCAGCTGGGATGATCCCGGCCCTCTGAATCTCCAAAGTTGGCACGAGATTCCCAAAAGTGCCTTGAAAACCTTGACAAAATACAATGGCACCGAGGGAATGGCCCGAGAGCACCTTGAAGATGTTGCTGCTCTAGCGACCCTCCATGACATAACTCACGAATATGTCATGATCAGACTTCTGGTCCTGTCTCTGGACGGAAGGGCGCTGCAGTGGTACAGGCTGCTCGGGCGTAAGAGCATCTGCTCATGGGATGACCTAGAGGGAGCACTCATCAACACATTTGACGGCTCTCAGGATTCCTTCCAGCTTTTGATGCACCTCTCCACCATCACGAGAGCACCTCTGGAGAGCATCACAGACTTCAATGTCCGATTCTGCAGAAGTTGGAAGAGAATTCCAGGGGAGATCCAACCGACACCCACCCAGGCCCACCTCTTCTATGTTCGAGCTCTCCACCCGGACATAAGCCTCTTGCTGCAATCAGGTGAACATAGATTCCCTCAAATCTTTGAGGAAGCAGTACAAGCGGAGCACCTTCTGCTCCTATCAGGAAATATACCGTGGGGAGAAACTCCATTACTTTCTCCGGTAGTTGCTGCTTCTGTCTATCCCGCACAGTATTCACCATGGCAGATCCCTCATACTGTGCAGAGATCTAAAATGTAGTTATGTGGAGCTCAAGAGGCAGATCTCGTCCAAGGCCAACGGTGGAAATATGCAAGCACCGCCCAAGCGATGAATAATACAAGCAGTTTCCATCAGGATATGGGCAAAGAAGGGGAGCAGGGGCTAACGACAAGCTTTGAGTGCGAAGAGGGCACCATTTTGCACCCTTTTTGTGTCCTAGGGCATATCACGCAAGTATCCAGCCAAAACCCAACAAGCATGTCTCATCAAGAGGCTGATCCTGAGGAGATCCTGGTAGAAGGCCTATTGCCGGAAAAGTCTTGTTTTCGCATCAAGGAGTTGGAGGAGCCCATACTCAAGAGTCCGCAGCCAGTGGACTCTCCAAAATGGTGGTATTGGCTTCAACCACCACAACCGGTAATTGAGGAAGGCCCCCATGTGGCAAATCCCTTTTCCACATTATTCATCAGCTGTATGGGTGTTGGCATGCATGACAACCTGCCATGTTGCCCCCTGTTCGCAACATGGAGAACTTCGGGAAGAGGCCAGTCGGACTTCAAAGATCGACTGAAGTACAATCATATCTGGTCTAGACACTGCAGGTTCACCGGATAGGCACCCGAAGCTGGGTTTGTGGTGGCAGCATGCCAATCATGTCCCAAAATTTTGTGTAAATAGCCCAACTGGTAAATAAAGTGTTGAGGGCACTAAGTGTTGCTTAGGAGCTTAAGTAAAGTTTTCTGTTTTTAGTTTAATTTGTGTGTTTCTTTTTAGCGCTCCAAGGAAAAAGGAGATAGCAGTTTTCAGGTGCCGTTTTTAGCATCCCCTGGCACAGCAGTTCAGTGCCATATAAGGCGCTGTCATTTTCAGATCAAGCGCTTGGGCAATTGTACAGCCAGAATGGGCAAGAGGAGCGCTGAGAAGAAAGGACAAGGCCCCAGAGAGGTTGGAGGAAGAGTTTGCTGCCGTTAGTGAACATTCAGAAGAGGACAACGGGGATGAATCTGTTGCCCAATGGATAAAGGCCTGGGATCTCTGCATTCAGACAAGCTAAATGCCCTGCGAACCACCAGGAATGTTGGCATTTTTGCCACATTAATTTTTTTGACAATTTTGCCTAAGTATGGAGCTTTAAATCGGCAAATCACATGCAAACGCAATGGCATTTTTCCGGCGATATATTACAATAGGTGATCGGGTCAGCGGATCAAAAGTTATGGCCCCGGGAAGTACAGCCAACAAAAGTCCACTTCGGGCTTGAAGAAAATTCTAAGGCATGAGGGGCACTTCGCCCAGAATGCTGCCAAAGTTGCCACTTCGGGCTCTTTGGTCGCCGAACCTCCACTTCGGCCCCAACTCCAGCGAACCTCCCCGTCCCGATGATGAAAAAAGTTTAAGGCTGGCAGGTCACTTCGCCAGCAAAACAGGGTAAGATAAGAAGCTTCGCTGAACAAAAAGAAGGAAAGGGGCAGCTTCGCAAAGAAGGGACAGGAAAGCCTAAGTTCGAGCTCGGAAAATTTCAAAGGCATGGAAGGAGCTTCGCTTGCGAAGCTGCCAAAGCACCTACTTCGGGAAGAAAAGTTGCGAAGCTGTGATTGTAAGTTGCCGGGATTTTCTAAGTCAGCGGGGTCACTTCGCTAGAATTTTAGCGAAGCATTCACTTCGGCCACAGTTTTAGCGAACCTCCGGTTGGTAGAAAAAATTTCAAGGCAAGAGGGGCACTTCGCCCAGAATTTGGCGAAACTGCCACTTCGGGCCTCCACTTTAGCGAAGCTCCATGTCGGCCCCCAATTGCAAGGTCGGCTGCGAACCTCACGTCGGCCAAAATATCTAATGTCGGCTGCGAACCTCCATGTCGGCCCCGAAGTGCAACGTTCGGCCACAATGTTCAACGTCGGCCAAAAATGCAAAGTCGGCCGCGAAGCTCACATCGGCCAGAATCCCAATATCGGCTGCGAATCCCAACGCCGGTCGGTATCCCAACATCGGCCAAAGTCGGCCAAGTCGGCCAAAAATCCAGCGAACTGCCAGTTCGGGCCAATTTCTCATCGAGGCTACTCCGGAACCTTTTCTGACGACGGTGCTTCTCCCGAAAAGCACACATTCCAAGGCCGGGTATTTATCCAAGGCAATTGAGTGTTTCATAAATGCATTTTTTCTGGCCCGAAAGACCCGGTGCCCATTTGTAGCAATAGGATACGAGTTATCAGCCGCAGAGAAGGGCAAGGGCTACTTGTGCATCCACTCGAGCACCTCACCCGGAGCGGCCTAGGACAAGTCAAACGGCTCATAAATGCAGATTTCCCCGGCTGATGCGGCCATGGTTGCTAATTGTGGAAATGGATGTGAAACCTCGGTCGCAAGAAGGGGACGGGCGCGGATTTTTGTAACTGCTAGGGGCGTACTTCCGAATCCAGCGCATTAATGGCTCAGAGGGTCGGGTCCTCTATAAAAACCTTAGTATTGTAATGAGAAAAGGGGGAGAACTTTTGCTAGAAATCTGCTGTAGCTTGATTTTTTGCAATTAATATTAAGAACTTTGGGCCTCATTTCTCTCTTGTATGCTGCCTTCTGTGATTATTTCTGCTATTCTGTCTTCATTTATGTACTGTAATTATGAATCCTGGATTTAGGTGTGATTGGGGACAGAACCCTGGAATTCTCCTGAAGGATACATAGGGGAGAAAATGTCGTGTTCGTTTTCTCGTATGCTGCCTGTGGATAGTGTTTATGTTATATTTACCTGTTTCTTAACTGCTGTAATTCTAAAATCTGGATTTCAGCGTAAGGGATTAGGCGGATCCTGGAACTCGTCCAGAGGATACATAGGAAAGCTAGTACGGTGTTTATTTATGTTTCATTCTTTGTATTTATTGCTGCTACTTCAAGATATTAGCTAGTAATCGTGCTGCTGGTTCTTTCCCTCTGAAAATCCATTGATATTCTTTCCCTTACTCCCTTTATTTCTTTCCTGCACCCTTACTCTTTTTATCTCTTTCCTGCACTCTTAGCTTAAAACACCAAGTAGTTTAGTAAAGGAGCCGGCCTTTCTCGGAGATTGGCACGGAGGGCATCTCTTCCCTCGGCATTTCAATGTTGGTCTAGGTCTAGGGCGCGTTTACGTACAGAATCCTTTCCTGTGGCAGATTTGTGACCAACAATAACAACTTAAAATCTCCTTCTACTAACCTTGACAGGCCGAGAATCCTTCTTGGTTCCAGTTTGGATGTAGTCTAAAGAGTCAGATCTCATGTGAAAGAATGTGGTCAAGCCCTCCTAGCGCCAGTTTTGATGACCTGCATTTTTATATGCTTGCCAACAGGTGGAACACACACACACTGCGGATGTTCCCTCTTGAAAAGGAAAGATATTTCCTCCAAGGTTCAGGTAGGTTGGGTCTCAACAGCGCAGGTTTTACTTAGAGTGGGCTATGTTGGTGATCCACATTTTTGGGGAGCTTTGCATCAACATTCAATACAAATTAGATCTGGGTTCATAAAGCATCCACAAATCTGCACAAACTCAGAAATTTCCATCCGCAAACTAACTATAACATAAAGATAAATCCTACTCTAACACTAGTCTAACCAGGAGGAGCAAAGAAAATTCAAAAAGGACAAAGTTGGGAAGAAAGAACCTGATTCCCCTGAGATCACTACTACATGTAACAGAGAAAACTGAGCATGAAAATACCTCCAAGCAGTCAATATTCACACAGTTGCAGAGAGGGACGATTGCAGAAAAAGGTAATTACAATAACAGTCTACATGCATAAACTGTTACTACCCCAAGATATTCAACAACTATCTTTATTCATGAAAAGATCTTTCAGATATTTGTAGCAGAGCTTCAAGGGAACTTGGAAAAAAAACGCCAGAAAACAAAGCTAATCCAATGCTGCTATTAAGTTTATGAAATCTTATAGAATTTTTGGAACCTTTAACAAATGAGTGGAAGTTTATTTTATAAGCTGAGGAAAACAATTTCTCTCCATTTTCAAATTTCAAACTTCCATCAAAATAATAATTTAAAATGGAAGTCTTTTTTCAAGTCTTCGCATGATTACAATGACATAAATGATTCTGGCTCATTAAATCATGCATTCCATATGGAAAGGGAATATCTGGATATTATTTCAGCTGTTGGGTCCTCGCATGGTGGAAGATAAAAGTTGTGCCCAGTCAAACAATTTTGTAAAAATATTTGTGCATATTTAATTTTAAATCCAGTTGGTGTTGAGTAGAGCTCGCCGTAAGCTTTCCAACGCATCCAGTTTGAGCTCAATCGGAGTTTTGTATGAAAAGTTAAGGTCTTTGGAGGATTACCTATCAAAAAGCAAATAAAAAAAAAGTCAATTTGTGCGGGAAAATATCATTTAATAAATTACTTTTGTTTTCAAATAGTCTTTGAACGAGATTTTGGAATTTCGGGATTTTGAGGTTTTTTAGGATTTCAAAAATATCATTTAATAAATTACTGTGGGTTTCAAATAGTCTTTGAACAAGATTTTGGAATTTCAAGATTTCGAGGTTTCGAGATTTGGTAAAAATGCATCTCGCCAAAAACTTCAAAATTTCGAAATTCCGAAGAAGGAACTTGTCCAAGACTAAAGAAGACTCAAAACACACCCAACCGTTAGAAATTGTTTTTTTTTTTTTGGGCTTTTTTTTTGGATGAACATAAAATTGAAACCCAAAAATCTGCAAAATCCAGATCCCACTGAAAACACCAAAAACCAGAAAAACTTGAAATTTTATAAACCTGAGCTCACTAATTTTCACAGCCCACGAAAAAATTATATAAAATTAACTCCAGCACACAAGAAAAAGGGGGCCTTGTTTATAGTGCACTAGTTCCGTCCCATTAGTAAATTGCCTCATTTGGCTAAAAGGACCCATGTATGCTTGTAAATGAATTTTGTGATAGCCTTAGCCTTCCTTACAACCTCTTCTACCCAAGGTAATTTCCCAATGTCCTTGAGGAGCAAATCGAGAAAATGGGCTGCACATGGGGTCCAAAACATAGTAGGGAATCACTCCTCCAAAATCCTACCGGCTACCTTAAATGCTCCTATGTTTTCCGTCATGATTTGGACAACATTCTCCACTCCAACCTCCAACACAACCTCCTCCAACAACCCTGCAAGTATTTCGACACTCTTAACATGTGTCGATGCATCTACTAACTTGAGGAATGCAGTTCCGCCTGCAAAAGCAACCAAAACTTAATCAGGGTTCTTTCCCTCCTATCCGTCCAACCATTAGACATTATCGTGCAGCCCTTGTTCCTCCACACCCTATGCTGGTCTTCAAGCACAACCTGAAGTATTTGAAAAAAAATTAGTCATGCACATTGCATATTGATATTATCATATATATAAAAAAAATTAGTCATGCCATATATATATAAATTTAGTCAAGCATAATGCCACAACTTGAATGTTGTCCACAGATTGTTGAAGGAGAGGGCCTCTAAGGTCATCATAAGTCTGCACCTTAAATCCTGCGCTGCAACTTGCGACGACATCTATCATGTGCCGCCAATATGGAGGCCTTGCCACATTGAAGGGAATGCCAGAATAATACCAAAAAGTGGCAATGACTATTTTCGCTGCATTGTGCTTCTCATGGTTCCACGCAACCATACCCTTAAGCGGGGATTGTGTCCTTGGCACGAAACGGTCTACAAAATACGACTCTCCCGTCCCACTAACTACTTGTTCACTTGATGGACTTGAACTCCTTTGTTGAAACCCGTACAAAAATAGGGCAGCAGGAATGGCTTCCCTTTAAACCCGTAAATTTTGATGATGATGCCCTGGGTCAACCGGAAAGTATCCCCAAATTTGCTCCTTGATAGGTACCTGGTCATAACATGAGGGCGACTCGCCTTGCCATTGAAAAGGGCCAGGGTCATACCCAAAAATTTAAAATTAAAGTCATAATACGACCCTCTCCTATACAACAGTTCTGTCCACTCATAAACTGGCAGCGGCGCGCCCTACTCATCTACTTTCTTAAGCCCGGGGATATTCATCCAGTAATGCATGTGATACAGGCACAACCATACAAGAAATGAGCAGTGCCTGAATTCTGTCGTCTGCTTCTGCTGTATCTTCACCAGACTTGAAAGAATGGCGTACGCAACCCAGTCTGCCCAATCGAAATAGATTGGGCGCCTTCCGCTTTTTAGGACATTGGGGTCATACAACTCCCCATTTAAAATACATTCTGCGAGCGCCAGCTGGTATGGGTGCACCTCTGCATCAGTACCGCAGCCCAGAACCCAGGCAAGAATAGTATAGATATACTTGCTGGTGAAATTTGCCAGGGGTATAGGACACGCCGGCCATTTTGCAGCCGGCAGTGGACACTTAAGCTCTGAATTAAGAAATTCCCTCATCCTTCTGCCTTCACTGAACCTGCCCGCTTGCTTTTCCAAATTAATCTTCTTGATAATGGCGTTTGGGTCGAATTCGAGCCCCGGGGCGAAAGCTAGCTGTGCGCTCTCTTTAAAGAGGGTAAACAACACCCTTCCTTGGCAGTCGCAGACCTGCCGGGTGGCTGGTTTATAATATGTCGCAATTGACTCGACCAGCTCTAGGCAGTGGTGAACAAGAGGGCATAAGAACCAGTAAAGGTTCGACCTATAGGCGGCCCCGAGATGGTGTGAGGGCGACACCTTGTCTGCCCATTCCTTGACATTAGGGCGCAACTTTGTGATACTAATGGAGTAATCGCCGTCTCTGTACTCGGCCAGGCGGTTTATGGGCGGCGGGGGAGGACCTTGCTTCTTGGAGCTTCTCGCCCTGGATTTTCCTTTTTTCTCCTTCGGTGCCTCACTTTCATAAGCGCCCGAGTCAGTCTGTTCCTCAGGTTCCTGCTCTGAATCACTGGGGTCCGCCTGCATGGGCGCTTTCCCTTTGTTTGTACTTGGCCTCTCACTCATGGAGCTGGGAATCAGTAAAAATTACAGTTGTAACTGAGTAAAACTTCGCACTTTCTCCTCTTTCACTGTGCAGCTCGAATTAACTTTGGTAATTTTGATGCTCTGAATAAGTACGAAGCCTTTTTCTAAAAATGAGGAAAGCAACATTAATGGCGCGAGGGAAATTTAAAGTTCTTTGCCCAAAGTGGGTGAGAAGCACCGTTATTCTTCGACGGCCACGCGTGGGATCTTCTATTGGAAAGCGCGACTTGTACGTCGTTGGACCCTTGTGCGCTTTTTCATTTATGACATCTGCTTCGAAAATTGCGCAATCATTCCTTAAAGTCTTCAAAACTCGTGCTCTTCATGACGTCAAGGGTGCCAACTGGGCACACGCTTCAAGGCATTTAATTGGGGGAGCATGCTGTGAATCCTTAGGCAAGCTAGCAATTTTCTTAAACTTCTCGACCAAGTGCGTCCAGAAAACGAGCGCAGTCCAACTTCGCACTGTGGAAGATGCACCCTTGGGAGGCCAACACTTAGAAATATTTTCCATCATACACCCTGCCTCTAGGATGCGCCCGCCGGAGTGCGCAAAATTTTGTGTGCATAGTCGAGCGTCGCAAGGAAAAATTGCGAAGTCGGGTGGGACACTTAGCCATTTTTTCATTTTCTTGCTTTGTTCCCGTCCGGCTGCGCTCAAGATAGGGTGCGCCGTCCGACTTCGCTGCGAAGTCGGGCGGCTTCCCCAATACTTAGAAAAATCTTTGAGCCCTTTCCCACTTGCTTCCGTCTTGAAACCTCCCGACGTCACACAAACTCAAGGATGATGCCCTACTTCGCTGCGAAGTCAGGCGACTTTTCTTGCCTTAGTCATTTTTGGGACTGCCATGCACCTCTCTTTTGAGGACGTTCAGCTCTCTTTTTTGAATAAAAGCAGGAAACTAACTAATTGAAAGCAATATTTACATTCAGAAATAAAACTGAACTGCAAGAAATAAAAATATGTACAAGGGGAAAACCTTTGGTAACCTTCAGTGGTAGTAGGCTTTCAGATGAAAGCCATTAATGGGTATCGGGAGGATCTGACCCTCCATGTCTCTTAACACGAATGCATTGAACTGGTTTAGTCGGGCGATTTGGTAGGGGCCTTCCTAGAAGGCATCAAACTTGTCATGGTTGCCCAGTTTTGCCTTAAGTGAGTCCCATTTCAGCACTAAGTCTCCAATCTTGAAGACTCGGGCGGGCATTGTGGTGGTAACCCTTGTGGTTTTGCAAATACGGGTGCATGTTTATCCACAATTTCCTATAATTCAGCTGGCTGAACTTTATCATTAGTATTCAAGGCCCGTAGTGCAAATAATTGTTCTATCGCCCCATGAGAGGATTTCTTCAAAAGTTTACATTCGATGTGAGCTGATGAGTTGGGTAGGACTTGCAATCATGCCATGGAGAGTGTATTGCTTCCCATGTTCGGTGAATTGCATCCATAGCTCAAAAAAGTCCCATACTATCGGGCCTAGGGTACAAAGCCATTGAGCTCCCAACACAATGTCACAACCCCCCAAAGGAAGGGCAAACATGTTCACCGTGAGATGTAGTTGCTCATCATCACTTTTACATTTTTGCATTTTCCTTTGCATGGTAAAGTACCCCCATTGACAACCATGACTTCATATGAATTACAAGAGTAGATGTAACAAGTTGCTTTTTTAGCTACCTAAGGATCATTAAAATTGTGGGTACTACCAGAATCAATGAGGATTTTGACTCGTTGGCCCTAGAAATGCCCTACCACTTTCATGGTTTAGGTTGTAGAAATCCTAGCTAATGCATGTATTGAAATTTCAGGTGGTTAGTCCTTTGTCGGTTTAGACTCTTCAGGTTGGTCTTCTCTATGGTCCTACCTTCGTCGTGTGGTTCCATAGTGGAAGGTTTGTCCACATCTAGTAAATATAGTTTCTATTGTACACACTTTTGGCCTAGAGAATATTTATCATCATAGTTGCAACAGTCCTTGTGCCCTATGTGTCTCCATTGCTTTTCGAGTGAGACGTTTGATCTGGGGTGGTTTGTTTCCTGAGTTGGATGATGTTTGGGATGGAAACGGGGTTCGATATTGTGGAGGTTTAAAAGTACATGTTTGTGCTTCGAATTTATCTTTCGCAAGCCTAGCCAATCCTGCCATCATGCTGTCCAACTTGAACATTTTTGACTTCATCATGGATATTTTCCTTTAATCCACTAATGAAACAACTTTCGAAAAACTCGACATTCAATCCCCTAGTGCAATTTGCCAGCTTTTCAAATTGTGTCTAGTTATAACGGATAGATGTCGTCTGTCTTGATGGCCCCAATGAAATCTTCATACTCACTAGGTCCAAAACGAGTGAGTAATTTTGTATCAAATTCAGCCTAAGTGAGCCATGAATGCATATTCTCTAACCAATTTGACCATTGAACTGCTTCCTATTCTAGGTTGAAAGATGCAATTGCAAGCCTTTGATTATGGGGAGTGGCATGAAGAGAAAAATATTGTTCGACCCTATACGCCAATTGGTTGGGTCCTCTACACCAAATTTTGTAAAGTCCAGCTTGCGAATTCTCTGAATTGTATTTAGAGGCAAGGTATTTCGTGCTCTGCCTTTGGAACTACCATCTTGACTCCTTGGTGATAGTCTTTCCAGAATGTGATATTTTGCATTTAGACCTGTTAAACGACTCTTGGGGTCGTCAATTTTATTTAATTTGTCTAGTTTGGATAGTTCTTGAAGGATTTGTGATTGATGGTCTTCAATTTGTTTCACTTGGTCGCATAATCACTCTAGTTCTTGGGTAGCTCTAGTACCATCAGCCATTTTTAGTCACTTTAGGGTCTCCAAAAAAGTTTATTGGGGTTATATGTCAAAACAAGTGGCTTGAAGAGAGGATCATAATGGACTATAGCAGAAAATGACGATTTTTGGCTTTTTGTACTTATTTTTTATTTTTTTCTGACTACTGACAATGGATTGCTCTGCTGGCAGACTACTGACAACTAACTGCTCTGATTGTTAGACTGGTTATTCTCTGCACTGTTAGATTGACAATGGACAATTAACAATTGATTGCTTTGACGACTGACAATTGACTACTCTGATTGTCAGACTGTATATTCTTTGTACTGTCAACTTGTATATTCTTTGTACTATCACACTAGATATTCTCTACACCCTTAGACTGTGACTGGAGTACTCTCTTCTACAATATGATCAAATCAGGTTTTGGTTTTGACTTGGAAAGGACTTAAAACAAGGTTTCGATAGGGATAACTGAAGTCAAGGTGTGTTTGATTTCGTGGGCTCTTTGATATATTGTCTCGTTCGTGATTAGTGGTCGGTCCAATATTTTAGAGCTCTAACTACAGAGGATTCCACCATACTTGTAGATGCACTATCCATTTCCAAGGGTCTTTGAAAGTAACTTCCCGGGGCTAATTGCTTACCAGTGCACCATAAAACTCAAACGATCGATATCTTCCTATGGGTGAAGGTTCTCCTATTCCTTAGGAGTCTTACTATATACCTGATGGTATGTGGGAGCTCGTAGCCATATATGGGTGCTGTATAAGGCTTGGGTATTGGAGTTTGAGCACCTCTCACTTCACTAGACTCTTTATGGGCAATCTAGCTTAGCCAAAAAGCACAGCTCCTTCATCCTTGATACAAGGTTTCTAACGTAATTCACTAAAAAAAGAAAAAATATGTTTTTTCCTTTTCTTTTGGAAAGATATTTTAATGGAAAATGAGCAGAATGAAAAAAATTACAGCATAGAAAAATGGATGGAAGGACAAGTACTGTTGCTGTTGCTGCAGAACATGACCCTGGAAAAAGTTGTAACAACACTTGGTAGGAACCTTCAGATAAAAATAAGCATAACTGCAATAGCAATGCAGGAATTAATGGAAATGCTTATAAACTAAATGACCATGAAAATGAAATAATAGAAGTGCTTAAGAAAATAATTGATTGGAAATACAACAAACTTATATTAATCAAGCGGAACAAATATCGGAGGCCTCTTCAAGGGGGCAATCTCCTTGGAAGCAGAGCTGCGATACAATTTGAGAAAAATATGAGATACATTCTACTTCAAACCCATTATCCTAACCCTAATGCTCAAGGGTTGGACTACATGAAAGAGGGGACCCAAGCTACTAATTCCTACTTATAATAAAAGTAAAGGTTACATCATAATGGGCCCATACACACTAGGCACCCAAGGTGCAAACATACACCAACACTAGACAAGTACATAGGGTCCTAACATTTAGACTTTGAAGATCTACATAGAGCCTGATTCCCCCATTCTCTTTTGTAATGGACATGATGTTGGCACACAAGCAGAATATCAGACTACAAAAATAAGCCTTGCTTGAACAACTTATCCACCTCCTTCCTAACTACTTCTTTAGTCACTTGTGCACTAGTGTGTGTATATGTATTATACAAGTGCACAATAGAGTTGAGACTATGTTGACTATTTCACAAGAAAAATATTACAGTCTAGCTAGCCGGCAAGTGAAATAAATGGAGGCTTGAAATGATCAATACGTGAAAATGGAAACCAATTAACTTCAAACAGTAAAAAAGTAAAATACTTTGCTTAGATCATTTAGAAAATTTGTATAATAATATTTATCATTTTGTTATGAAATATTGAGCTCAAGTTAAACAATAAAATTTTATTCTGTTTTTCACAATGTTACCAGGTTCGGGGGTGTGGGTGCGGCAGGAATCGCAGGTGCGGGTGCGACCCCTGTCAAAAACAGGGTTCACCGGGATCGGGTGCAGCTAGTTTTTAATTAAATATATATATATATATACATTTATATTTATTTTATCAAAAAAATTAAAAAATAAAATAAATATGCACATTGTGAAATAATTAAATAAATGATAAATCATACACACTGTGAAATAAAATAAATCATTCATACACACTACAAAATAATAAATATTTAAATATGGCATCATAAAAACATATTGATATATGATATTTCATATTCATGACAGGATGTCAAGTCATAAAGAGTCAAGAGATAACAATTTACTATATAGTAGTGGACATGTACAAAGATAACATCAAATAGCTGATATTTGACTCTCATTCGTCATATTCCTCATCATCATCTTCTAGGCCCTCCTCCTGTGGATCTGGTGGTGGTAGATCTGAAAAGCCATTGCACCTACTATCATCTCTAGTGTCATCAGGAACTGCATCCCAACGTGCAAAAGGCCCCTCTGTATAACCCTTGTCCCTACGAGACATGAGTCGAAGAGTACTATGGACATACACGAGGTTCTCTGCCCTACTCGCCTCTAATCGACCTCTCCTTGCTGAATGGATAAATCCATATGTACTCCAATTCCTCTCACAAGTTGAGGAACTGGCCACCTAAGACAACAAACGACATGCTAGTCGCTGCAACTGTGGCGTCCCATGTTCATGCAATGTCCACCAAAATATGGGGTTCTTCAAACTCCTGTCATATAAGGCCTCAATAGACTGGAATGTACCCCGTGCCCAAACAAAAGATGCAAACTGCTCTCTAATCTTTGCTACCTCCTGTCCAATGCCATATATGTCCTTGACTGCTTGTAGAAACCCTATAGTCACCTCTGGATCCTGAGTTGGTGCCCTCTTCCTTGTTTTTTCTACATCATACCACTTCGGGTTAAGAGCATAAGCTGCCATGTGAAGTGGTGAGTTGAGGGCATTCCACCTCCGCTGAATGATGGTCTGTAATTTTTTTTAGCCCGTATGGGTTGGGTGTGGTTGGGCCCACCTTAAAAATAATAATAATAATAATAAACGTTTTTTTTCCTATGTTAATGCCCAAACTGGGTTGGGTTCGGTTGGGTGAACCCTGACTGACCACAAGGTTCGGCTTTGCTGAACCTTGACTAACAGGGTTCGGTCAAAGCCAAACCCTGATCGACAGGGTTCGGATAGGGTTCGGCCCAGTCGTACTCGATCGCGAACCCGCGAACCCGATGCGGGAGCGGGTGCGGGTTCGCGAACCCAGCCAAGTGGGTGCGGGTTCGCGAACCCAGCCAAGTGTGTGCGAAAACCCGGTTACACTGGTTATTCATGTTGTCAATTAGCAAAGCAATTTTTTATTAATCTCAAATTCTGTTTCCCTTTTAGTTGTTTTTTATCCAGATATATTACTTTCATTTGCTATAGTTATATTACTTTCATTTCCTCATATTTGATTTCTTTCTTTGTTTTGGGGTCAAGTTTGTTTACTTGCTTCCTTCATTTTAGGATCTTCCTCAAATTAAAATGTTAGCTTCTAAATACTTATATCTCAATTTATACAAAATATATTTCTGAAGTGTAATATCTTCTGTTATTAACTTATTTTCTAGATGAGGAACTTTCTCCTATGGATCATCGACAGATGCAAAGAAATGTGGATGAGGATTTGGCAAATTTAAGCAAGAAATTTGAAGTGTGGAAGGCATTCGGAAACCTTGATTTTCCCAAGGCATTTTTAGTTCTGAACTATGTTACACCGTATGCATGATTTTTATATGAAAGTACTTTGATGATTTCTAGAGATGGACTTTTGCTGTTTAATAAACTTGAAGGTGGGTAGTCTGCTAAATTTGTCTCATTTATAGATATCAACTGGAAGATGTGTTACGTGTTGAGGTTATACATGATCTGCAAGGGATGCGAATGGCTGATGTTGAATCAAGGCTGAGGCAAGAAATAGCCTTGAAACCAGATTTGACTTTTCATCTTGAAGGGAAGGTAAATATTTATTGCAGTTCTTATGTTTTATTTTTTTTCTTCTTATTATCTCTTTTTTATTTTTTACTCTTTAATTGTGCATTTTCATGTTACATCAATGAGAACAAAATTCACACAAAGGTGTGCGTCTAAACATGCTCACTCCACAAAGGCAACAAGAGAAAACATCTCTCTTTTTGTACCTACTTGCAATTAATCAAAAATTTTCCTCAATTCCTGAATGCTACACATAATGTGTTAAGCTAAGTTGACAAAATAATGGAGCTCTCTTAATTAGGCAACTGATCCATGTGGGCAGTTTGGATGGGTCTACTTCTGAAGGTCATAATGTTTGCTTGCAGCTCCGAATTGCGACTGTTTTAGCTTTTTGAAAACTTCAAATGATCTCTATGACTTGATAAAATTAATCTGTTGTCTAGTGGCAACTAGAAATTCAACTTTAAAGGGGTTGGAGTTTGGAATTTAAACTTATGCCCTGTTTTGGGTCCAAATTGTCAGTTGTTAGCACGTTCCACATTAGTGCTAACTGAATATAAGTTGTTGTGGGGCCGATCTCTAATAACTGTGGGAAGATGAATGCTTCCATCTATCTATGTTGACTTTTCATTTTCTTATGGAAAGAGTTCTATAATATTATTTGATTGGATGCATTTTCTTTCTTGTTTGTAATTGAATCAGACCCTACTAAAATTCCTATAGCGATTTGCCTTTAAAGAAATGGATGTTCCCAGTAATCTGAAGTAGAAAGACATGTAGAGACAAGACACATCATTTCCAACAAAAGTTCATTTGCACCCCATTAGTTTTGATGAAAAAGAAGAATGACTCTTATTGTCTCTACATAGATTACAGGCCTTAATCAGAGCAGAATCAAGAATCAGTTTCCCATGCCTGAGATTGCTGATTTGCCATGTGCCTAATATTTCTTAGGGTAGGTCTCTAATTCAGCTACTTCCATTTTCCAATCACATTTCATGATGAGGAAGCAAAAAATTTTAGAACTCATTGAGGATGCCATGGATTTTGAGTAGCATTTTTAGGACCATGCAATACTCCAAGAATCTTCTAGGCCCTAATGATCAGAGTACTTAGTAATGCGCCGGGCGGCCCCCCCCCCGCGGGGGGGGGGGGGGGGGGGGGGGGGGGGGGGGGGGGGGGGGGGGGGGGAGGGAGGAAGAGAGGGGGGGGGGGGGGAGGAGAAACCCCCCCCCCCCCCCCCCCCCCCCCCCCCCCCCCCCCCCCCCCCCCGAGGGGAGGAAAGAGAAGAGGGGGGAAAGGGGGGGGGGGGGGGGGGGGGGGGGGGGGGGCCCCCCCCCCCCCCCCCCCGCCCCGCCCCCCCCCCCCCCCCCCCCCCCCCCCCGGGGGGGGGGGGGGGGGGGGGCCGCGGCCGGCCCCCCCCCCCCCGGGGGGGCGCGCCGGGGGGCGGGGCGGGGCCGCCGCGCCGGCCGCGGGGGGGGGGGGCCCCCGGGGGGGGGGGGGGGGGGGGGGGGGGGGGGGGGGGGGGGGGGGGGGGGGGGGGGGGGGGGGGGGGGGGGGGGGGGGGGCGCCCGGCGCGGGGGGGGGGCCCGGGCCGCGGGGGGCCCCCCGGGGGGGGGGGGGGAGGGGAGAGGCGAAAAAAGGGGGGGAGAGGGGAAGAAAGGGAAAGAAAATAGTCCCCCCCAGGAAGTATCCTCATTATTTTGTTCTTGTTTTCTCTGATGATACACCATTTGATCTATATTTGGACAAGCCTAGGAAGACACTACACCCTTGAGCACAAGCAACACTAGCATAAGCCCAAAGTGGGTAAAACTACCTAGAAGGGGTAAAAAGGGGGAAAATTAAGTTGAAACATGTAAAAAGAAAACACAAGGGATGATATAAAGGGGTTACTGTTGGTTACAAATCTGCCATTAGGATAGGATTTAGTGTAATGCGCCCTAGATTCACCCAACAGATTGAAAGGCCGGAAGGAAGGAATGCCTTCCGCGCCAATCTCCGGAGGAGGCCGACTTCCTATGTTTTCTCAATTTGGTTTAAGCTCAGAGTGCAGGAAAGAAATTAGAGATGCAGAAAGAAATGTAAATATGATTGTTCCGGGTGGGGAAGATAAGCAGCACGGTAACAGCCAATCACCACTACTAACAACAATTAAACACAAAATATGTTGCAGAAGCTATCAACACCATTCATCCTATGTATCCTTCACTTTTGCATTCCAGGAATACTTAACTATCAAATACCGATATCCAGAAAAGCAGAATAACAGTAAGCAATAACATAAGCAACATGAGGAAGAAATACTCGATAAAGGCAGCATACAAGACAAAGACAATCAATAGAGCCAAGTATATTTCGTATTCAGAAGCAAACACATAGCTACAACAATTCCCTTGCAATATATCCCCCTTCCACCCTTTTACAATGATATGGCGCAGCTATTTATAGCGCAAATTTCCCCCCCATTACAACTTTGGGCACAGGATCCCAAACCTGACAATAGCTGACAAAGCTGACAAAAGTGGCAAAAAGCGACTGATGTTGACCTCTGCGGGTATGGAACGTACTTACAGCAAGGTCCACCTGAAAACTTGGCAGCTACGTGGCAGTGCGGTAGATGAAACTTCGAGTCAGCTCGAATGAGGGTAGTTACGGTACAATAAGTCAGTTCACGCTCGCTCACCTTCTGTCGCATCACTGACTCGAATCTCGAGGCTGGACACTTGTCAAAATCTGATAAGGGGAAAAATCTGCCTTTGAAGCTCACACTTTCTCTCCTGCCCGACTTCGCCCAAAATTGGAGCGCAACCGGGCAGCGCAGGGTGGAAGCAGCGCAGTGTGGAAGGGAGCGCAGTTGGGAAGGCCTTCGTGCCTTAGAAATTTTCTGGGCAGTTTTCAACGTCCTTTGCCCGAGTGCGCACAAGTCAGTGAGCGCAGCCCGACTTCGCTGCGAAGTCGGGCGGCTCAACACTTAGCCGATTTTCTGAGGTCACCATGGCAAATTGCCCGGCTGCGCACCTCCTTTTTGGGCGCCGTCCGACTTCGCGGCGAAGTCGGGTGGTGCCAACACTTAGCCGTTTTCTGGATATCTTTCTCATTGACGTCGCCCAGGTGCGCATAAAATTGGGAGCGCAGCCCGACTTCGCTACGAAGTCGGGCGGCTCAAGACTTAGTATTTTTTCTAGGCTTAGCTCCACATGTCGGCTTCCCAAGTGCGCATGGAACTAGGAGCGCAGCCCGACTTCGCTGCGAAGTCGGGCGGCTCCACACTTAGAGAATTTCTGGGCACGTTTCTGACAATCCTTCCCAGGTGCACACAGATAGGCGAGCGCGGCCCGACTGCGCTGCACAGTCAGGCGAACAACAACACTTAGAAATTTTTGGGCTCTTTGCCCTCTCAGAGAAACAGTTAAAAGGATGAGGGGGGGAATGGAGAGAATGAAACTGATGGCAGAAAAGATAGGGGATAGTGGAGAAAGGGAGAGAAGAAAGAGGGAAGGGAAAGCAACATCCTTACAAAAAATTCGAAGACATGGCACCCCGTGCAAAATATGGCAACATTCCTGGCGGCTCGCGGGGTGTCGAGCTCTCCTCGATGCAACGAACTAGGCCTTTATCCTTTGGGCGCAGAGGAACTCCCTTCCCTTGCATCCTGCTGCTCCTGCTGCTGCTGCTAGCTCCCTTTCTGGGCAACTGTTCTTCTTCGGACTCGCTCTCAGCAGTCTCTTCTTCCGATCCTTCCTCTTCTCTTTCTGAGCCTGACTTCTCAGCACCACCATCGCCCTCTTGTTCGGCAGGCTGCTCCCGCTCGCGGACGTGCTTGTATGCGGTCTTGGCCTGATCCCAAGCTGCTGCCTGGAAGGGCTCTAAATCGCAAATATCCTTCAGCGCTGCTTTGAACGCCGCAACCATGTGCACGTCAATGGTGTCATACCTCTCTCCTAGCTCCTGGAGGCAGGTGTTAATTTTGCAAAATCTTGACACCATTTGGGTCACCTGTGCCTCTTGGACTGGGTCAGTCCAGCCATCAATCTCTGATGTGTCTACCTCAAAAAACAGCCAGTCTTGCTTTACTTGCTCTAGGGGCAGAAATTCCCCATCCTTGACAAAGCTCGAAAATCTGAGCGCAGAAAGAGTGTTGAAGGGGGCCAGGCAGATATTCAATTCGTGGTTCAGTACATCCAGCATCTTCTTGGCGGCCCTAATCTTCTCAGTTTTTTCAAAGTAGTTTTGCAAGGTTACCCTCGCATTTGCCCAGTCTAGGGCAATTCGGGACATAGGAGGAAATCGGAGGCCCTTGCGCGCAAATTCTTCAAGTTTTATTGCCAAGTCCAGCCACTGCCTCGCTTGGCATTCAGCCTCCTCTACCGCAAGCTTTCCTTGGGCAGATACTTCTTGAATTCTGGATGCGAAATCCAGGACGGACAGGGACCTGACCACATTAGTCCTGCAGTCCTGTAGCAAACTAGCCCGCATTTCCTTGATCTTGTCCTTTGAAAATGTAGCCGCCTGGGACGCTTTCTCCTTCAACTGGGATTGAGTCTGCTTTAGCAAATCTTGCAACTAAGCAACATGCTCTAGTGCTGCCCTCTTCTCTTCTGATAGCTGTTCGGCGGTTTTCCTTTGTGTCGCCACCTCTTGCTGGGACGCGACAAGCTGATCTTTTAAATCTTTAATCTCTTTCTGAGCAGATTCTAGCTGCGTGGTGGCCTTGGCTAGATCCTCTTCCAACTGTCTTGAATTGTTTTGAAGCTGAAACAGCTTCTCCTGATTCTCGAGCCGCTTAACAAGGAGATTATCAGTATTTCGACGAATACCATTGATTTCATATTCCTTGCTTATATCGTCGAAACTCTTCTCCTTGGTTCGGTGCTCATAATCTGCCTCAGTCATCTCCCGGAGAGGCTTCAGTACTTTCGGGATTAACTTCTCCGTTCGTAGCACCCTCCTGTCCAATTCAAACTTGGTGGGCTTCACAGGGATGGCTATTTCCTTGGCTCTTCTCTTCTTTATGCCCTGGAGGAAAGAGGCAGAACATCCTGTAGCCTTCGCGGCTAGAGGCTGGTCGTCCGTAACTTGTAGTTGTTCTCCCATTAGGTCCAGCTCTGCCAGCATAGGGTATGCCGAGGCCAAATCCTGCTGCTTCATCCTTCCTGAAAACAATGAAGCAGGAGATATTCCAAAAGATAAGGCCGCTTTTGAGGGCGACCGGGTCCTAGGGGAAATGGGCGACTGCATAGGAGGTGGAGATGGGGTTTTGAATGCGGCGGGTGAGCGGCGCAGCGATGTAGATACAGCTTTAGCGTTGGCCACGGGTGAGAGGTTTAGGGTTTGACCCAGGGTTTGGAAAACGTTAGGGTCCTGGGCAAATCGTCCAAAGGAATGGGGACTGTGGAGGGACTGGGCGATAGGCAATATGGATGATGTGGCTAAGGCGTTCCCTGATGCAAAGGAGGAAGGCGTTATGGCAGGGCTAACTGGGGTTTGTGAAACAAGGGAAGAGGACGTACCTGCGTGCTCCGCCTGAGCCGGTGCTTGGATGACGCCTGCTGCCCAGACCTCTGCTTCCTTCTCCGGACTATCCAGAGAGATTATTTCGGGTGCGACCGCTCCTGCCCGTGGAGCCGCTACTATCTGTTGCTTTGTCTCCTTTTTCGGCCGCTTTATCTTGGTCTTCTCGCCCCTTTTTCTTTTCTTTTCTCCTGGGGCGACAATTTGTTCGGTGGAGGCAGAAGCGGTTGGCGCGGCGGGTAACGAGGTGCCCACGGTAAACTTGTACTGGGGCTTTGACGGAGGGATGCCCGTTACTGCTGCCTCGCCGGTTGACCCTTCTAGCTCCCTCTCCGTTTGAGGCGACTTTTCGGGAGCTGGAGACAACATTGGGCCCACCTGAGTGCTTTTTGGCGCCTTGCTGCTGGGTGGCTTTCAAATGGACAAATGCTGTGGTGGGGGTTTCCTTTTATATCTCTTCCTGGCGCCTAGGGGAACGCAATCTCGAAATGCGAACGACTCCCATTTGCCGGCGTATTTATCATACGAGGCCAAAAAATCATCTAAGGCCAATGGCCTTTTGTTGGATTTATCGTGTTGCGTGCGACACCTCATCTTCCAACATTCAATGATTTTGTCCCTTTCCTAGCCGAGGGGTGCCACCTTCGTGAGGAACTTTCTGAAACCGGCTGAGTCTAGCCTGTGATCTAGATTATGCTCTGGATCGTAATCTACCTCCACACAGTAGAAGTCATGCCATGGTGGCCATGACTGCATTTGTTCAATGTGCCACTCCAGGTCTACCCCTGTCTTGTTGCACCTCTCTTCTATGATTTCTGCTCGAGGGCAAACATGTACAAATTTCCCCTGACCCCAATTGGGTCGTATTTCCAGCAATGCGGTAATTGTATGAGGCCTATGTTGAGGAGTGCCTGCTCCAGGTAGATGTGCTGCCCAATTTCATGGACTTGAATGTTCGCCCAGGTAAAAGGGTATTTGAAAATATGGCCCTTCTTTTTTCCCTAGCCAAATTCCTCCTCGACGTAGTCCATCTGCCGCGTTGTCTCCATGCCGAATTGGTGCTCAGTGCAAAAATAGGGCAGCAAGAACGACTTCCCTTTGAATTCGTAGATTCTGATAACGACGCCTTGGGTCCACCGGAAAGTATCCCCGTATTTGTATTTCCTCAGGTACTTCGTCATGGCCAGGGGAGGGCGAGACACCTTGTCGTTGAATAGTGCCAGGGTCATTCCCAAGAATTTGAAATTGAAATCATAATAAGACCCCCTTCTATACAGCGCCTCGGTCCACTCGTATACCGGCAGCGGTGCGCCCTTCTCATCTACCCTCTTAAGATTAGGCACCCTTATTCGGTAATGCGTATGGTAAATGCACAACCATGTGAGGAATGAGCAGTGTCGGAATTCAGTTGTCTGTTTCTATTGTATCCTAACCAGGTTTGAATGTATGGCGTACGCCACCCAGTCTACCCAATCAAAAAAGATTGGGCGCCTTCCGCTTCTCTGCGCAGTAGGGT
This sequence comes from Wollemia nobilis, assembly GCA_028583015.1. Classification (NCBI taxonomy): domain Eukaryota; kingdom Viridiplantae; phylum Streptophyta; class Pinopsida; order Araucariales; family Araucariaceae; genus Wollemia; species Wollemia nobilis. The sequence continues at coordinate 248,131 of JAQPPZ010000217.1, read as the reverse complement.
CATAAAATTCTCCATGTAAAATACACTCTGCGAGTGCCAGCTGATATGGGTGCACCATCCTGTCTGTGCCACAGCCAAGGACCCATGCAAGGATAATATAAATATATTTGTTTTCGAACCTTTCCAGGGGTATGGGACCTGATGGCCATTGTCCAGCTGTTAGGGGACACTTCAACTTTGAATTGAGAAATTCCCTCATCCTTCTGCTCTGACTGAATCTGCCCGCTTGCTCTTCCAAATTAATTTTCCTAACTATGGCATCAGTGTCGTATTGGAGCCTCGAGGCGAAGGCTGGATGTACGCTTTGTTTAAAGAGGGTGAACAACACCCTTCCTTGGCAGTCGCAGACCTGTCGGGTGGCTGGTTTGTAATATGTCACAATTGACTCAACCAACTCCGGGCAATGGTGGATGGGAGGGCACAAGAACCAGTACAGGTTCGATTTATATGCGGCCCCAATGTGGTGCGAGGATGAGACCTTGCCTGCCCACTTCGCGATATTGGGACGCAGTTTGGTGAGACTAATGGAGTACTCGCCATCTTTGTATTCGGCCAGGCGGTTGATGGGCGGCGGCAGAGGACCTTGCCTTTTACTTCGCCTCAACCTGGATTTCTTTTTTTGTTCTTGTGGAGCCTCGCTCTCATGAGCGCTAGACTCTGTGCGTTCCTCGGCTTCCTGCTCTGTATCACTGGATTGCGCTTGAATTGGCGCCTTCCCCTTGTCCATTCTCTGTCCTTCACTCATGGTGTCGGAGATAGAAATTACAGTCGCTGCAGACCTTAGTTTCGCACTTCTCTTCTTTTTCACTGTGGAGCTTAGATTTACGTTGGTAATTCTGGTGTTCTGAGTAAGTAAGGGCCCTTTTCTAGGAATGGAAAAATAGCATTAATGGCGTGAGGGGGAATTTAAATGATTTTCCCAAAGTAGGTAGAAAGCGCCGTTATTCCTCGGCAGCCGTGCGTGGGATCTTCTATTGGAAAGCGCACCTCGTACGTAGTTGGCCCCAATGCACTCACCTCTTAATGACATCTGCTTTGAAATCCGCACAATCATTCCTTAAAATCTTTGAACTTTGTGCTTTCAATGAGGTCACCGCCGCCATCTGGGCACACGCTTTGAGGTACCAAACTTGAGGAAGACTCTGACCAAGTGCGCTCAAAAAGTGAGCGCGGTCGAACTTCGCGTTATGCACGGTGTGCCCTCGGGGGACCCATACTTAGAAATATTTTTTCATGCACCTTGCTCTCCAGGATGCGCCGGTCGGAGTGCGCAAAAATTTGAGTGCGCAGCCCGACTTCGCTCAGAAAATTTGCGCAGTCGGGCAAGGACACTTAGATAATTTTTCGGATTTCTCTATCCTTTCTGCCCGGCTGCGCTCCGACTTAGATAATTTTTCGGATTTCTCTATCCTTACTGCCCAGCTGCGCTCCGACTTAGATAATTTTTCAGATTTCTCTATCCTTTCTGCCCGGCTGCGCTCCGACTTAGATAATTTTTCGGATTTCTCTATCCTTTCTGCCTGGCTGCGCTTCGAAAAGGGTGCGCAGCCCGACTTGGCCGCAAAGTCGGCCGGCGCGCCTAGCACTTAGAAATTTTTTGGATTTCTCTTGGTCGCTTTCTCTCCTCTTAAGCCCCTGACGTCGCACAATGCAAAGAGAGAAGCCCGACTTCGCTGCGAAGTTGGGCGATTTTCCGCCTTGGTCAGACTTGAATAGCCACGCAAAATTTTGCTTCTTTTTTCATACTTAGCCTTCTTTGGACTTAAAAGCTGAAAACTAAATGATTGAAAGAAATATTTACATTCTGAAATAAACTGAACTGCAGGAAATAATTAAGAAAAATATGTACAAGGAAGGACCTCTTGGCAACCTTCAGTGATGATAGGCCTTCAGGTGGAAGCCATTAACAAGGATCGGGAGAAGCTGTCCCTCCATGTCTCTGAGCACGAATGCGTTGAATTGGTTTACTCGAGCGATTTGATAGGGGCCTTCCCAGAAGGCATCAAATTTGTCATGATTGCCCGGCTTCGCTTTGAGTGAATCCCATTTGAGCACTAAGTCCCCGATTTTGAAAACTCGGGTGGTGGTCCCTTTTGCAAACCAGCTCTGAGTTGCTTCGGCGTGCTTGGTAAAGGCTTGGTATGCCTTCTCCCTTTCCTCTTCTAGCTGCAATAGTTGACAATGTCTGGCATCCACTGGATCCTCGTCGCCTTTCTCATCTTCTAACAACCAGAGTGCGGGCATTTCTATGTGGGTGGGCAAGACAACCTCCTTGCCATATACAAGCGCGTAGGGAGACGTCTTGATGGATTTTTTGGAAGATATGCGATCCGCCCATAGCGCTCGGTCCAGAAGTAGGTGCCACGACCTCTTATTCTTCTCCACAGTTTTCTTTATTATTTTCAAGAGGTTCTTATTTGTAGATTCTGCCAGGCCATTTCCCTGCGGATAGTAATTTGAAGACATCTTGTGGTAAATGCCATACTTGCTGGTAAACTCAGTGAGCACCGCACCTGCAAATCTTGGACCATTATCTGTAACAATTGCCTCTAGAATCCCGAAACGGGTAATGAGGCTCTCAAGGATCCCAATGACCGTCTCTTGGTCATCGTGCTTTGTAGGCAATGCCTCAGCCCATCTGATAAAGTAATCTGTGGCGGTTAGGATGAACTTGTGTCTCGCCGAAGAGTTGGGCGTTATTGCCCCGATGAAGTCCAGACCCCACTGTTGAAACGGAGTCTCGGCTTGAATTGGCTGGAAGGGCAAGGGTGCCTTCCTATTTCTGCCGGTGAACCTCTGGCATTTTTCGCATTTCACACAGACTGCATGTGCGTCTGTGAAGAGGGTGGGCCAATAATAGCCAGCTCTGATAATTTTTAAGGCTGTAGGCCTTCCCGAATGATGTCCTCCGGGGCATCCCAGAGTAGAACTCTCCGAGAACCTTTGGCTTGTCTGATTCCTTGACGCACCGCAACAAGATGCCGTCAATATTTCTAAAATACAGCCCCTCGGGGTGCAGTACATACTTCAGGGCGTTCAACCTAAACCTCCTTCTCTATGAGGCGTTGAGATGGTCTGGACATTTCCCTGTGTTGAAGTACCACACTAGATCATTTGTCCAATCATCCTCCTCTGATAAGGAGTTGGAAAGGTTGGCCTCTGTTACTGGATCCTCCCACTGGCAGGCAGAGATTTCGGCTGCAGCACTCCGGGCCAACTCTTGGCATAGAGCCCGACCTCGGATTAGCTTCGTTGGTCGTACCTCTATGTCAAACTCTTGTATCTTGGCTATCCATCCTGCCCTCTTGTGACCTAGCTCTCCTTGGATGATGAAATTTTTGACGTCCGGATGTATCATGAAGACAGTTATCCGACTCTGGGAGACAAAGTGCTTAAACTTTCTGAGGGATCTCATAACTGCGTGCACTTGCTGCTCAATAAAATTGTGTCTTTCTTCGTGGGGCTGAATCACCTGGCTTAGGAATGCTATGGGGCGCTCCTCGCCATCATCTCCCTTCTGAGTCAGGACTGCGGTGTAGCTTTCGAGCTCTCCCACCGCGTACAGGATGAAATCCTTAGAGTAGTTTGGATTTACTAACACTGGAGCTTGGGCAATTCTAGCCTTGATTTCTTCAAAGGCTTGTTTTCGTTCGTCAGTCCATACGAATTCAGCATTCTTTTTTAGGAGCTCGGCCATGGGCTTGATTACTTGTGCAAAGTCTGGGACAAACTTCCTCACAAAGTTGATTTGGCCAAAAAACGATTGTAGCCCCTTTTTGTCAACTGGGATGGATAAGCGAAGAAGAGCTTCTGCTCTGTCAGGATCGACTGCAAGGCCCTTCTCAGAAATAACGTGTCCTAGCAGCTTGCCTTCCTTCACCGCGAAGACTGACTTATTTGGGTTGATGGAAATGTCGAATTCACGACATCTCTCAAATACTTGCCGCAAGTGGGAGGCATGGGCCTCTCTTTTATGTGAAAACACAGTCATGTCATCCAAGTAGATGACAATGATCTTGTTGAGCAGCTCTCGGAACGCCAAGTCCATAGCCCTTTGAAATGTAGCCCCGATGTTAGAAAGACCGAAGGGCATGCGCTGATATGCAAACGTTCCCCATTTTGTGGTGAACGTTGTCTTGTGCTGATCTTCGTCTTTCACCCATATTTGGTTATAGCCGGAGAAACCATCCAAGAGAGAGAATCTCTGAGCTCCAGCAACTACGTGGAGGATTTGATCAATTTGGGGGAGCGGATAATGATCCTTCAGTGAAGCCTGATTGAGGTTTCTGAAATCCACCAAGAGGTGGATGTCTCCATTCTTTTTCCTCACAGGGACCAGATTTGCGACCCAAGAAGAGTGCTTGATGGGGTAGATGATTTTGGCCTCCAGCATTTTCAAGAGTTTGACTTTCATCATGGCTTCAATTTTCGGGTTCACCGTCCTTTGCTTTTGCGAAAAGGCTTTGCATTATCCTCCAGTTCTATAGTATGCTGGATCATCTCTCTGTCGTACCCCTTCAGGTCTTGGTAGCACCAGGCCACGATATCCGGGTACTCTTCGCATAGAGATTGGATCTGCTCTAATTCCTCATCAGTGCAATCCGTCCCGACCTTAATCACCCTTCTAGGTTCCAGTTCCAGGTCCATGTACTGCTTGGGGTCCACTTTGATCCTGTGGGATATGGCTCTATCGTTCTGATCAAAGAGGCTCTCCAGGGTAATCAGTTCTTTCGGGACATGATTATTTTTTAACTGTATCAACCCCTCATATTGCTCGTCATCAGGGTCTCTACCTTCGATTGTACTAGCTTCGTTTATCAAAAAGGTGACGATATCTTCGTCACAGTCGAACACCTGCCAGTGGGTGTCCTTGTCAAGCACAAAGGCACCGTAAATGGTACGAACCGGCTTCGGCTTCCGGACGGTGTCATCAACCGGGACGTACCTGGCTCCAACGAGACGCGAGAATGTCGACATGCTTATTCTTTTCACAAGATATGGCTTTGACATTCAGAGAGTCAAATGACTCCATCGGATCCCGGACACGGTTGCGGTACGCCTTGAGGTAATGCTTCTTGGAGGCGCACTTATTGGTAATCCGGTTGCACACCGACTCGAGTCGCCAAAGATCCGCAAATGCTTTATCCCAAGTCTCTCTGCATTTCTCAAGCTCAAACACAAGGCTTCATACTCCGCTGCATTGTTAGTGCAACTCCAGGCCAGCCTATAAGTGTAGTCCTTTTGAATCCCGGATGGCGAAACCAGAAGTACACCTGCACCGATGCCATTCTTACATCGGGCGCCATCAAAGTACAACTTCCATAGCTTTTTTGGGGTAGGGCCAACATCTTTCTTTGCAGACTGATCAAGTCTTTCAGGCTGGGTGCCAGAATAGCAACCTTGTTCGGTCTCAATCATGGCATTGAAGTCTAGTAAGGAGAACTCATCCTCCACTTGTAACAGCTCGAGGGTCTCTTCAGCCAAGTCTACCTCTACCAGTTCCTCTGTCGTCAAATGAACCATGTCGTTCTGCTGTTCTTCCCCAGGTATCTTCTCGACCAGAAACATGGAAGGCTTTTCATTATAGATCTTCAATCTCCTTCCTTTAAAAGACACTTCCATATGTGAATAATCCAGCGACAAATATCCACCCAGCTTCGCAGTGAACTCCCTAGAGGGACACATGCCGAAGTAGGGTTCCAAGTCAACCACCACGACCTCTTGGATGACCACTATGTCTAGCGCTTTATGCAGTCGGATTGGGATGTCTTTGATGACACCAACTGTCTTGACAGGAGTGCCGTCTAGCTGCAGCACACCTTGGCTGCTCCTTGTGTATTACATACCAATCTTTTGGCAGACAGCCCTGGGCATGACAGTAGTGGAGGCACCAGAGTCCATGCAATTGTGTACTATATGGCCTTCCATTTGCAAAGACAGATAGAAAGGTGGCGGCTTGTTTTTCCCAGTAGCAGATACTGTCAAGGGCTGAGCTAACACAGCAGGCTGCGTCGACTTTCCATATTTTACGCTCTTCAAGGATTCCTGCAATAGGTCTACTTGTCCTAGGAGCAGAAGAGCCTCATACATGCTTATCTTCGCCGGAGTCTTCTTGAGCTCATCAACTATATTGTAAGTTGAAGCGTCGGCTCCCTCTATCTCTTTAGCTGGCTCATACCTGGTTCGGTATTGTTGAGTGGCTTCAACCCTCTGTCTCTTCGTCAACGATGGATACCTCTGCTTTTCTTGAGCTTGTTCTTTTGTTTCAGCTAGAGGTTGGGCCGCGGGAGCCTTTGCCGCGGGAGCCTTGAGCGTCGGGAACTTTTCTTTGGCTGTAGGAGGTAAAGGTGGCTTATCAGGTGCTAGCACAGCAGGCTGCGTCCTCTCCCTTCTGGCGTATACTTTTAACGGCTTCATCTGGGCCGTGGGGGCTTCAATGGGCCTTTTGCCCTCCTTGGTCAAGAGAGACACGGGATCTTCTGGGACTGCAAAGTTACCTTCATCGTCAAGGATCATGTATGCTTCGTCCTTCGTGGCTTGCCCGCAAGGGTCTGAATATAAGGCCGATGCGACATGCAACCCTCCTCTCCATGTGGATCGTTGCATGTAGAGCATCGGTTAACATGGTTAGAAGTGCCTGGTTGAGCATCATTGGCAGCATTCCTCGTCGGGGGCCTTTGCGCTTGAGCAGCTTGATCTTTTGTCAGCGCAGGGGGAGGATATGGTCTCCTTGGAAGAAACTCCATATGGGCTTGCTTCTTCATGATTGTCATGTCGTTGGAGATAATATGGTAACGAGAGGCAAGAGTCCGCACCTCCCGAAGGATCATATTCTGAATATCATTATCAGCAAGCGCCGGCCGGACCGGCGGAGGTATTGCGGCTAATGGTGGAGGTGCAGAATATGCCGCGTACTGAGGGGGAGCTGGGAGTGCAGGATATTGCGGAGGCGGAGGTGGCGGATTAGGATAATGGATCTGGGGCTGACCATACGGGTTTATGACTGGTGCTGGATTCCATGGCTGCTGGGGGTACTGATTTGACGAGGATGGCGTCGCACCAGACGCGGGTGGATATTGTGACTGAGGGAAATCAGGATAGATGGGAGGCTGCATTCTATGAGGGAGTCTGCCTATAGAAATTATGTCTAATTCTGCTTGCTGGGCAGCTTCATATAAAGCGGGAAAAGTGTCGACCCGGGCTATCTTAAGAAGCAAACAAATGTCTGAATTAAAAGACCTTAGGTAATAGTGCGTAGCTTGTCCCGCGGGAGGTCGCAGCTCGCGAGGTACTCTTTTCCAGGACCTCGCAAACCTCACGTTGAAGTCCGATATCTCCTCTTGCGAATGGCGTTGAATACTTTGAAACTGGTGCAGCAACGAGGAGGGATCAGGGGACTCGTTGCATCCCTTCACTAGCCTGCCCGCTAAGTGGGGCCATCCCGTGATAGCTCCTTCTGGCAAAGATCTCCACCAGTAAAGGAGTTTCCCTCTTAGAGAAAGGGCTAATAAACGAGTCTTAACACTCTCACTAGTGATAGTGTGCAGTGCAGCCAAGGCCAAAATATCTTGGATGTGCTCGTATGTTGTTTTCCCAGAGCCATCATAAGTAGGAATGGATTTCAAGGCAGCAGGGGGTACAACTTCTTGTCCAACTAGCCAAGGGCCCTGTGGAATCAACTGCTGGGAAGAGGTCGTCATCATTTTGTTGGGCAGCCATGTCTTCTTCCTCTTCAGTAGTATAATCAGTATCAGTGCTATCCGAAGTTGTAGGCTGTTCTGCAATTTCGACCTCTCCAACTTCAGCTTCTTCAACCTCAGCTTTTTCTATTTTAGCTTCAGCCTTGAGTTCGTTTTGGTGAGCTTGGTATTCAGCTAGCCTTACGCGTTCTCCAAGAGCGTTGATGTCTATTTCGTAGAGATCAGGCTGCTGTCCTGGGTTCCTTGCTCTCCACCTTCTTGTATGCATGAAGGCACTTTTGATATCGGACCAGTCTCACGGAATCAGAGAATATCCAGGTAGTGCAGATTCACCAGGTGTTCTGATTTGACAGCAATGAAGCGAACACCGATGCTTCGATTCTGTTTTGGGGTGGGAAACTCCCGTGTCCCATCGGGCGTGCTAGAGAAACTGTTGGTTATGAATTTGCCACTAGGATAGGATTTAGTGTAATGCGCCCTAGATTCGCCCAGCAGATTGAAAGGCTAGAAGGAAGGAATGCCTTCCACACCAATCTCCGGAGGAGGCCGGCTTCCTATGTTTTCTCAATTTGGTTTAAGCTCAGAGTGCAGGAAATAAATTAGAGATGCAGAAAGAAATGTAAATATGATTGTTCCGGGTGGGGAAGATAAGCAGCACGGTAACAGCCAATCACCACTACTAACAACAATTAAACACAAAATATGTTGCAGAAGCTGTCAAGACCATTCATCCTATGTATCCTTCACTTTTGCATTCCAGGAATACTTAACTATCAAATACCGATATCTAGAAAAGCAGAATAACAGTAAGCAATAACATAAGCAACATGAGGCAGAAATACTCAGTAAATGCAACATACAAGACAAAGACAATCAATAGAGCCAAGTATATTTCGTATTCAGAAGCAAACGCACGGCTACAACAGTTCCCTTGCAATATATCCCCCTTCCACCCTTTTACAATGATATGGCGCAGCTATTTATAGCGCAAATTTCCCCCCCATTACAACTTTGGGCACAGGATCCCAGACCTGACAAAGCTGACAAAAGCGGCAAAAAGCGGCTGATTTTGACCTTTGCGGGTATGGAACGTACTTGCAGCGAGGTCCACCTGAAAACTTGGCAGCTACGTGGCAGTGCGGTAGATGAAACTTTGAGTCAGCTCGAATGAGGGTAGTTACGGTACAATAAGTCAGTTCATGCTCGCACACCTTTTGTCGCATCACTGACTTGAATCTCGAGGCTGGACACCTGTCGGGATCTGATAAGGGGGAAAAAATCTGCCTTTGAAGCTCACACTTTCTCTCTTGCCCGACTTTGCCCAAAATTGGAGCGCAACCGAGCAGCGCAGGGTGGAAGCAGTGCAGTGTGGAAGCAGCGTAGTTGGGAAGGCCTTCGTGCCTTAGAAATTTTATGGGTAGTTTTCAACGTCCTTTTCCCGAGTGTGCACAAGTCAGTGAGCGCAGCCCGACTTCGCTGCGAAGTCGGGCGGCTCAACACTTAGCCGATTTTCTGAGGTCACCATGGCAAATCGCCCGACTGCGCACCTCCTTTTTGGGCGCTGCCCGACTTCGCTACGATTTGCCATGGTGTATTTTTTTTGGGCTCAGCTCCACATGTAAGCTTCCCAAGTGCGCATGGAACTAGGAGCGCAGCCCGACTTCGCTGCGAAGTCGGGCAGCTCCACACTTAGAGAATTTCTGGGCACGTTTCTGACAATCCTGCCCAGGTGCGCACAGATAGGCGAGCGCGGCCCGACTGTGCTGCGCAGTCGAGCGAACAACAACACTTAGAAAATTTTGGGATCTTTGCCCTCTCAGAGAAACAGTCAGAAGTATGGGAGGGGGGAATGGAGAGAATGAAATTGATGGCAGAAAAGATAGGGGATAGTGGAGAAAGGGAGAGAAGAAAGAGGGAATGGAAAGCATCATCCTTACAAAAAATTCGAAGACATGGCACCCCGTGCAAAATATGGCAACAGTTACATGGCTAAGGTAAAGGATTGTAAGGCTTTTTTCTCACTTAAAACCCCCTCCTAAACCAGTGAAGGAGCTTTTTAAGAGATGAAAGGAATAAAGTGTATTGACCATAGTTGAGAAAATCTGAATCGACATGGAAAAAGAACTGGGAAAAATTGTGAATTGGCAAAAAAAGGGGAAAAAATGGGCAAAAAAACCCCTGAAGAAAATACAAATTTTCATTGCAAAAATGTTTATTTCATGCATATCACAATGAATTAACATTATGCAAATCAAATATCAATAGTTTCAGTGATACAAGCTTAAACTACATATGAAAGTGGCAAGTGATATAAGCTTAAACTACACATGAAAGTGGCAAGTGATACAAGCTTAAAGCCTTAAACTACACATGAAAGTGACAAAACACATCTTGTATTGCTTATAATATAAAAAGGTACAAATTACAAAATGTGTCATTAGTCATGACAAATACAATGCCTCAATGTCTTTGAATGCCTTTGCCCTTTGCCCTAGCAGAAGCTCTAGTCTCTCTTTGTCGCTATGCCTGTGCCTCTTCTTCTGCCTTGGTTGCTATCTCCTCTGCTAGGTTTTCAAAGTTTTCTAATTCCTCCATGGAGAAGAGAGGCTCTTCAGGATGGATCAATCTCATCTACTTCAATGTCCTTAGTACTTGTTTCTATAATTTGTTGATGGTGGAGGCGAAGGTTGTAATGAACAAACATAAGGTCATTCAACTTTTCTTGTGTAAGCCTATTGCGCTTCTTGTAGTGTATGTGCTCAAACATACTCCAATTGCTCTCACAACCTGAAGCGCTACATGGTTGAGATAAGACTTTGATGGTGAAGCGTTGCAGATTGGGCATATATGCACCAAAGTCCTCCCACCATCAATCTAGAAACAACCAAGAAAAAGGAAATGAAATAATTCACATGTAAAATTGTAAATTGAGATTATTTTTTAAAACAATATCAAAAGAGAAAATAAATAATAATTCGATTAGGGTTACCTGGCCTCCTAGTTGACCTTGATCGAATGCACTGAGAAGATGGGAAAAGGACGTCCCGACATTCCTTATAAGAATACATCTCAAACTTTATCTTATTGCACATTTCCTCATTAGGGTACATGCGGTCAATGCAATGTCAAAGGCTTGCCATCACCTCATCGTTGGCATCAAATGTATCAGAATAAAAAAATTTGGGGTTGAGGTAGTACCTTGTTGTATGAAGAGGGCTATGGAGCTGAGATGTCCATCATCTGTCAATAATATCCCAAATGGGACTGTATTTGGTGTGGGAGTGTCCATAAAAATGAGGCAATTGCCTCTTTTACCCTATCCATAGCCTCATATACATATGCCATTGCAAATTGTTCCGAGAACCCTCACCAAAGGCTCTGACACCTGAGTTCAAAGGAAAAATAATTTAAATAAAAATATTTTGCAATAAATGTCTTTTACAAATTACAATACAAGATTTCCAAATGGAAAAATAATTTAAATTAAAAAACTTATTCTTTTAATTTCCCATAAAATATTTTGCAATAAATGTTTTTTGTCTCAATTCTTGATGGCCTCTTTCACGACTATCCAAAGAGGCTTCTCAAACAAACAATCATATACCTTTCGCCCCTGACTGGAGAGCTGGTATCTAGCAACTTGTTCGGAATTCCACTCATTGCTCACAAACATTTGCTTCAATGACCCTATTGCATCATAGAGGCTCTGCAATATCACAAAGTTTGTGTAGACAGGGGTGAGTACATTCCCGGGATGGGGTGATGACAAGGTAGTTTCAGGCTATCAGCAATGAGTATATGGGCTATAAGATCAGTTATCCAATAGTGCAGGCAGTTGTCCAGGTTTAGGCGTCAGGGGTCTAGACGTCAGGTGAGCAAGCCTAAACGTCACAAGTCTAGACGTCACAGCTGTAGGAGTAGACGTCAGGGTGCTTCCCGTCACAGCAGAACTAGACGTCAGGGCTCTAGACGTCACAGGGGTAAAACTGGACGTTAGGTCCTTAGACGTCGCAAGGGTCAAACTAGACGTCAGGTTCCAGGTTGGACGGCTAGCCGTCTGACGGCTACCAGACGTCAAGGGCTAGACGTCTAGGACTGCCTCCGTCTTCCTTCCATAAACCTGCAATAGCATCACAACTCCTGTTCCTTGCTGCAACAACTGGTCTTCAACACTCCTCAAGGGACAAAACCTACAATGTAAGTTAGCACAACACAACCTGCAACTCATCCATTAATGCATCACAACCTGTACTCAATAGCACAACCACAAGATCACCATACACGCAGAATACGTAAACAACATAACAACATTGGCATTATCGTAGAACAAGATTACCAGGTGCGGGGGTGGGGGTGCGGCGGGAATCGTGGGTGCGGGTGCGGCCCCTATCAAAAATAGGGTTCGTTGGGTGCGGGTGCGGCTAGTTTTTAATTAAAATATATATATATGTATTTTTATCAAAAAAATTAAAAAATAAAATAAATATGCACATTGTGAAATAATTAAATAAATGATAAATCATACATATTGTGAAATAAAATAAATCATTCATACACACTACAAAATAATAAATATATAAATATGGCATCATAAAAGCATATTGATATATGATATTTCATATTCATGTAAACAAATGACCTCTATCGTTCCCTGCAACTGCCCCTTCTTGATCCTTTTGTTCAGAATTGGGGTTTCTATCCCAATCTCTTCTTCCGCGGACTTGCTTACTGTGTCCTCGGCCTCTTTCCGATCTAATCTCTCTAATGCTGGGCTGTCGTACTCCCAGTTGCCCAAGATTCGATCGGTCCCTCAGTCGTTCCTGACGACGTCTTCGGGTCCTACGAGCTCGCTGAGACGGACCTATCGGTCTGTTCTCAGGAACACGTAGTAATGGGTTGGCTTGGACTAAGTTCTCAGATGGCCCTTGCGGTCCAAACTGAGAACCAGTCGACCTATTGGTAGCCGGAGGGGAATTTATTCTTCTCAAGCTACCGGGACGGAGGTCAACCATGATCCTCCCTTGGTAAGGTGTTATCAGAATTCCTTGCGGTCTTCCAAGAGTACCTAAGTTGTCTCTGCTACAGGCCTCGTTTATCAGTTGTGCTCTTGTTTCTGGTGGGTGGTGTAAATGCGCAGGTGTTAATTGGTGTAAGATCCTCAGTCTCCTATCGGCCGTTATCAGTCTTCGTTTTCATTCTGCTTTCCTCAAAGTGCCGTTGCATGGCACAATGAGCTAAATTTTCCTGGTACTCTTCTGAAAAGACTGAATCGGTACTTGAGTCATTTCCATCACCTGCCGTGTTCATGGGCTATTCCGAGGTTTCTTGAACCCGTTGCTGCAATCTTCTTACTTCCCTTCTATGCTGTCGTAAGTCAAGTGCAGCCATCCGATGCTTGGCTACCTCCTCCCGTTCAGTTGGACGTCTCATGGCTCCCGCATATGGTGTTCTCCATGCACGAGGTGGTGGTATTTTTGGTATAAAGTCCTCGTTTAATCCTCCATTGTATTCGTCTTGCAGGCTTAGTGAAGCGTCATATTCAATTGTGTACAGTTTCCATAAATCTGACACCTGCTTGTCGACTGTGATCTTCATCCCTTTGTCTCCTACGATCTGGGTTAGGACTGGCATATGGAATATCCGGGTTCTGAGGTAGGTTGTCGTCACTACTTGACTCTTCCAACCACCCTCCAGTTTTTTGTTTTTTTGGTACTGCCTCGATATCCTTCCATATTATGGCTGCCATTGCCTCCTTGCTTATCTGATATTTGGCAGTCGAGCTTTGTCCTGCTTCCCACATCCGGGGTCTTTCTGGAGAATTTTTCATCTCCTGATGGTTCACTGACTCTGCGCTTGAGGATTTTTCAGTATTTAGCACGATTTTCAATGTGGCTGAAGAAGAACTCCTAGAATGTGCACCTGTTGCTATTGCTTTTCCTCTTCTATTTTTTCTTGGGCTTAAGACATTTTCTTGGTCTTCCTCCAAGGAGAATAAACTGTCTTCTGATAAGTTTCCTGTCGCACTTCTTCTGAATTCCCCCTGTTCTAGCTCCACCCATTCCGCAAGGCGAGTTTCATGCCTTTCATTTACTCGTTGCATGGTTGTCTCCAACTCCCGGATCACCTGTTCCCGTAGCTGATTATTATACTGTCTCAGAGTTTCATATTCTTCCTGCAACCTTTGTGTTTCCGATCTCATTCGTTGCAGAAGTCTAATTCCTTCTTCTTCATCTTCTTCTTCCGGAACTTCCTGTAGAGTGACTACCATTAGAGCTTGGAGTCGGTCTTCCTCATTGTCATTTGAGAGTTCCATTGCCTGCCTTTCTTCACTCCCAAACAACCAATCCAGGTTATGAGTTTCCTCCTCTCGAACAGTGCTACCTTGCTCGTTGCTTCTAGAAGGTTGTGTACCCGGATCTTCCTCTTCTGTTCTGGAAGTTCCTGTTTGTCCCAAGTTGATCATATTCACCTGAGCACGTGGCTTGTATACTTTCAACTTGGAACCATTTATTACCTCGGGGCATAACGTTCCATTTAATTTCCTCAACTTTACTGCCCCGTTCTCGAGTACTTCTACCTGGAAGGGTCCAAGCCACAAGGTTTTTAACTTTCCCGGCTTGAGTTCTCTCTTACCATTGTATTTGAGAACTAGGCCACCAGCCTTGAAATCCATTTTCCAGAGATTTTTATCATGCCAGAATTTCCTTCTCCTCTGTGTGATCTCCGTTGCCCATTGCACCATCACTCTTTTTTGGTCCGGTTGTACCGAAGCTGTCAGTTGTTCTCGAGTGCTTTCCTCGTCATTCAATCGATTGTCGACTGCCACCCTCAAACTAGGTATAAGGAATTCAACTGGTACAATTGCTTCCTGTCCGTACATCAGTTGAAAGGGTGTGTGATTTGTAGTGGGCTTGAAAGTGGTTCTGTATGCCCATAACACTGCTGGTAACCGCTCCTCCCAGTCGGCTCCTTCTACTCCGCATGTCTTGTACATGATTGAAACCAAGACTTTATTTTTTGCCTCCGCCTACCCATTTGCTCTTGGGTAATACAGACTTGACAAGGAGTGAAAAATCCTGAATTCTTCCGTCAAGTTTTGGATAATCGCATTCACAAAATGGCCTCCTCTGTCACTTGTCAAGTGTAGAGGTATCCCGAACCTTGTAATCACCTGTTCGTACAAAAAGCGAGCCGTGCTTTTTGCCGAGTTGTCTAGTAAAGCCCTTGCTTCTACCCATTTTGTGAGATATTCTGTGGCAACCACGATGTATCAGCATCGCCTCCTTCGACTTGTTTTTAGAGGACCTACAAAATCCAGCCCCCATCTTTCAAAGAGTTCCTGAGGCTGGGATGGATGTAATGGCATGAAGTCTCTCTCCAAGGGTTTCTCCGTTCTTTGACACGTAACACATGCTGCCACAAAGTTCTTTGCATCGTGAAAGAGGGTGGGCCACCATAGACTTGCTAACAACACTTTCCTGGCTGTCGCATCTGGTCCCATGTGTCCTCCTGCCAATCCCTCATGTGTCTCCTTCAGGGTTTGTTGTACTTCATCCTCCAATATGCATCTTCGCAATATATGGTCCTCCCCCATCTTGTAAAGCAATCCTGCAATCAAGGTGAAGGGTGCTGACTTCGTAATCACCTTTCTCCGATCAGTTGCTGTTAACTCTTCTGGCAGCTACCCTGTCGATAGGTATTCCCCTATATGCTTGTACCATTTCGGTATAGCATTAATCATAAACAATTGTGCATCGGGGAATTCATCTAGTATTCCTTCCTCTGCAGGTTCTCCTAAGCGAATCCTTGACAACTAGTCCGCTATTACGTGTGCATCCTGCCATTTGAAGAAGCACAAAATGTCCTTGAGGTTTCTTTCTAAGGAAGACAAGTTGTCTAATAATTGTGATATGTAGTTATATAGTAGGGCAAGGGGAGTGAAGGACAAGACATGACAATCTTCAATACCAGACTTGCGATAATCCCAAGTATTGCTAAGGGTAATAGTATGATAGACCTATTACTCCCTTTAATATCCTTGAATGATATTTGTTAAGTGGTGCTGTAGATGATCCAAATGGTTGTAAGTGGCTTGTTTTAGGGTGGAAATAAGTCACTGATAGGGTTGGGGGAGTTTGAATGCGAATTTGAGGGTTGAAGAGAGGCATACTTAAAATTTGGATCCCCTCCTTGTATTGCATATGAATTTGAAGTGCTAATGAACTGCGTAAAATGTGGGAAGTTTTGGATATCCATCCATCCATCCATCCATCCATTTTTCTATCTATCTATATATATATATACATATGAATTTAAACATCATGTTTTGTTAGGTAATGTTGGCCAGAATTTGATTGTTCTTAGTGAAAATAAGTCTAAAATAGGAAGTCCCAAATCATTTCAGAAAATGGGCCATCAAAAGTATCAAGTTGGTGTGGATTTTTGTGGGCAGTATAGTAGAGACATCTATAATGAAACTAAAGTAAATTACTCATTTACTTAAATTTATACTATAACGTTACACTTCAAGGATGTTTGAGCATGGTTTCAAATTCATAGGATCTACAATGAAGAAATTAGATTTTGAACCTCTTTGGATTTTTCCAGCACTTAGCCAAATTTTGGGATTTCAGGTTTCTAGACCTAGTCATATTTCAAGGTACTTTCCAGGACATGTATAACTAGCATGAACCTTATGCTCGAGTCCACTATATGAAAAATCCATAATTTCCAAGACTGAGACTAGAGATAAGGGGAGGACCTTTCCTCAAGGCTGGCCCTACACAGGGCTATTGTGCAAAGAAATGAAAAAGAAATTGGATTGCACATGTTGGTTGGCTAATTCCATAGTATACCTATACTGGTCTATAATAAGTCATTAGAAGACCACTTGAAGTGGTTGGATGTTGTACTGGATACCTTAGCAAAGCATATGCGGTATTCCAAGGAATTCAAACGTGAGTTTCCCAAGACTTATTTGAGATACCTTTGGTACATTATTTCAGCACATGGTTTGTGTATCGATTCAACAATTGTACAGGTCATCTAAGAATGGCCTTTACCTATGACAATTAAGAAGCTTCCTAGGTTCTTGGGATTAAGAAGCCTCTGTTGCAGAGAAGGGAAAAACTCAGTTTTCCGCCATAGCAAAGGTCTGTCACTAAGCTTACAATAAATGCCTTAACTTGGGTGAGATAATGTCTAAAGAACATTTGACCAACTCAAAGAGGCACTTGCCTCAGCTGCTGTGCTAGCACTCCTGATTTATCTAAGATATTAATGACTGGATGTGATTTCTATGGGTATGGACTGAGGGCAGTACTCTCTTAAGGTAGTCATCCCATTGTTCTTGAGAGCAAAAATTTGAAATACCATTAAAGAAACTCCTCGTCTATGGCAAAAATGTGTTTGTCACATTACATGCAATGGCTGAGCATCGACAATTTGTTTGAGGTACTAAGTTCTTTATCAAGACTGATCTGCTTAGTTTGAAGCATTTATCATCTTGGGGGACACTTTCAGAGGAGCAAAAAAAAGAGTGTTAATGGATTGCAGGCCTACAGCTTGAGAAGCACTTGTTATTTCAAGGGACACTTTTGAGGGAGCAACAAAGGTGGGTGAATTGTTTGCAGGCCAGTGGTTTGAGATAAGGAGGATAAGAGAAATTTGGAAGCAATTGCTCTGTCTTATGAAGATGACCTGACTATTCTAAATACTATTTTTTTCTTGACCATTTTTAATAGCAAGCCTTTTGCAAGACTTATATCATTGACCTTGCTATGGTTCAGTTTAAAGAGGATATAGGATACGAGGTACAGACCTCAGTAGTGTGAGATTATATCATCTTCTTCAGGAACCAAATATATTTGATGAACCGCTCTCAAGAGGTACTTGTGCAAGGTCATTCATTCCTTTCAATTGGGCATATGGCCTTCCATAATACCTACTGGAACATATCGTCCAAGTTTTATGGGCATCACATGAAGGCTGATGTCGAAAAGGTTGTGGGCAAATGTGAAATCTGTCAGCAGCACAAGGTGGAGGCAGCATCTTCTTCAGGAACTTTCAGAGACATCATGCCTCTACATACTGCATCATATTTAGATGGAACAACTACAGATATAGATGTTGCAGAAATCAGAAGGCATGAGCTTTCCATGGCTATATTTGTAGTTGTTCTGTCTACATATGATGCTTTGGAGAGAAAAACAGTGTTTTTTATTTGGAAGTCAGTATTCACTTTTCCTCTCTATTATTCTTGGAGATTTTAGCTTTACTTGCTTGTTTTTCTGTAGGTGAGTGTTTATGCTTTTGTTCACTTGTCTCTTTACCATCCATTTGCCTCCACACCCACCACCAATTTGTCTCTATGCCAGATTTATCATGTGGTTCTTTAGATGGTATTTTGTTATTTTTTGTTTATAATTTTATTCCATCAAATGGTTTCCATGTTAGAGGAGTTTGGTTGTTTGACTTCCTTTTTTTGTGTTAAATCATTTTTGAAGTTGGAGGTTTTCTTGTGGGAAAGGGGGGGGGGTGGGTCTGGAGGGCTAAATCACGAGGTTCAGGTTTGAGTTTGACAAGGATAAAAATCAGAAAAGAATTGTCATTGAAAAAAGTAGACAAAGAAAATAAATAGTTTTGTTAATTAAATATAAAAAATAAATATAATTTAACTTCACATTTCATAGAAACATGATATTAGTTGAAAATGGCTCTATGAATGAGTTGCCCTAACATCATTTTAACTTATCTTTTGAACTTTTTTCTTTACTTGTTCTGTTTTAACCATAGTTACCAGGTATGGTTCAGTTTGGAGGTTCGGAAGGCCAAAAAAGTTCAGAGGTCCCATTTTTTTCAGTTTGGTTTGGAAAAGTTCAGAAAATTAATATATATATATATATATATATATATATATATATATATATATAACATAAAAAAATTCAGATTCTTCTATATTTTCTACATTCACCTATATTTTATACTTTATAAATGTATAAGTTATATTTATAGGCCATATTTTATGTTTTTTAAAATTTTGGAATATATAATTTTTTTTTTGCAATGTTAAAAAATAAAAACTTAAAAAACTGATCAATCTGAACAGAATCGGTTTGTTCTAGCCTGAAAAGTCCAAACAGGATCGAACCTGGTATCTTGTTGGTCACGAATCCGCCACGAGGAAAGGATTTGCTGCTATTGCGCCCTGGACCCGCGAACCAACATTGAAAGGCCGGAAGGAAGGGATGCCTTCCGGGCCGATCTCCGGAGAAGGCCGGCTCCTTTTGGGGGGGACTTGATTTAAGCTAAAGGGAACAGGAAAGAAATAAATGAACGGAAAGAGACAAATGTACAGAAAGAGATTACAAATATGTCCAAAGGTTGGTGGGGGGGAACTAACGATGCGGGAACACACCAATCACCGCTACTTACGCATACAAACACGAGAGCATGACAAGGAGCTGCAAAACCTAGGCGTACTTCCGATACACCGGCGGCGTATGCACGGCTTCAATAGCTCCCTAGCAAACATTCCCTACAAGGAACTAACGGCGGGGGATCGTATCAATCACCGGATACGTACAGCGACGGGGGTAGAAAGTAAACCTAGAGATGTCAGAGCCAGGTATATGTGTTAGGTAGAGAGTTTAACCGCACGGCTTCAATGGCTCCCTAGCAAACATTCCCTACAAGGAACTAACAGCAGGGGATCGCATCAATCACCAGATACGGGCCAGCAACGTCACACATAACCGATGGAACTGCTACCAAATTTATAATGAATGCTTTAAATAATGAAGTACAGAAGGTGCTTTAAGCAAGCAATGCTAGAGGAACTTGATCGCCAAATGCCAAAGTGAATTAACGAGCAGCGACACAGGTGGGCCTAAGGCATATAATGAAAGACAGCATAAAAGAATAAAGATAGTAGAAACGAGAACCGGGCATACGGATTGTATTCATAAGCGAAAGCACGGTTACGATAAGCACGGTAGTTCCCTAACAAACATTCCCCTTCCACCACTTACAATGAAAACGTGGTGGCTATTTATAGCCCAAAGTTCCCCCGTTACATTAATGGGCACAACGTCCCGATCAAACATTAGGCGACAAAAGCGGCCGCGGAGCTGCCGATGCTTGACCTCTGTCGAGTGGGACTGTACCCTCGGCATGGTCTCCCTGAAGGTTGAACAACCACGTGGCAGCGCGTTGGGTAGAACTTTATATTGACAGAAATGTGGGTAGCTGAGGCAGGTGGAAACTCTCATCAGTCTTAAATGAGGCAGCTGACACGGGCGGTGCAGCCCATACTTATCCCTTTTGGTCGGCGAGTCTTGGTTCAAATCCCGAAGGCTGGACACTTGTCGTATGATGGGTTATCTTTGTGTGACACATGTCCGCCTTGAAGGGCGATCTATCTATCTTCGCTTGGGATCGGAGCTCCTTGGGATGCGTGGGCAGAAAACAGTGCGGTTGGGAAGGCCTTCACGCCTTGGTCAAATTCCGGGTTTGTTCCCCTACGTACACTGTCAAGGGCGCATTCCGGCTCTGCTGAAAAGTCGGGCTGCGCACGGGTGAACAACGGTGTCTGCACGTTGTACGGACTGCTCCGGCGATTATCATTCTTCTTTGTCGACTGCCCGACTGCCGATTACAAGGTGCGCCCGAGAAGAGAGGCGAAGTCGGACTTCGCACCAAAGCGGCGAATGCGCCCGCACCAAGGGGAAGTGCGCACAAGGGCGAGGGCACGCACAAGCGAGGGACGCACAAAGGACGCACCGCACAAGCGGCGAAGTGCGAACTTCGCACAAAAAACTGGGTTTCCTGGTTCGGCTTCCCGGGGCCATAACTTTTGATCCGGCGATCCGATCGCCTATTATAATATATCGTTGGAAAGCTTGCGAGAAGATCTGCAATAATAAAATATCCGGGGCTCATTTTGTCCATTTTATCGCCCCTGTTTATGGCCCGAAAAAACCCGAACACCTCGGCATACCACGACACTTAGCCATTTTTCGGGGCAAGTCTTGTCAATTTTGAAAAGAATGAGAATGGTGGGAAGAGAGAGAAAGGGGGAGAAGGAAGAGCGGCTCTCTTACAAAAATTGAAAACATTGCACCCCGTGCAAAATGTGACAACATTTCTGGCGGCTCGCGGGGTGTCGAGCTCGCCTCGGCGCAAAGAACCCATGCCTTCATCCATTGGGCAACGGAGTCACCCACGCTGCAACTGCTCTTCAGATCCACCTCCGGCAGCTGCCTCCTCGGAACACTTAAAAAGAAAACAACTGCACGAGTCGAAAAAGAGAAACAACTAAAACTTGGAATAATAGCCGGATTATTTACACAAAATTTTGCGGCGCTATTGGCATGCCGCCACCACAAATCTAGCTTTGGTTGCCTATCCGGTGAACTGCGGTGCCGGACCAGATCGGATTGTACTTCAGATGATCTTTGAAGTCCGGTTGGCCTCCCAAAGCTTGCCAGGTCGCGAACATGGTGCAACGTGGCAGATTGTCGCTCATGCCGGTAACCGTACAATTGATGAACAATGTGGCAAGGAGATTTTTCAGACGGGAGCCCTCTTCGGGTGCCGGTTGCGGTGATGGTTGGAGCCAATACCACCACGGTGGAGACTGTAGGTGAACATTCATTTCTCCGCTTGTGAGGTCAAGGCTGCTCACCAAACCTTGATTCCTCAGGGGTGTCTTCTATCAGCTTAAAAAAGGGGCGCTGCGATCAAGAAATCCGGATCTTCGGCTCGGTCGGAGTCGCCGGGTGATTTTGCCGGATGAAGGCAAGCCAAAGATTCACCAACTCGGGCTTCCTTAAAATATGGAGGCTGATCGTCTCACCTCACGGATTCGTCTATGCGAGCTTGGTAATCAGCCCGCCTGACGCGCTCGCCTGGAGCGTTGGTATTAATTTCGCAAAGTCAGGCTGGTTTCCCGGGTTCCTTGCTCGCCACCTTCTTGCTTGCACGAAGGCGTTAGGACCGGTCTTTCGGACTCAGAGAATATGAACGTGCAGAGTCGCCAGGTGCTCTGATTTTGAACAGCAATGAAGCGAGCACCAGTGCTTCAATTCTGTTTGGGGGTGAGAAACCTCCTTGTCCCACCGAGCATTCGGAAAGAAACTGTCAGCCCGAACAAGGACGAGCTTGAGATCTTCCAAATGCGAGACAAAGCGTCCCACCGGGCGTGCCAAAAACTGTTGGCCACGAATCCGCCACGAGGAAAGGATTTGCTGCTATTGCGCCCTGGACCCGCGAACCAACATTGAAAGGCCGGAAGGAAGAGATGCCTTCCGGCCGATCTCCGGAGAAGGCCGGCTCCTTTTGGGGGGGGCTTGATTTAAGCTAAAGGGAACAGGGAAAGAAATAAATGAACGGAAAGAGACAAATGTACGAGAAAGAGATTACAAATATGTCCAAAGGTTGGTGGGGGGGAACTAACGGTGCGGGAACACACCAATCACCGCTACTATCGCATACAAACACGAGCATGACAAGGAAGCGCAAAACCTAGGCGTACTTCCGATACACCGGCGGCGTATGCACGGCTTCAATAGCTCCCTAGCAAACATTCCCTACAAGGAACTAACGGCGAGGGGATCGTATCAATCACCGAGATACGTACAGCGACGGGGGTAGAAAGTAAACCTAGAGATGTCGAGCCGGTATATGTGTTAGGTAGAGAGTTTAACCGCACGACTTCAATGGCTCCCTAGCAAACATTCCCTACAAGGAACTAACGGCGAGGGGATCGCATCAATCACCGGATACGGGCCAACAACGTCACACACAAGCCGATGGAACTGCTACCAAATTTATAATGAATGCTTTAAATAATGAAGTACGAGAAGGTGCTTTAAGCAAGCAATGCTAGAGGAACCCGATCGCCAAATGCCAAAGTGAATTAACGAGCGGCGACACGGGTGGGCCTAAGGCATATAATGAAAGACGAGCATAAAAGAATAAAGATAGTAGAACGAGAACCGGGCATACAGATTGTATTCATAAGCAGAAGCACGGTTACAATAAGCACAGTAGTTCCCTAACAAACATTCCCCTTCCACCCTCCTACAATGAAAACGTGGTGGCTATTTATAGCCCAAAGTTCCCCCGTTACATTAATGGGCACAACGTCCCGATCAAACATTAGGCGACAAAAGCGGCCGCGGAAGCTGACGATGCTGACCTCTGTCGAGTGGGTTGTACCCTCGGCATGGTCTCCCCGAAGGTTGAACGGCCACGTGGCGGCGCGTTGGGTAGAACTTTATATTGACGAAATGTGGGTAGGCGAGGCGGTGGAAACTCTCATCGGTCTTAAATGAGGCGGTGACACGGGCGGTGCAGCCCATACTTATCCCTTTTGGTCGGCGGTCTTGGTTCAAATCCCGAAGGCTGGACACTTGTCGTATGATGGGTTATCTTTGTGTGACACATGTCCGCCTTGAAGGGCGGTCTATCTATCTTCGCTTGGGATCGGAGCTCCTTGGGATGCGTGGGCGGAAAACGGTGCGGTTGGGAAGGCCTTCACGCCTTGGTCAAATTCCGGGTTTGTTCCCCTACGTACACTGTCAAGGGCGCATTCCGGCTCTGCTGAAAAGTCGAGCTGCGCACAGGTGAACACTGGTGTCTGCCGTTGTACGGACCTGCTCCGGCAGTTATCATTCTTCTTTGTCAGCCTGCCAGCCTGCCAGTTACAAGGTGCGCCCAGAAAGAGGGGCGAAGTCGGACTTCGCACCAAAGCTGGCGAAGTGCGCACTCGCACCAAAGCGGGCGAAGTGCGCACTCGCACCAAAGCGGGCGAAGTGCGCACTTCGCACCAAAGCGGCGAAGTCGCCCGCACCAAACTGGGCGAAGTGCGCACTTCGCACAAAAGCTGGGTTTCCTGGTTCAGCTTCCCGGGGCCATAACTTTTGATCCGCTGATCCGATCGCCTATTATAATATATCGTTGGAAAGCTTGCGAGAAGATCTGCAATAATAAATTATCCAGGGCTCATTTTGTCCATTTTATCGCCCCTGTTTATGGCCCGCAAAAAACCCGAACACCTCAGCATACCACGACACTTAGCCATTTTTCGGGGCAAGTGCTGTCAATTTTGAGAAGAATGAGAATGGTGGGAAGAGAGAGAAAGGGGGAGAAGGAAGAGCAGCTCTCTTACAAAAATTGAAAACATTGCACCCCGTGCAAAATGTGACAACAGTATCTATCGTTTCAACCTTTACTTTTTATAAATGTAGAATGAGATCAAGTAGATGTTAGAATGAAATATGGAAATGGGGAAAGTGTTAGGTGTTGTACATATATGATTTTTCATTAATTGATTCTTGTTTGTTCAAATATGTTTGTCGTTTATTCATGTAAGGTAGAAAATCGCCAAAATTTGGATATTTTTGATAAAGTTCACTGAATCTTGTGACACTGCTGGAGGGTATCTTTTAATCAAATAATTTTGAGAAAATAAAATGGAACAGCAACTTAGAAGATTGAGGTAAAGTACTATTATATGTATAGATCTTGGCCAAGAGATTCCTGGTTAATTTTCCCATAAACTTATGGAACAGCAACTTAGAAGATTGAGGTAAAGTACTATTATATGTATAGATCTTGGCCAAGAGATTCCTGGTTAAATTTCCCATAAACTTATGCATTAGGATGCATTGAAAGGATGCAATGAATGAGGCTGCTTCTTGTCCCCAAGTGGGAGCCAGCCAAAGGGCCTAGACACATTTTACCTATGTGCTTGGAATTTTGTGGGCATGCAAGGGAATTCAATTGAATGGGGCCTTTTTTATTTTTATTTTTTTAAACTAAATTTATTGGATATGCATTTGTTGAAGTGAATCCTTCCTGCTTTATGCAAGGGAATTCAATTCCATTGGGCTGTTTTCTTTTTAAATTTATTTTTGTTTAAAATAAAATTTAATGGATAGGCATGTGTTGAACTGAAGTCTTCCTGCTTTCACTGCACCTAAACAAGCATTCCTGTGATCATCCATGTACTATTCAATAACACCATTTTTGCTGCTTGCTTTGATTTCAAGAAAAGTGAAGTTCAGCAGTGAAAAAAAAAAATTCACAATTATCACATATGTCGTGATTTTTTCGAGCTTTCCAATCTATTAAGGAGTATGATATATTCAAAAGAAAGGGGAAAAATCCACACATAATTTGAGCATTTAGCTGACTTTACTTTCAAGATCTAATGTTTCACTAACTAGAGGCAATAATGTGTCTCCCTTATATGAATTACCTTTCTGTTCTTGTGCCTTTGTCATTTTAAGGCAATCTGTTTGGTAACTCCTTGAATTCTGGTTCCCAGAACAATTCTTGTTCCGCCTTCCTTTAGTGTCTTGCTAGTTGAAGTGTCCTTGGCAATGACATTAAGCTTCTCTACATAGATCTTGTTTAACCCATTTTCTTTGGCTTCTTCCTTGTTATCGAGCCTTATTAGCATCATTTATACGCCTTCTGAGAACCAACTCTCTGTAGGTGTTGAATTCAGCTTCTATATTGCTACTCTTTCAATGATCTCCATGGAGACTCAGAATGGAGACTACCAGCAGCCTCAACCAGGGACCTTGAGAAAACACATAAAGCTCCCAGATTCTTGTGATTAGTTTATGACAAAAATGCAGCCAATGTTATAGATATGCATTAACATGCATCTGTTATTGCATTTGCATGTGGCAACACGTGTCAGTGCACAACCAGGATGCACATGCATTGGCAATGGGCAAGCATCAAATCCTAAAACTACATTTGAGAATACTATTCACTGCTTATGCAGTAGCAGACTGAGATGTTCTAGAACTTGAAAACTATTGCATGTAAAAATATATGGGAGGATCCAGAACTTGTGTGACAACAAGAGACTGTAAATGATATTGCCTGCCCATTGATGCTTGCAGATCTGATTTTTTATTATATTTGTTTTAATGAAAATTGTCTTTTGAGTTAATGAACATGTTTCTCTTGAAAAATGGTGTCCTTTATATATAGGATTCTTAAAGCTTTGTTAGTTTTCTGAGAAGCTGCAAAAGTCTTTTGTGGGGGTTTGCATCCAATAAGCAGAGTTTGTTTCATTGTGGTCCAAAACTTTTGGTTAAATATGTATGTTATATATATCAGGAGTAAAGACTTTGTTTGGTTCTCTAGTTGTGATGTAAGTGAATTGAAAGCAACGCTAGGTGTAGATCAATGGACTTTACATTTCTGGAGATTTAATCCTTCGTATTTGATTTTAAGATTATGTTTTCTTTGTGTGGAAGTTATTTATTTTTGTTTTTCATTTTTGTGCCATTGAGCTTCTATATGATAGCAAATTTTGCTGCTAAGTATTGTTCTTACATTTGGAATGTCTCTTGTGGTGCAGAGATACAGTTGGAACCCAAATAAAGAACATGAGTATCATTGTTATGTGAACTGCGAGGGTAAATGCACATTTGAGGTAGATTTCTAACTATTATGTATATGCACTAATAGACATATTGATTTGTCATCCATTAATTATAATTATTATGTTTTGCAAAATGAAATAGGTTGGAATGAGTGAGGGTTCTTTAATGTTTCAAATTTGAAAAAGATTTTGAAAGGTCCTAAACAAAACGTAGCCTATGCAACATACAAAGCTGAAAGAGATTTTGAAAAGTCCTAGACAAAAGTTTGTGTATGCAACACACAAATGACAGGAATAATTTGTATTCAGGAAAATACTTACTTAAAATTCTGATAATGGACGTTATTGAAAGCTTACCTAATTCAACATTCAATACAATATTTATAGCAGTTCTAGCTTTCCATAGTCTAGTCTTGGGTTAAATTGAAAAAGCTGATCATCTTTAAGGTCAGAAGCTGGTAAATGATCTGGTTTGTATTTAGCAGTAGAACTATAGCCAACTTGTTATATCATTGCATTCGCACAAGGATTACAATAACATCATTTTTTAATATTTGTATTTATTTCTTGAAAGAACGCTTTCCTAGTACAAGAATTGTTGTCCTTATTTTTAATAAAGTGTATAGGCAGTTATAACTTATTTTAGGAAACTGCAGCATCTGAGTATTTGTATCATGTATGCTCTAATTTTATTGACATCTTATGGAGCTAAAGATTTGTGAGGACTGTGGAGTAGAAGTACTGCAGTTTTACCATGTAGATGGATGTATGCAAACACTATTTATTTCATACCTTTCTTATATTATAGATTAACTTTGGTTCATGAAATTGGTAAATTGCCTTCATCATTGTGTAACATTTTGTGGTTTGTCTCTATGAGCTTGTCATTATCTCGTCATCTACCTCAAATAAATTATAAAGTGAAGGATACGTAATTGTATACAAAGGATAGTGTAGCATGCTCCATTGGTGGTGCACAATTTGCCAAGCATGCATGTTTTATTTATTGTAATCTACATTAACTCTTAGGGATTTCTGTTGTGCTTCAAAACTGAAACTGTTTTGAAATTGAAGTCAACAGCATCTGAACCGTAAACTTATAGAAAATCTAAACTTATAATTCCTAATAAAATTATAGTACATATCTCAAATAGGGCAAAATATGGTCATATGTTTCTGTTCATTTTGACTGAAAACTGAGTTTTCTGAAAATGGATCTATAGTATTATTTTGTAAAGCAAACATACTAAGATATGAATGGAACCAAAATATGAAATCTGAACTAGAATCTAAAATTGAACCAAATTTAAGTTTTTCATATTCTGATAAATATTTCCCATCATTTGATGAAATAAAGATACTAACATGCGAAGGTATGGGGTGCCAAATTGGGTCTAAAATTCTCTAAGTGCAGTATGGGCGCCTTGGACAAGCAGATTAGTCTCTAATAGACGGTCTGCAAAACGGATTCTACCTTTGAAGGGCACTTGTAATTGTGGCATATTTTTTAATTATTGAAGGGCTGCAAGAACTCTTCAATGAAGAAACATTACCTCGTCAAAGTAAAAGGCTTTAGGACAATATTTAAGCCTAAAATAAGCACAATACCATTATTCTATTATGTGTCTTGCGCTACTTGTTCTTATATGTGCTTGCTGGAGAATGGTAGTCTATGAGGTCTTATGGTTCCATAGTTTGTGGGGCCTCACAGACACTAACAAACTCCTTTATTGTGTTTGGTACTCTATTCCACTTCAAACATTAATAAAATCCCTAATTTTGTTTGGTAATCTATTCTATTTGCTTCCTTTAGTTTATATGGTGAAGGATACCCACTTGTACATAAGGCATATGCTTGCTTTTTGTAAGGAGTTTGACCCCTGAAGACTCTTTCGCATCTGTGGCCGTGGAAC
Organism: Wollemia nobilis; assembly: GCA_028583015.1. Lineage (NCBI taxonomy): Eukaryota > Viridiplantae > Streptophyta > Pinopsida > Araucariales > Araucariaceae > Wollemia > Wollemia nobilis. The sequence continues at coordinate 220,109 of JAQPPZ010000217.1, read as the reverse complement.
CAATAGAAGAAGATTAGAAACTGGTAAGCTATGTCCGTCTTCAACTCCTGTGTATGTGAGGGGTGGATGAAAGCTGACGTTCGGAGAACTGCGGTCCTGTCATGTCGCATGCAAGAAAAAGAAAGAACTGAAGCCCTAGAAGCCACTTTTGTGTGCTTTATGCAAATAAAGGCACACAGGTTTGTATTAACATTTTGGAGAGCTATAGCTTCAATGAATGCTTGTTACTCTCGTCAACAGAGATATTGTGAAAGAATGAGGTGATTTGTTGAGTCAAAACGATCTCCCTTGTAATAATTGACGTTGAAGAGTGATAGCTTCTCGAATATTTAGAGCAACGCATCTCTGGTCGAGATAGTTAAAAAAGTGGCAAACGATCTGCCTGAGTCTCTATACAAGCCAAAGTACCTCCCATGAATCTCGTAATAAATAGGATATGTGAAGATGAAATGTTCTCCAATCTCCACCCCCCATAGAGAGCAAAGACAAATTACTTTGTCCTCTTGAGGAATATACTGGTCTTTCTTTACCTGCAATTGATGTGAGCACACTTTGAGCTGACCATAGGAATCTTGAGGCTATGTGTCCAATGTTGGATATAATTCAAATGCATAATAATGCCATTCTCAATATATTGTCCCTAAGAGGCTGAGATGGAGTGACCCAAGTGATCTTAATATATTGTCCCAAACATCACCTCAAACTATTTATTTAATCACCCTATTATTATGAAGGTGGGGAGGAGCATTTAAAGAGTACATGAATGTAGGTAATTGATCTATGGAGATGCCAACTGACTAAAGAAGCAAAATAACTTTCGAGTATTATCCATGTTGATGACCAAAAGTCCTTTTGGAGGAAATCCAGTCTACAGAGGAGAGCAAGAAATGTGGGTATCTCTCATGGCTTCAGGTGCAATCACCCATGGATCTAAGACAATGAAGGTGAAACATGATTTTGAGGATGCTCTCATGGCAAAGCGGATGAGTGCCAAACTAGTCTGAACGTTAAATTGGAGAACTGCTCTTTCACATCAAATAATATGTTAAAGCAAAATAGTTTGGACTGTTTCAACATGAGTTCAATTGAGACACCCTAAACTTGGACCCCAAATCTTAGATCCATAAAGTCTGTGGGTTTGATGATATAACCAAAGAGCCACATCTCTGTATGTATGTCTTGTAAGTGTTGTTGGAAACATTAGCATTCCAAGATTGAGAGAGATGTGTATCCCTTGCAAAGCATGATTGTGAAGCTGGCCATAGATTAAGAGGACCTATAAATTGAATCCCCAAGTAGGTGTAAGTGACGGTGATCTCGACTTATCCTTATAAAAGAATAAAAACCTTAGAAAGGGTACTCTTTGATGTGTTGAAAATCATCGCCTTTGTCTTGTTAAGGTTGACTGTCTTATATTGTAAGCCACAAAAACGAGCACGAGAATCCAAGTGTCTTTGTAGGCTCTTAGGAGTATTAGCGAAAAGAACTTTGTGATTTGCAAAAAACAATTACCTATTAAGACAACCATCATCAACTTGTTTGTTTTGACATATAAGTTCTTTAGGCTCATCAATGTAGATCTCATAGAGTGAATGGGAAAGAGGACATCATTGTTTGATGCCAATTGTGCTTTGGACATCTTGTGAGAAACCAAAAGCTGTCTGAAAATAACCAACTACTACCTCACATAGTCTCTTGATGGTAGTGATAAAGATTTGGAAATGCTGATTTCATGTAGTCTCTAAGATTATAGATGCCTAAAGAACAATGTGAAAGGCCTCTCTAAAGTCCACAAAACAATGGAATACTTTAGAAGCAATTACCTATTCTGCTGTTTTATGGAATTTTAGAAAGGTCTTTGACACTGTTCCTAGGCATTTTTTATTTCAAAGACTACATAACATGGACATCTTGGAGCTCTCTTTATCACTGCCATAAAGAGACTATATGAGGTAGTTGTTGGCTGTTGTTGGACAAATTTTGGTTTCTTAAAGGATGTGTAGAGAATTGCGTTAAAGAAGGTTGTCCTCTCTCTTTAGCTCTTTGTGATCTACATTGATGAGCTTAAAGAACTTATTCGTCAAAACACACACGTTGACGACGATTGCCTTCTACATCATGTTGTGATAGTTATGTTGCTTTTTGTAGATGATGTTCTTCTTCTTGCTCATGCTCTTGAGGGCTTGCAAAGACAGTTGGATGCTCTTGCTCACATTTGTGACTTAAAATATCTAGTAGTCAATTTTAGCAAGACTAAGGTGATGATTTTAACACATCAAAGAGTACCCTATCCAAGTTTCCTATCTAAGTTTCAGTTCTTCTATAAGGGTGAGTTGACTAAGATCACCACTGCTTAAACCTAGCTTCCCTTAATCTTCACCTAGCTTCATAGTCATGTCTTTGCAAAGGATACACATCTCTCTCAGTCTTGGAACGCCATGTTTCCATCAACACTTCTAAGACATACCTACAAAGATGGGCCTCTTTGAATGCATCATCAAACCAATAGTTCTTTATGGATCTGAGATTTGGGGTCCAAGTCTAGGGTGTGTTGATTGGGCTTGCATTGAGAGGGTCTAGACTATTTTACTTCAACAATTTATCCAATGTAAAAGAAAAATTCCCTAATGTATTGTTCAGGTTGAGTTTGGTGCCCATCCTCTTCGCCTTGAGAGCATCTTAAAAATTCTTTTTCAACTTCATCGCCTTAGGTTCATGGATGACATCACCTCAAGCCGAGAGAGATACCCATATTTGGCACTTTGCTCCTCAAAATGCATTACCTCTAGGAGCACTTTTGGTCGCCATTGTGGGTGGTACCTGTTGCCACATTTTGCACGGGGTGCCATGTCTTCGGTTTTTTTTTGTAAGGATGCTGCTTTCCCTTCCCTCTTCCTTCTCTCCTTCTCTCCCTTTCTCCACTATCCCCTATCTTCCTTGCCATCAGTTTCATTCTCTTCATTCGCCCTCGTCCTTCTGACTGTTTCTCCAAGAGGGCAAAAGGCCCTAAATTTTCTAAGTGTTGGTGTTGCCGCAACCCGACTTCGCAGCGAAGTCGGGCTGCACCCTTAATTCTGAGCGCACTCGGGGAGCTGACGTGTAGAAAGCTGAGCCCGAAATTTGACTAAGTATTGAGCGAACCCCGACTTCGCAGCGAAGTCGGGTTGCGCTCTCAGTTTTGTGTGCACCTAGGCATTATTAGTGGAGGACACCCCCAAAAAATTGCCTAAGTGTTCTATGCGCAACCCGACTTCGCAGCCTAGTCGGGCGACGCCCTCAAATTCATGCGCAGTTGGGCAACTCACTCGACGAAACGACTAAGTGTTGGGTGCGCAACCCGACTTTGCAACGAAGTCGGGCTTCGCCCGGGAAAAAGAGCGCAGTTGAGCAGCCCATCATGGTACCTCCAGTAAAGACTAAGTGTTGAGCAACCCGACTTCGCAGCGAAGTCGGGGTTTGCTCACTTACCTGCGCGCACTCGGGCAAAGAATGTTGAAACCAGCCCAAAAATTTTCTAAGGCACGAAGGCCTCCCCAACTGCGCTTCTTCCCCCTTGCGCTGCCTGGTTGCGCTCTAATTCTGGGTGAAGTCGGGCAAGAAAGAAAATATGAGCTTCTAAGGCAAATTTTTACCCCTATCAGATTCCAACAGGTGTCCAGCCTCGAGATTCGAGTCAGAGATGTGACGGGAGGTGTGCGAGCGTGAACTGACTTATTGTACTTCAGCTACCCTCAGTCAAGCTGACTCGGAGCATCATCCACCGCACTGCCATGTAGCTGCTGATTTTTCAGGTGAATCTTGCTGCAAGCACGTTCCATGTCGACATAGGTCAACATCGGCCGCTTTTTGCCGCTTTTGTCAGCTTTGTCAGCTTTTTCAGTTGTTGTCAGGTCTGGGATCCTGTGCCCAACGATGTAATGGGGGGAAATTTACGCTATAAATAGCTCGACAATATCATTGTAAAAGGGTGGAAGGGGGATATATTGCTAGGGAACCGCTGTAGCTGTGCGTTTGCTTTTAAATATAGAATATACTTGGCTCTATTGACTGTCTCTATCTTGTATGCTACCTTTACTGAACATTTCTGCCTCATGTTGCTTATGTTATTGCTTACTGTTATTCTGCTTTCTGGATATCGGTATTTAATAGTTAAGTATTCCTGGAATGTAAAAGTAGAGGATACATAGGATGAATGGCATTGGTAGATTCTGCAACATATCTTGTGTTTAATTGCTGTTAGTAGTGGTGATTGGTTGTTGCCATGCTGCTTATCCTCCCCACCCATAACAATCACATTTATATTTCTTTCTGCATTTCTAATTTCTTTCCTGCACTCTGAGCTTAAAACCAATTGAGAAAACATAGGAAGCCGACATCCTCCGGAGATTGGCATGGAAGGCATTCCTTCCTTCCGGCCTTTCAATCTGCTGGGCGAATCTAGGGCGCATTACACTAAATCCTATCCTAGTGGCAGATTTGTAACCAACAGTTTCTCTGGCACGTCCGGTGGGACACGGGAGTTTCCCACCCCAAAACAGAATCGAAGCATTGGTGTTTGCTTCATTGTTGTCAAATCAGAACACCTGGTGACTCTGCAAGTACCTGAATATTCTTTGAGTCCGTGAGACCAGTCCAACCTCAAAAGTGCCTTCATGCATACAAGAAGGTGGAGAGCAAGGAACCCAGGACACCAACCTGATCTCTACGAAATCGACATCAACGCTCTTGGAGAGCGCGTAAGGCTGGCTGACTACCAAGCTCACCAAAACGAACTCGAAGCTGAAGCTGAGATTGAAGAAGCCGAGATCGAAGAAGCTTAAGTCGGAGAGGCCGAAATTGAAGAACAACCTACAACTTCGGACAACACTGATACCGATTATACGACCGAAGAGGAAGAAGACATGGCTGCCCAACAAAATGACGACGACCTCTTCCCAGCAGTAGATTCGACAGGGCCCTTGGCTCTAGTTGGACAAGAGGCTGTGCCCCCTGCTGCCTTGAAATCCATTCCTACTTACGATGGCTCTGGGAAAACGACATACGAGCACATCCAAGAAATTCTGGCCTTGGCTGCGCTGCACTCCATCACGAGTGAGTGTTAAGACCCGTCTATTAGCCCTTTCTTTGAGAGGGAAGGTTCTCTATTGGTGGAGATCTTTGCCAGAAGGACCTATCACGGGATGGCCCCAGTTAGCAGGCAGGCTAGTGAAGGGATGCAACGAGTCCGTTGATCCCTCTTCATTGCTGCATCAGTTCCAAAGCATTCAATGCCATCCGCAAGAGGAGATAGTGGACTTCAACGTGAGGTTTGTGAGGTCTTGGAAAAGAGTACCTCGCGAGCTGCGACCTCCGGTGGGACAAGCTGCGCACTATTACCTGAGGTCTTTCAATTCAGATATTTGCTTACTTAAGATAGCCCGAGTCGACACTTTTCTTGCCCTATATGAGGCTGCCCAGCAAGCAAAATTAGACATAATTTCTATAGGCAAACTTCCTCATAGAATGCAGCCTCCCATTTACCCTGATTTCCCTCAGTCACAATACCCATCCGCGTCTGGTGTAATGCCATCCTCGTCAAATCAGTACCCCCAGCTGCCATGGAATCTAGCGCCGGTTATAAACCCCTATGGTTAGCCCCAGATCCATTATCCTAATCCGCCACCTCTGTCTCCGCAGTATCCCGCACTCTCAGCTGCCCCTCATTATGCGGCATATTCTGCACCTCCACCATTCGCTGCAATACCTCCTCCGGCCCGGCCGGCGCCTGCTGACAATTATATTCAGAATAAGATCCTTTAGGAGGTACGGGCTTTGGCCTCTGGTTACCATACTATTTCCAATGACAATCATGAAGAAGAAGCAAGCACAGATGGAGTTTCTTCCGAGGAGATCATATCCACCCCCTGCGCTAACAAAAGATCAAGCTGCGAAAGCGCAAAGGCCCCCGGCGAGGAATGTTGCCAATGAGGTTCAACCAGGCACTTCTGACCAGGTTAATTGGTGCTCCACATGCAACGATCCACATGGAGAGGAGGGTTGCATGCTGCATCGACATTATCTTCAGACCCTTGCGGGCAGCGCCGTGGAGGACGAAGCATACATGATCCTTGACGATGAAGGTAACTTTGCAGTCCCAGAAGAAGATCTTGTGTCACTCTTGACCAAGGAGGGCAAAAGGCCCATTAAGGCCCCCACGGCCCAGACGAAGCCGTTGAAAGTATACGCCAGAAGGGAGAGGGCGCAGCCTGCTGGGCTACCACCTGACAAATCATCTTTACCTCCTACAGCCAAAGAGAGGTTCCCGACGCTCAAGGCTCCCGCGATAAAAGCTCCCGCAGCCCAACCTCTAGCCGAAACGAAAGAACAAGCTCAAGAGAAGCTGAGGTATCCATCGCTGACGAAGAGACAGAGTCGAAGCCACGCAACAATACCGAACCAGGTATGAGCCAGCGAAAGAGATAGAGGGAGCCAACACTTCAACCTACAATATAGTTGATGAGCTCAAAAAGACCCCGACAAAGATAAGTATGTACGAGGCTCTTCTGCTCCCAGGGTAAGTAGACCTATTGTAGGAATCCTTGAAGAGCGTGAAAGATAGAAAGCCGACGCAGCTCGTCGTGTTAGCTCAGCCCTTGACAAGTATCTGCTACTAGGAAAAACAGGCCGCCACATTTCTATCTGTCTTTGCGAATGGAGGGCTATATAGTACACAACTGCATGGTGGATTCTGGTGCTTCCACTACTGTCATGCCGAGGGCCGTCTGCGAAGAGATTGGTATGGAATACACAAGGAGCAACCAAGGTGTGCTGCAGCTAGACACTCCTGTCAAGACAGTTGGTGTCATCAAAGACATCCCGATCCTACTGCATAAAGCCCTCGACATAGTGGTCATCCAAGAGGTCGTGGTGGTTGACTTGGAACCATACTTCGGCATGTGTCTCTCTAGGGAGTCGGCATGTGTCTCTCTAGGGAGTTTACTGCGAAGCTGGGTGGATATTTGTTGCTGGATTATTCACATATGGAAGTGCCCTTCAAAGGAAGGAGACTGAAAATCTATAATGAAAAGCCTTCCACATTTCTGGTAGAGAAGATACCAGGGGAAGAGCAGCAGAGCGACATGGTTCATCTGACAACCGAAGAACTGGTAGAGGTGGATTTGGCAGAAGAGGCCCTCGAGTTACAAGTTGAGGATGAGTTCTCCTTGCTAGACTTCAATGCCATGATTGAGACCGAGCAAGGTTGTTACTCTGTCACCCGGTGTAATGTCCCAAAAATAAATATTTTTGTAAATGTCTCCTACACTTAATTATAAAAGTGAAAAAGGGGTTCATGTGACTAGGAGACATAACTTAAGTTGTGTTTATTTATGTTTTATGTTTTTATGTTGTAATAAGGCACTTTAAGTGATTTTAGGGTTGGGAGATGTCAACTCCAAATTAGAACCTCACCCTATATAAGGGAGTGAGACGTCCCATTTTGGGCATGTTATGTTGATATCAGAATTGAATATTGAAACCCTAGAGGTTCCATGAGTTGAGATTGCAGGTCTTGCTCATTCCCATAGTGCATTGGAGGTGCATGGTTGGGGTCTTGGCAATATCATTGCAGGTGTTATTGCCCTAAAATATCAAAAATACAAAAAAAGAGGCATCCGTGAGGAGTTCGTGGCATTTTTGGGAGCATTTGTGTCATGTGTTTCAGATCTGTTGGCAGCCCCAAACCCTACGCTTGTATTTGGGGTCATTTTTGAGGAGTTTTTGCATCTGTTCAGCCTTGGGGAGCTGTTGTATTGGTTTGGCAATATTTAATATATGATATTGGCTGATTTCTCCTCATACTTGTGTTATTTTATGAGCAATTTCTGAGTTATTTCCTTGCTGTACTTAATTTCTGCATTTTCGTAGTAAGGGTTTGTTGTTTCTTAAAAAGGGACATTACAAGTGGTATCAGAGCTGGAATCTTGCCAGCCTGTGGTTAGTTTCAGCATTTTCAGTGTTTTTTCAGTTATTCGTGGTGATAAGTGTGTTTCTGTGGTGAAAAGTTGTGCCCTAGTGAAAATCGCGGATTTTTAGGGGATTCACGGATTTTTAGGGATTTTTTTCAGAAAATAAAAATTGCAGATTTGGATACCCTTTTGACCAATTTGCAGTTCTGTGGTTTCAAAAATTTTTTTTTGGTGGTCAGAATTTTCAGAATTTCAGATTTCCATCTTTTTAGGGTTTGATAGGGTTTTATGCATCGTCCTCCTGTTCATCAGTATTTTACTAGGAGAAACAGACTCGCTTTGGAAATGTCAAACAGGGAAGAGGTTGAGGAGCCCCAAAGGCCAGTTGATAGGACTGAGCAAAAATTCGATGCCCTACTTGACATGCTGCAAAGAATGGTGTCCTTACAAGAGACAAATCAGCAAGAATTGAGGGCAGCTTTGGGCAACCCAAATGGCACAAGGAGGGAAGGAGAAAGGGGAGGCAACAACAATGGGCATGAGTCATCATCTAACTCACACACTCCCTTGCCTAGGCCGTCCAAGCCTATGTTCCTTGTTCCACCACCTCCACGGGAGGAAAATGAGGTAATTGATGAATTAGATGAATGGTTTGCTGCTTATAGTAATAAATCTGAGGGTTTTAGGGCAGCAGTTTCTTTTGATAAATATTTGAAGATTGTGGGTAAATCTGTTGTTGAGGCTAAAAAAGAGAAAAAGAAGCCCTTTTTGCATCAAAAGGTGACCATTCCCTCATTTAATGGTCAAGATGGTCTTACTGCTAGGGCATGGCTTCAAAAATTGCAGACTTATTTTACCTTGGAGCCTATTTCTGAAGCTGATGCGGTTCAGATTGCTACACTCCACCTTGAGGGTAGTGCTTACTCATGGTGGCATCATGGGTTATTAACCCAAGGGCATGGTGATATTGATACATTTGATGAATTTTGTACCGGGGTTTTGAACGAGGTTTGAAAGGAGGAATGTGGAAGAGTATTTCAAGGAGCTTGCCACTTTGAAGCAAACTTCATCCATTCATGCCTATGTGGAGGAGTTTGAACAACTTTCGGTTCAGGTACAAAATATTTCACCCAAGAGGGTAATTTTTCTTTTTATGGATGGTTTGTTGGAACCCGTGAAGGGATTAGTTAAAGCTTTTGAACCAGCCACTCTTGAAGATGCCATTAAGAGAGCTTTAAGCTTAGAATCTGTTTTACCTCCTAGACAGAAATATTTTGCACATAATCCACCTGCTAGACCACCTTTTGCAGCTAGAAAAATAGTTTTTGGACAGCAGTATGGGCAGCAAGGAAACCTCACGCAGCAAGGTGGAAATGAGAGAAATTTTTATGGCAGGAATCCCACGCATGGAGAAGGTTTCAGATCTGGTTTTCAGCCACCTAATAAGCCCCCAAATGGCCCACGCTTGACACAAGAAGAGAAAGATGAGCTAAGGAAACAAAACAAGTGTTTCATTTGCAAGTCTCCTTGGCAAAGAGGTCATAAATGCAGAGAAGGAGGTATGAAAATCATTGAATTACATTCTGATTCTGATTCCGATAATCCTGATTTTTATGAGGCAGATGAGACACCCTTGGAAGAGGAAGCACAAAGGGAGTATGAGGAAGTTCCTGAAGGTTCCCTAGCCACTTTAAGTGGGCTGAATCAGTTTCGCACTATTAAGGTACCGGGTAGATCTTTTGATGAAAAGGTTATTGTTTTAATAGATGGTGGTGCTACTTACAATTTTGTTGATGAGAAGTTTGCCACTAGAAAGAATCTTCCTACAGCTATCATTCCTGGTTTTAATGTTGCTATTGGCAATGGTGATCTTATCACATGCAACAAAGTGGTAAGAAACATAAAAATTAATTTTGGCAACATGGAAGTAGATGAGCAATTCTTTGTTTTTCCCTTAGGAGGTATTCCACATATGGTTTTGGGTGTGCAATGGTTGTATTCACTTGGTGATTATGTTACTAATTATCAGAAATTAGAACTGAAATTTGTGCTTGAAGGGAAAGATGTGGTGTTGCAAGGAATCAAGGAAAATGGGTCAAAAGATTCTTGCAAAATTTTGGAGGTTTCATACAAAAGAATGGAGAAGATGATAAGGCATAAGGACGTTGAGTGGGCAGCTGTAATTTTCAGTTCAGAAGGGAAAAAATCAGCCACCTATCATCCTCAAATTCAAGGTTTACTACAAAAACATCTTAAGGTTGATCAAACTAAAGTTTCAGCTGTACAAAGATGGCCTATACCATCCAACCTAACGGAATTGAGGGGTTTTGTGGGTTTATGCAGTTACTACGGGAGGTTCATTAAGGGGTTTTCTTCTTTGGCTGCCCCCTTACTGAATTAACTAAGAAAGGGGCCTTTTCATGGTCCAATGAGGCTCTTTTAGCTTTTCTAAAGCTGAAAGATGTAATGACTTCCACTCCTTTACTTGCTATTCCTGATTTTTCTGTTGCTTTTACTATTGCTTGTGATGCTTCGGGTGTTGGAGTTGGAGCTGTACTTATGCAACAAGGACGCCCCATTGCTTATGAGAGTAGAAAGCTCTCAAATGTGGAGAAAACTTTCAGCATCTATGATAAAGAGATGCTAGCTATCATGCATGCCTTGACCAAATTCAAGCAATACTTAGTGTGTGGCAAGTTTGTGGTCAAAACTGATCATAACAGTTTGAAATACTTCTTGGGGCAAGTTGAACTGAATGAAAGACAGCAGAAATGGGTAACAAAGTTGCAATCATATGATTTTGAAATTGAGTTTGTAAAGGGTAAGAAGAATTCAGCTGCTGATGCACTTTCTAGGCACCCTACTTTTCATTCTCTTTCCATTATTTCTGCTGATTGGAAGGTGAAAATTATGGCTGAATATGCAAAGAATGATTTTTGTTCTAAACTAATAAATGGGCAAGTTGAAGATGACAGGTTCAGCCATAAAGAAGGACTGATTTTTTGCAAGGGAAGAGTGTTTTTAGTACCTGAATCAAAGCTGAAACAAGCTTTAATTACAGCCATGCATGATGCTCCACTTGTAGGCCATCCAGGTTTCTACAAGACTTACAAACAGGTTAGAGAAAGATTCTATTGGAAGGGTTTGAAAAGGGATGTCTTCTTGCATGTTCAGGAATGTGTTATTTGCCAAGAAAACAAGGGGGAACATGAATTTGCAGCTGGTTTACTTCAGCCACTTCCTATTCCCAATCAGAAATGGGAAAGTATCTCCATGGACTTCATTATTGGTTTGCCCAAGGTATACATGAAGGATTGCATATTTGTTGTTGTTGATAGATTGACAAAATTTGCTCATTTCTATGCCATTTCAACAACTTGTACAGCCATACAAGTTGCTGATTTGTTTTTTAAAGAAGTTTTCAGATTGCATGGTTTGCCTAAATCCATTGTGAGTGATAGGGACAGCAGATTTTTGAGCATGTTTTGGCAAGAATTGTTTAAGCTATGTGGTACTAAATTGACTCCTAGTACTAGCTACCATCCCCAAACTGATGGGCAAACTGAAATTGTTAACAAATGGCTTGAAGGATATTTGAGAAATTATGTTTCAGGTCAACAAAAGGCATGGGTTAAATGGCTGCACCTTGGTGAATATTGCTACAATTCTACTTATCATATGTCCATAAAAATGTCTCCATTCAAGGCACTTTATGGTTATGATGCCCCACACTTTTCAGATCTGATTTTTGGTGATTCAAGGGTCCAAAAAGCTAGAGACTTTGCAGCAGAAAATCAAGATATTCTTAATGCTTTGAAGGACAATATTCTTACGGCACAAAATCAGCAGAAGAAGTATGCAGATCAGCAGCGTAGTGAGCGCTCATTTGAGGTGGGAGACTTGGTTTATGTTAGGTTGCAGCCCTACAAACAGTCTACATTGAAAAGAAGTGGAGCAGAAAAACTCAAACCCAAATTTTATGGACCTTACAAGGTGTTGAGTAAGGTTGGACAGGTTGCATATGCTTTGGAACTTCCAAGTGGAAGTAAAATACATAATGTCTTCCATGTTTCTTGTTTGAAGAAGGCCTTGGGCCAACATATTCAGCCATCTTCAGATTTGCCACCCCTTGATGATGAAGGAAAGCTCATTCTTGAACCTGAATTGATCCTTGAGACAAGGGAGAGAAAGCTTAGGAGTAGGACTGTCAAAGAATATCTTGTGAAGTGGAAGGACTTGCCTATGGAGGATGCTACTTGGGAAGGTGCAGAAATTTTAGATGCTCCAGCTTTGACTTTGCTTGAGGACAAGCAATTTGAGGAGGGTGGACTTGTAATGTCCCAAAAATAAATATTTTTGTAAATGTCTCCTACACTTAATTATAAAAGTGAAAAAGGGGTTCATGTGACTAGGAGACATAACTTAAGTTGTGTTTATTTATGTTTTATGTTTTTATGTTGTAATAAGGCACTTTAAGTGATTTTAGGGTTGGGAGATGTCAACTCCAAATTAGAACCTCACCCTATATAAGGGAGTGAGACGTCCCATTTTGGGCATGTTATGTTGATATCAGAATTGAATATTGAAACCCTAGAGGTTCCATGAGTTGAGATTGCAGGTCTTGCTCATTCCCATAGTGCATTGGAGGTGCATGGTTGGGGTCTTGGCAATATCATTGCAGGTGTTATTGCCCTAAAATATCAAAAATACAAAAAAAGAGGCATCCGTGAGGAGTTCGTGGCATTTTTGGGAGCATTTGTGTCATGTGTTTCAGATCTGTTGGCAGCCCCAAACCCTACGCTTGTATTTGGGGTCATTTTTGAGGAGTTTTTGCATCTGTTCAGCCTTGGGGAGCTGTTGTATTGGTTTGGCAATATTTAATATATGATACTTGGCTGATTTCTCCTCATACTTGTGTTATTTTATGAGCAATTTCTGAGTTATTTCCTTGCTGTACTTAATTTCTGCATTTTCGTAGTAAGGGTTTGTTGTTTCTTAAAAAGGGACATTACACCCGCCTGAAAGACTTGATCAGTCCACAAAGAAAGATGTTGGACCTGCCCCAGAAAAGCTATGGAAGCTGTACTTTGATGGCGCCCGATGCAAGAATGGCGTCGGTGCTGGTGTACTTCTGGTTTCCCCATCCGGGATCCAAAAAGACTACACTTACAGGCTGGCTTGGAGTTGCACTAACAACGCGGCGGAGTATGAGGCTTTGTGTTTGGGTTTGAGAAAGGTGGAGAGACTGGGGATAAAACATTTGTAGATCTTTGGCGACTCAGAGCTGGTGTGCAACTAGATTACGAATAAGTGCGCCTCCAAGAAGCATTACCTCAAGGCGTACCGCAACCGTGTCTAGGATCTGATGGAGTCATTCGACTCTTTGAATGTCAAGGCCATATCTCGTGAGAAGAATAAGCATGCTGACATTCTGGCGTCTGTTGGAGCCAAGTACGTCCCGGCTGATGACATTGTCCAGAAGCCGAAGCCGGTTCGTACCATCTACAGGCCTTCTGTGCCTGATAAAGACATCCACTAGCAGGTGTTCAACTGTGACAAGGATATCATCACCTTTTTGATAAACGAAGCAAGTACAATCGAAGGTAGAGACCCTGATGACGAGCAATACGAGGGGTTGATACAGTTAAAACATAATCATGTCCCGAAAGGACTGATTACTCTGGAGAGTCTCTTTGATCAGAACGATAGAGTCATATCCCACAGGATCAAAGTGGACCCCAAGCAGTACATGGATCTGGAACTGGAACCTAGAAAAGTGATCAAGGTCGGCGCAGATTGTACTGAAAAGGAGCTAGAGCAGATCGGATCTTTATGCGAAGAGTTCCTAGATATTGTGGCCTGATCCTACCAAGACTTGAAGGGGTACGACAGAGAGATGATCCAACATACTATAGAACTGGAAGATAATGCTAAGCCTTTCCGACAGAAGCAAAGGTCGGTGAACACGAAAATTGAAGCCATGATGAAAGCAGAACTCTTGAAGATGCTGGAGGCCAAGATCATATAACCCATAAAGCACTCGTCTTGGGTCGCAAATCTGGTCCCTGTGAGGAAAAAGAATGAAGACATCCGCCTCTGCGTGGATTTCAAAAATCTCAATCAGGCTTCACTGAAGGATCATTAGCCGCTTCCCCAAATTGATCAAATCCTCCACGTAGTTGCTGGAGCTTAGAGATTCTCTCTCTTGGACGGGTTCTCCGGCTATAACCAAATATGGGTGAAAGACGAAGATCAGCACAAGACAGCGTTCACCACCAAATGGGGAACGTTTGCATATCAGCGCATGCCCTTCGGCCTTTCTAACGCCGGTGCTACATTTCAAAGGGCTATGGACTTGGCGTTTCGAGAGCTGCTCAACAAGGTCATTGTCATCTATTTGGATGACATGATCGTGTTTTCACATAAGAGAGAGGACCATGCCTCCCACTTGTGGCAAATATTTGAGAGATGTCGTGAGTTCGGCATTTCCATCAACCCGAAGAAGTCAGTCTTCGCGGTGAAGGAAGGCAAGCTGCTAGGACACGTTATTTCTGAAAAGGGCCTTGCAGTTGATCCTGACAGAGCAGAAGCTCTTCTTCGCTTATCCATCCCAGTTGACAAGAAGGGGCTACAATCGTTTTTTGGCCAAATCAACTTCGTGAGGAAGTTTGTCCCAGACTTCGCACAAGTGATCAAGCCCATGGCTGAGCTCCTAAAAAAGAATGCTGAATTCTTGTGGACTGACGAAAGAAAGCAAGCCTTCGAAGAAATCAAGGCCAGAATCGTGCAAGCTCCAGTGTTAATAAATCCAGACTACTCCAAGGATTTCATCCTATACGCGGTGGGAGAGCCCGAGAGCTACGCTGCAGTCCTGACTCAGAAGGGAGATGATGGCGAGGAGCGCCCCATAACGTCAGGTTTTGGCCACTGGGGCTTCATCTCTTTCTTCTTGTCTGCTGTAGTATAGGACTGCAATTCGCTGACGTCAGGTTTTGGCCACCCGTCACATACTGAGGAGTTGTAGACAGACGCAACTTACCATCTGCTTCTTGTTTTTATTGGTTCCACAACCATCGATGCTATAAGAGTCTTGAGAGGTTGAACTCCATATCCCCCCAGGATTATCCAACCAGTCCCTCTTAGTCCTGGCCATTTTCTTATGAACATCATTAGATCCTATGTTGGCCCTTTTGGGATAGTTGGTGGTGATGATGACTGTCCTTCTACTTTACATTCCACTATAGATTAATGTTGTCACTTAGATCCAATGGAGCTCCTTTGTATCTCTGTTGCACCTCAATTTCTAGTTCTCTCTTCATCATCGTTTTTTTTTAATTGATTATATGGAATTGAAACAGGCCCCATTCGTATTATATCATCACTACATAGTGGTATTACAACAAAGCTTGGATATTATCTGTGTATCACTTGGCAAGATTTGAACCTAGGTCTCCTCCTTTAACGTTGATGAATCTAACCGGTTGAGCTAATGCCATTTGATCTCTGCATCATTACTTTTAGCATGTTAGGATTTAATATTTATCCATTTTGGGTAACCCTCAAGGCTGTAATTTTATGCCATACAAATGTTCCACTTTGGTGTAGTACTAGATTCTTTATTCTAGTTTAGCTTATTTTCATAACACTTTTTAGGTTACTACACTTCATTGTAACAGCTCTTTTCAGTGAGTTCCGTTGGCCTACTTTTGCCAGCCATGAATATTAATAAAATTATCTTATCTGGTCTAGTAGTTCTGAGAGTTTCATATACAAATATGTGCCATAAAGCTTAGCTAATGTGTTCCCAATCATGATAGTTCCGAAGTTATTTAGACCTGAATAGTCTCCAGAATTGTGGACGGGATGAATAATATGCTGTGACCAAGAGGAAGGAAAGCCAGAACAAACAACCTCATTGAATAATTCTGCAGTCGAAAAGTGAATAGCTTCAGCACCATATTTCAGGAACTCAGCCTGAAATATTTCAAAGTAAGCATTCTTTCTAGTGCATAGTTTATGTGTAGTTCTTATAATGTACCCTGAAGAGAAGAGGTGACATGATGTAGGGTTTGGGTGGGGTGGGCTGGAGTGGGGGAAGAGGTGACATGATAATGAGATCTGATATTTTGCTTTTCTTTCTTCTGACAAATGTGTCTATCAAAATCTTGTTAATCTTTTTTCAATTGAATACAAACTTACAAAGCTAATTAAAACAGCTAGATATCTGTTGTTTTCTAAATGCTACCCTGCATTGGCTCTATCTTGTGTCAAGAATCTTGTTGGTTGGACTGAAACTTGGGCTGCACATTATAGGGAGAATTTGCATCATAGAATTTCCATTATTTGTCTGAAAAGTTAATTGTTGTAGTAACATGATGTGGTTAACAGGATTTTTGATGTAATTAAGATAGAAATTTTCGCGAAGTTATACCTGTTTTGTTTTGAAAATTGCATTTGGGAAATAATTTGTTATTTCGTTTTTGGTGTTTGTCATGCAGGGCCCATTCTCTACAGACACGACAAATCTTTTGCAAAGAGTTATAGGGGATTCAAATGTCTTGCAAGTCCATTTTGCGGAAGAACTGGTTTCAGAACAACAGCAGCGAAATGGGAAAAATCAAAATGGATCTTTAAGATCTAATGTGGAAATAAAAGAATTTTTAAAGCTAGCCAAAGAAGGAATTTCTGTAGGCTTGCGGTGCTACCAATTTTTTGGTACACATTTGCTAAAGCTTTTTTGGTTTAGGAGGTCCTTCGTATATTTTTTGTTGTCTAATATTTAGCACTACTATTTTTTTAATAATGTTATGTTTTCCTCTTCAATGATTTGTATTTTTTGAAATTGATTCAAATACTCTGAATGGATACAGATTAAAGTTACCATACAGAGAAAATTATCTTACCATTTCGAAGAGGTCATTTAGATCTTCTCTTTTTGTGTTTAAGGATATGTACTCGTATATGCCCTGGAATTCCATTTAAGTGGCCCTTGATCTGCTTTAGAAATCATCTTTGAGGTAGTGTTCTAAGTAATTATTTCTTAACTATCTAGGCTGCCTTCCCTTTTCTGCAAATGTACTTTTATTAGTAGAATCTGCATCCTAGCAACCATAAAACATGATAATATATGTGAGAAGTTTTCAAACTACTCTCAGGTATGGATTTTCTACATATGTTGTTAAGGACTCTTAAATTCTTTCTTTCATAATAATTTCACAATGATTAACTCCATGCAATCTACATTCCAATCATGACCTGCCCTCCTGCCAAACATTTCTCAACAAGTGCGTGCTATTTTTGAAAGATGAGGGTTGCTTTTCTGTTGCCAAGAATTATTCTTCTTTGCTAGATTCAAATCCCTCATTAAAACTGCTTCACTGATATTTTGGTAAGTGAAGGCCCAAATTGGACCAGCCTAATACTTGCAAATACTAAATTACTCAGATAAGGGAGTGGCAAAGAAAATATCTGACGCAATCCTCAGGCTGATGATCAGAGTATGGACACAATAAAACCTATCTGGATGTGTGCAGTTCCATGTCATCACCATCCTGCTGTTAGGATTCAGGTTTGATAATTCATGGCTCCAGCAGACCTGTTTGTACATGTCCTACTCAAATACAATTAAAATCAAGATTTTTTCTAACAGAAATCCATTTTGTCCAGATGTGAAAAGACTCTATGGAAAAAGCACCCAAAGGTTCTTCTTGACTTGAGGTGACAAGAATATCTCTGGGGAATGCTGAAGGGCTATTTTAACCACAGAAAAGTTTGACATTGTATGAATGCTGCAATTATGTGCATAGCTTTCCGAAGATGTTTCTGAGAGGTGAATGCATACCCAGTTTACATGTTCTGAAGCACATGTGCAAATCTGAAACAGCATTATCCTTACAATGATAATTAGTTCAAGAATTTTACTATCCTCTGTAATCCTTATATCACTATTTATTCAGCCACTGATACTTCACTAGGAAACTGAGAATTTCAGATATATAACTAAGTAAAGAGATGCTCTGATTGTTGCTCTTTCAAAAGCAAATACAGAGGAGATAATGTTATTAATTTCCATTGGCCAATGGAGTCATTGGAAAAGAACTGTTACAATGTGCTGTAGCTAACAAAAAGGTGCTTACTTGGACGAATAGACGCTCTGGTAGTAACCTGATTCAGGTCAGGTTGGACAGAGTTCTTTAGGAGGATTGGTTCCAGAACAACTTCTTGTATAATCTGAAATCTCTTCCTAAAACTGGATCTGATCACAATCCTCTGCTTTTTTGGTGTAGTGTGGAACATCAGAAGCTTAATGGCCCTTTCAAGTTTGAATTTATGTGGCTGCACCAACCAGATATTTATAAAGAAATGGGAAAATGGTGGAGTATTCCTTCCCAGGGTACTGAGATGCAAATTCTTGTAAGCAAGCTTAAAACAGTGAAGATAGAAGTCAAGAAGTGGAATAGGGAGGTCTTTGGAAATATCTTTCAAAAGAAGAAATCTATTCGGTTAGATCTGGATTTGTTAGAAGAAGAGATTAATAGGTTGGGTATGAACCAAACCCAACTCCAAAGGGAAAAGGAGCTTAATGCTGAACTGCACTCCATATTAGCCAAGGAAGAAACCTACTGGAGGCAAAAGTCCAAGATCCAATGGTTGCAGGAGGGTGATAGGAATTCTAGGTTTTTCCATGTCTCTACTAGCAAAAACAAGAGTTCTGCCCGCATTGATGAAATTGTGAAGGATGATGGCCAGGTTATTAGAGAGAGCGAAGAAATTGAGCTTGAGGCTGTGGACTTCTTTCAAAATCTTCTAGCTGAAGATATGGAAGAGGATGAAACAACAGTTAAGTAGATGACTGATCACATTCCTAGGTTGATATCTAAGGAGATCAATGATCAGCTCCTAAAGGAGATTGAGGAAGAAGAGGTAAGGATAGCCACTTTCTCCCTCGGTAGAGACAAAGCTCCAAGTCTGGACGGGTTCCAAGCAGGTTTTTTCCAAACCTTATGGGATATTGTTAAACTCGATGTTATTGAAGCAGTGAAGGAATCTCTAAAGTCTGGTCAGATCCTAAAGGATTTTAACAATACCTTCCTTGTTCTAGTTCCTAAGAAGAAAGGGTTAAAAACCTTCAAAGATTACAGGCCTATAAGTCTTTGCAATGCTGTTTACAAGATTATCTCTAAGGTTATAGCTCTTAGGTTGAAGATCTTCCTCCCCTCCATTATTTCCGATGAGCAAGGAGGCTTTGTTAAGGGTAAAAAGATTTTGGATGGGATTATCTTCCTTCATGAATCCATGCACTCTGTCAAGGCTAGTGAAAGAAAAGGCATGTTTATAAAGTTAGATATGAGCAAGGCTTATGACAGAGTTTCATGGAGTTTTTTGGATAAATTTTTGGCTGCCTTTGGTTTTTGTAGACTGTGGAGAAGATGGGTAGGGAGCTGCTACAAGATTGCAAGGTACTCTGTTCTGATCCAAAACAAACCAGCAGGTTTTTTTAGCAGTAGTAGAGGTCTTAGACAAGGTGACCCCCTCTCTCCTTAATTTTTCATTATTATGGCTGAAACGTTCGGAAGATACCTCAATGCTGCCAAGGCTTCTGGCTGGTTAGGGGGCCTCAAACCAGCTCATAATCTTGAGGGCATTACTCATTTACAGTTTGTGGATGATACCTTTTTACTTGGTAATCCTACTGTGATGGAGGTAGTTGAAATTAAAAGAATCTTGGATAATCTCAAGAAGAGAGGTTTTCAGTTACCTAATAGGTGCTGTTTATGCGAAAAGGCAGAAGAATCAGTGGAGCACATCTTCTTGGAATGTCCCTACGCTCTAAACATTTTCTAGCACCTCATCAACAGGATGGGCATCTCTTGGGTGATGCCTTCTGATATGGTTTTGTAGTTACAGAAGTGGGAGAAGCCCTTTTGTAGTCCTCATCTTAATGTAATTTGGAACCTTATTCCGTTCATTTTGTGTGGGGAGTATGGTTAGAGAGGAACAAGAGAATTTTTAGAGGGGAAAAAAGGTCAGTAGTGAGAAGTTTGGGAAGTATCACACAATTTTTAGAGGAGAATGCTAAATAAGTCAAGTACCCTATCAAACCAGAGAAGTCCAAAGAGACTATGATTGCTAAGGCATGGAATCTGGAACCCATTAGTGGTGGAGAGGCAAATGCTCAGGCTAGAAATGATGTAAAATGGCAACCACCACGAGATGAATGGTTGAAGTTAAATTTTTATGGGGCCTCTAACGGCAACCCAGGTAAGGCAGGAGTAGGAGCTATTTTGAGGGACAATCAGGGTAGATTGGTGGGGGCAGCCTGCAAGTTTTTGGGAATTACTACTAGCCATAAAGCTGAAGTTAATGCTTTACATCTTGGTGCAGAGCTAGCTAAGGATTTAGGTGCTAAAAAAGTTATCATTGAAGGAGACTCCTTGAATATTATCAATGTTTTGAAGAAGGAGGGAGAAGCTAATTGGCAAATTGATTACATTGTGCAGGATATTAGAGAGATTGTAAAGCATTTTGAAGAAGTTGATTTTGTTCATGTTTATAGAGAAGGTAATAAATCAGCAGACTGGCTGGCGAACTTTGGTGCCATTAAAGAAGAGGATAGGAGATGGGTACCGTCGGGAGTGGTCCATCAAGACTTAGAAAAGCTCAGGAGGGAGGACTGCATCTAATTGGTGTCTTGGGTGGATTTTGCGTGTCTTGCGTCTAGGGGATATTTTGGCTACTTGCCCTTGGCAGCTGCATAACTAATGGGCTGATCTTTGGCAAGAGATTTGTTTTGTGATGTAAAAGGGTTTGGGCCCTTTCAAAATCCCATTTTTACCCTAATAAAAAAAAAACAAAAAGGTGCTTACAAGAAAAAAATTGAACTGCAGGAAACCGTACTAACGTGAACTATTGTACAGCATCCAGGGGCAGACCCAAATATTTATAAACCTTAAACAGGTTATAAGTATCAAAGAAATGATAAAGAGAATAAACAACCACGCGTTGACTCTCATCGGTAGTGGAATACAAAATAGAGACTGAGTCATTGTCATTGGTGTGATAGAAAACTCTCTCATTTCTCACGAGTTGCCAATTTTCTCACAAGAAATTTGACTCATTGAGAAATTGCCGAAACTTAGCCATGTGGCGGAAAACACGGAATATGCAAAACACAACTCATCGAGATATTTTGTATGTTATATTTTGTTGGTTTTGATGATCAAGAACTGTAATTGAACTCTTGTATATGAAGATCTAATAGAAAATTAGCTTTTTGGATCTCCAATTTTTGTTTAAAATGTATTATTTTATATATATATATATTGGTGGAGTTTTTGTTGAGTTTTCCTGAGTTGCCAAGAAACTCTCCAAAATTGGAGTGCCATGTTTATGCTGAGTTGCGAGTTTTCCAACTATGGACTCATTACTAACCATCCCAAGAGAGCTAACATAGGATATAATGATGCTCCTAGGAGAATGGACAAGACTAAGGGGGCCTGGTTGGATAATCTTAGGAGGGCATAGAGCTCGGCCCCTCAAAACACTTCTAGCATCCATGGGTGAGGGACTAGTAGAAGAAGATAAGAAACTGGTATAATGCATCTATTAACATATCCAGGTAAGCGAGGGTGGCCAATAGATGATATCGGTGAGATAGTCTAGTCTTGCCGCATGTAAGAGGAAGAAGCTAGAAGAGCCCTCGTAGCAACTTTTGTACGTGGACATGGACGCACATATATAAGATTATTATTTGCGAAATATGTACCCTTGAATGAATGCTTATTGGCCCTCATAGTAGAGATGAGGTGAAAAAAATAAGGTGATTAGCCGAGTGTTATTATGTCTCTCCTATAATATTTGACGTTGAATAGTGATAGCCTCTTGAAAGTATAGAGCCGAGCATATTTGGTCATGATAATGAAAGGGAGTGGCAAAAGATCCACTTGGATCTCTATACAAGCGATAATACCTCTCCCAAATCTCATAATAAATGGGACACCTAAAGATGAAGTGCTTTTTAGTCTCCATCTCCTAAAGATGAAGTGCTTTTTAGTCTCCATCTCCTGAGGATTATGGTATTTTGTCACTTGCAGCTAATATGATTTGACCTTGAGTTGACCAAGAAGGATCTTGAGGCCTTGCATTACTGTTGCTAGATGTAATTATGGGGAGTGGTAACACCATCTTCACTCCTCATGTAATGCATCATGTGGTAAACTAACTTGGCATTGAGATGTTGGGCCAAAGAGATCCATGTGATTTGAATATATTTTTAGTATATGTCATCTTTGATTTTTTGGTTAATCATCTTCTTGTCAAGGAGCAGGTGGTAAGGAGAGTTCAAAGAGTATTTTAATGGAGGTAGACGATCTATAGAGATGCCAATTGAATGAAGAAGTGAATTAGCTTTTGAGTACTGACCCAAATGATGACCAATGATGTTCTTTGAAGGAATCCATTGAGAGGAACAATGTGCTAAATATGGAGACCTCTCTTGGCCTGATGCACAATCACCCATGGATCTACGGCGAAGAAGGTGAAAAATTGTTTCGAAGATGCTCTCAAGGCGAAGAGGATGGGTGCCAGATTCAATTGAGTCAATACATTGTGAAAGTGTTCTCTTACATAAGATAAACTGTTAAAGCAAATAGTCTAGACCCTTCGAACAAAAGTCCAATCAAGACATTAATAGTCTCCAACACCAAATCTCTGATCCATAAAGGATAATGCAGTCAAATAGGCACATCTTTGTAGGCATGTCGTAGAATTACAGCTGGAATTATTTGCATTCCGGAACTGAGAGAGATGCATGTCCTTTGCAAAGCTGTGAATGTGAAGCTGGCAGAAGATTAAGGGAAGGATGTGTGAACTGGAATCCATGTATGTTTAAGCAGTGATAATCTCATGTGGGTTAGCTCATACAAGAACTGAAATTTAGAGAGGGCACTTTTTAAGGTGTTGAAATTTACCTTGGTCTTGCTTAGTTTGATTGTCAGCTGTCTTAAACCGCAAAAGCAAGCAAGAGCATCCAAATGTCAATTCAAGCCCTTAGGAGTATGAGAAAGAAGAATCACATCATCCATAAAATGCGACATGCCTTATCAAGATATGATGCAAGAAACAACTGTTGTCAATGTGTTTGTTTTGATTAACAAAATCTTCATGCTCATTAATATATATCCTAAAGAGTGTGGGAGAAAGAGGACATCCTTGTTTGACATCAATATTTCTCTGGACATCCTTCTAGTATCTAGAGGCCTTCCAAAAATGACCAACATTTACCTAATAAAGTCTCCTAAGAAAAATGATAAAGTGCTCTACGATGTCAGTGACTTGTATTCACTGAAACAAGAGATGCCTGGGAACAGTGTCAAAAAGAGAGATTGCTGCAGTTCATTATTTGTCAGCATAGTTGCATTACACTTCCAAAGTGGTCACGTACTCCAGATTTTTACTCTACTCTTTAGCAAAGAAGCAGAATCTAACTTTTTCGGAGTTATTGCAGTGTTTCAGACTCGCTATTAAATTGACAAAGCTAGCACTGATATTGCATAATTAGTTCATTTTAAGTTGTTCGGATTTGTATCAAGTTAAATGTTAATCGATTTTTCTGCAAGCTGTCAATGAGTGTGGAGTTAACTCTTGCTCTTTGGGCTTGCCATGCCTAGTCATGTAACAATGTTTTCCAGCAATAAATGGACATGTTCTTTCTATTTTTGGGACAGAAATAATATTGCTTTGCAGCAGCAGCAGCAGCTTCTTGTGTTTATGAGGGAGGAATGTCCCAGGAAAGAGGGCCTAATTGTTGAACCTTGATGCTGATATGAAATTTGTTTATAGTTGAAACATGTTGCTATCCTTTATAGTGGATTTTCTTTGACAAGGAATATATTAAGGTCAAATTCCATTTGCCGTACCCATTCCCTGGTGAATGCAGTCTAGCATGACTTCATCATGATGTCAAATCGTTGTATTCCTGTGAAAACAACTTATTGTAATAGTAGGAGTAAATCTGCTTTGAAGGATAAAATTGTCTTGGAAAGAGGCTGAGTCTATGGCTTTGTTTGGATCTTAGTAGTTCTTTTTATATTCAGCTTACTTTTCATGTTGACGACTTTAATTGTTTGTAGCAGTCTGCCCACAATCGATGTCAAATGGTTGTTCGCCAAACTAACTTGTTGTAGTAGGAGGAATGAATCTGCTGTTACAGTGTGAAGATTGTTTCAAAAATAGGCTGACTTTATGGTTTTGGACCCAGGGTGTACCGGGTGGTCTGATATGCATAATGTTCATGGGCTTCAAAAGTAAACTTATAAGTCTGCCTAAAATTTTTCTCTCTTTCTCACACACACACACAATACCTAGTATATGCCTTTAGGCTTATGATATGCATCTCTTCAGTCTGATCTTGGACTTTAGCTCTTTCTTGTTGTCATTAATATCTGTTTGTGATTTGACCAAATATGGGTTTCACTGCTTTTGTTTTGTGCTTGTATTTTTAATTCCACCTTTACATAAAGTATTTATGCAAATCTAGATTTTGACTATAGAGGTTTACATTTTGTTGATTAGGACTAAAGGATGTTTCTTGTCAGCATGTGCTTCTCAGTGTTGGATTGTATGTAATATTTGCTTTGGCCATGGCCGACATTTGTGATATTTTATTAGATTCTGTAAAAGGTCAATGGGCCCATCACCACTTTGTATATTGATTCTTGTATCAATTAATGGACCGCTAATATGTTCCCATGTGAAGTTATAGGGATCTGCAAAATGTATAATACAGATTATAAATTTCTCCACTCGTGGAGCCTCTTCTTTCTTATCATTGAGTGTTTCAGAGTCTAGGGCTGCTGCTGTGTTCTAATCAAAGAAGCTCCATAAGCATTTACTCCATAGTAAACAGGTCATCTGAGTGGACCAAGTACTATCATTGTGGATGGTTACTGCATTTAAGATTTACAAATCTGCACAAATGTTAATTTGTGTGGTATCCCCAGAAGTTAATCAGAGTTGGGGAGACCTGTTCGCTCCTTTGCTTGAGACGTGCTTATAGAACCAGATGTATTTGATGGACACCTATTTTTGATGGGACACTTTTCTAGTTCTTGTATTCACAATCTAACATGTCTTTGTTATTTCATGAAAACTTGAATACAATTGCCTTAAAGATTGAATCCTAACTGTCTTCAATGTTGACGAGTTGTTGATTCTTTTTTGTTCCCAGGTTCACTTAAGTCATCCTTGCCCCTTCATGCCTAATTTCCTCTGGATCCTAAATTACCTTTAACACTCCAGATCTGTCCCTTGTCCCTTATGGTTCTGTCTGTAACAATCATCATTTAGGGGCTAGACTTGTTTCAAACCCCACAAACAGTCCTTCCTCTACATATAATTGCAATTGTTGGTATATTTTGCTGCTGCTTTTTGTGCACTATCAGACTGACCACCTAACATGCCTTGAGTTCGGCATGTGCTTCTTCAAGGAACTATCTATTGACTCCACAGGCTACTCCAATATATTTTCTAGATTCAACAACGGACGCTTATCCTTGCTTTCTTGCTGCCATGTTGGTTTCACCAATGTTAACCTTCTTAAGGGTCTGTGTTCTTACCAACAAAGAGTACTGTAAATGAGTCTGAAACACACATAATTTCCATAGTCGCATAGCAAGAGGAATGAATAAGAATATTTGGAAATATGATGATGTAAGACCAATGAAAGGTAAGTTATATGAGGTGATGGGTTCATGCTAGATAAGAGGATATAATTTTATTAATGTACAGAGATGGCCAAAGTGGGCCAGTGGGACTCATTGAAAAGAGCTGTTACAATGCACTGTAGTAAGCAAAAAGTACTACGGAATTAAGCTAAACTAGAGTAAAGAATCTAGTGTAAATTACGATGAAGTGGAACAGCTGTATGACATAAAATTACAACCTCTAGGGTCACCCAAAATGGATAAACCCTAACATGCTAAATGTAGTGATGAAGAGAGAGCTAGAAGTCAAAGGTACAATAGAGATAGAAAGGAGCTTGAGTGGATCCAAGTGTCAACATTAATCTATAGTGGGATGCAAAGTAGAAGCCTAGTCTGTTAGAGTAATATTCCATTATTCGGGATATTTACCACATAGTAAAAAGTAGTTTGTTACTTTTTACTATTAGTATTTATCACTAGGTTATTTCATTAGTTGATTTGTTTTACTATTGTAAATGTCATTTAACAATGATTTATTGTTTTGACATATTATATATTATTCACATTGTTCAAGTGAATAATATATTGTTATTTAGTTAGCGTCAATTGTTGAGTTGTTAGCTGACTTTGGGGGGGGATTTCCTACTTCATGTTGTTTACTACCTAAGGGGGAAACAATTGCCATTTGGCTATTTCTAGCCTATGGCCAATGTTATTTAAACCCTATGCTATATCAATATCAAGTCTATGGTTTATGCATATTTTATTGTCTTGTGCATTTGCCAACATTGGCATCAGAGCTACGGAAGGAGGAGATTTGGCGAGGCACACTGGGCAAGGCAAGGCGAGAGTCTCTCGTTCCTGACACTTGGACAAGACGAGAGGAATTCTCTCGTTCCAGAGGCGTTGCACTGGTTTGATTAAATTCAATTTGCTTTGGAATTTTCTACCTAAAGTTATTACGAATTTTTTTTTGACTTCAACCCATAGGCAACTCAAGGGACACAGGCTATCAACCACCACCCTCTCAAGGAGGGAAGCGGCCGCCTCCAACCGGCCACCGGCGACCAGAGATATTCTCCGACAACCGGAATACGACAACCAGGCCGCGGCGGCCGACCACATTTTGAAGGTGACCCACCTCCGAAGACCGGGCTCCGGCAACCGGCCTGCGGTGGCTGACCTTGATCGGAAGACGGACCACCTCTGACGATCGACGACGGGACGGCAGCGACCGCCCTCCCACAGGGAGGAGCACAGGGCTAGGTGCCTGCCCCGACCAATTCTGACAGGGCTGATAGCCCTGTCAGCTACCTAGGATGACATAGCCCTCGGGTGAAGCGCCCTAACACGCAACTCCAGACGACACGGGACCATAACACACCCAAACGCAGGACAACTATCGAATGGCACATTTGTTTTTCTATACGTTGACGTGGCAGGACAGCTGCTAGATGACACGTTTTTCAAGACGCTGACGTGACAGGACAACTGCCGAACGACACGTTTTTCGAGACGTTGACGTGGCAGGAGAGCTGTTGGACGACACGTTTTTTGAGAAGCTTACGTGACAGGAGTTCAAGGTTTACCTGGCAATTAGCTGGAGTTGACGGGGCATGCAATTCAAGGACGACGTGGCAGTTGATTGTCAGGGTTTAGCGGCAAAATGTCGGTTTTTTGACTGCCCGAGGGTAGTTGAGTAAAGGAGGGTGACTTTGTGGTTTTATACTACAAAACATTGCCAACCGCGACAATGTGGGACTAAAAGTCCCGAAGGAAATTTAATTTCCTTCTATTAAAGCCTAAGGAAGGCTTTAAAGGGCACAACTTGTGCCTTCCTTCTCGTCGGGCCCTATAGCCCGACCGGTTGATCGGGCCGGGCTAAGGCCCTGGGCGGGGAGTCAAGGGATCGAGTCACGCCGGGACCAAAGCATAAATATTTTTTGTTATATTGGGCGGCCCAACCCAAGGTAAGCATATTTTTTATTTTTTTAAAGTTTTTTTAATTGTTTTTTTAGTTTAAATTTATTAATAATTTAATATTATTTTATATAAAATTTATTTTTTTAATAAAAAGTAATTTTTTAAAATAAAATAATTTTTATTATTAATTAATTAGACTTAAAATAATTAGAAAAATGCACTAAACATAAAAATTTAAAAAAATTGCAACTTGAGTGCTTTTGTTTTCTCACAAAAAGGGATATAAGACATAGAAGAGCATTTTTTATTGCAAAATTAGGGATCCTAAATACCTTTTAACCCTGTTAAATTTGCATAATCAAAGGGGGACAAAATCAAGCCATTTGATTATTTCATGCAAAATTGGAACACAAGGTGACATAAATTTTGCATTTTCAAAAGGCAATAGTGCATTTGTTTTCTCTCAAGGAGGGATATAACACAAAAAGTTTGCACTTCTTTTGCAAAATTAGGAGACCTAAATTCTTCTCAAACCTTGTTAATTTAGCATACAATAAAGGTTCAAACTTGAATTCTTTTTTGCCAAATTGTAACACAAGGAGACACAATTTTTTTGCAAAATTCAAAGGCAAAGTGTGCATTTGTTTTCTCCAAGGGGGGATATAAGACATAAAATTTCACATTCTATTTTTTGCAAAATTGAGAAGAAATTGAAGACCTTGGGTCCACTAAAACCAAGTCGTGTGTTGACTGGTTTTGGAAGCCTTTCAAACGCGGGGCGTGTGTCGACTTGACTTGAAAGGAGTGCTAATTTTGTTAATTTTGCAAATCAAGCGGGGGAAGACAAGAAATTGTACTTCTTTGCAAAATTGTAACACGAAAGTGAGGAGCACTTAAAACTTAAATCAAACTTGTTAAATTTGTAAAACAAAAATAAAAGGCAATTGTTTTATGCCACATTCTTTGCAAATTTGAAAAACAAGAGGAGACATAAAATATCAAATTTTTGCACAACACAAATCCAAATTTTGTTGCAAAAATTAAAGGTGCATTTTCGATTTTACTCGACACCTTCATTTCAAATTGGCAAAATTAGGTGCATTTTTGGTTGCATCCGACACCTACGTGATAAGAATTTTGTGGGCATTCTTGTTTGATTATTGCATTATTTTTTGCAATCATAAGTCATAAAATCAAGAACACTCAAAAGCCCAAAATTTCACAAATGATTGTGTAAATCATTTGCACAAATATAAGCCATTTGTAAAATTGACATTATCTCCTTAAAAACCCCTAATTCACTCTTATTTTTTTGACTTAATATCCTCAAACTGATTATTCCTCTTCAAAAGGATTTTCAGGCAGGTGCCATTAAATATCTTTTTGAGTGAATTCTCTTTCACCTCTTATTTGTTTGGCTTAATTTCCTCAAACTGATTATTCCTCTTCAAGAGAGTTTTCAGGCAGGTGCCATTAAATACCACTCAAAGAGTGAAAGAAAGATCATCTTAGTGCAAATTCTAGGACCTTCATAATGGCAACTATCAACAAATACTTAAATGATACACAATTGCTTAAAGGTCCTAACTATTCAGCATGGAAAAATAAGATGAAACCCATCCTGACTGAAGAGGAAATGTGGGATTTAGTAGATGGCATTGAATCAAGACCCGCATCAGCAGGAGAAGATCAAAAAACATGGGACAAAAAGAACAATCGTCTTTTCATGTTGATCCTCCTAGCAATTACTGATGAGATGCAACCTCATATAAGTGAAGCTAAAAATGGTAAAGATGCATGGGATGCACTTTGTACCATTTTTGAAGGTAAGAATCAATCAACTGTTCTAAACCTTCAAACACAACTTCATACACTCCATCTGAAGTTAGGAGAATCAGGAGAATTATTCCTCTGCAGAGTGGCAGAACTGAAGTCAAAGCTAAATGCTTTAGGAGCCAAAGTAGAAGATACTATTCTGACTTCAGTAATATTGAGGGCTCTTCTTGAATCCTATAAAATGTTGATTACATCCCTTAATGTATCTCAAAGATCAGTCACCTTTGTGGAGTTAGTCAATTTGCTTCAAACAGAGGAAGCAAATCAACTCCAAAGCGATGAAGTGACGAACAATGCACTTTTCTCAAACAATCAGGGTGAGAAGAAGAAAGGAAACTTTCAGAAGGGAGGATCATCTTCAAAAGGTAAGGGAAAGACAACTCAAAAGAAGTTTTTCTTGCATTGTAAAAAGGACAACCATAACACCAATCGGTGTTGGTTTAAAAACAAACAAAACATAAAAGGCAAAGGCACATCACAAAAGCAAAACAAAGGCAATATTGCTAGTGAAGTGTCTAGTTATGATTCTGATTTTGGTTCAGAAAGAGCACATTCTTAAGTTGCACATCTTTTGCAATTAAGGGGGATAAACATTTATTTTCTTACTTAACACAAAATTTTTTGTAAAAAAGGGAAGAAGACTTATAAGGGTGCATTTTCGGCAGCAACCGACACCTTAGTCATGCTTCTTTCAAAAATTTCATTACAACATGTTCTGCAACAAGGGGGGAACTTATAAGGGTGCATTTTCGGCAGCGACTGACACCTTAGTTACCTCATCAAAACTTTTTGCAAACTCATCTTGTAACCGAATGAACCTCGTATGAAGTGATCTACTCTACTACACCTAGCGGTTGCAGCGGTTGGTTACCCATGCAATCCGGTTGGATGACAAGATTACAATAAGGACATTCGTTGATGTGAAGACAAAGTGAGGAATGACCCACTTTTTTCTTAGGAGCAGCCAGAGCACTGTGATAGAGCCCAAGCAAAAGCAAGAACCAGCAGATCAATATTTTTTACTGTATTGGGACAGTTATATACATTACCCAAATAATGTAATAAGGGGGAATGTTAGAGTAATATTCCATTATTCGGGATATTTACCTCATAGTAAAAAGTAGTTTGTTACTTTTTACTATTAGTATTTACCACTAGGTTATTTCATTAGTTGATTTGTTTTACTATTGTAAATGTCATTTAACAATGATTTATTGTTTTGACATATTATATATTATTCACATTGTTCAAGTGAATAATATATTGTTATTTAGTTGTCAATTGTTGAGTTGTTAGCTGACTTTGGGGGAGGGATTTCCTACTTCATGCTGTTTACTACCTAAGAGGGAAACAGTTGCCATTTGGCTATTTCTAGCCTATGGTTATTTAAACCCTATGCTATATCAATATCAAGTCTATGGTTTATGCATATTTTATTGTCTTGTGCATTTGCCAACATAGTCGTCGTCATCACCATCTACCCCAAAAGGGCCATCACAAGGATCTAATGATACATCCAGGAAAATGGACAGGACTAAGAGGGCTTGGCTGGATAATCTTGAGAGGACATAGAGTTTGACCTCTCAAGACTCTTCTGGCATCCATAGTTGTGGAATCAATAGAAGAGGACAAGAAACTCGTAAGTTGCGTCTATATACAACTCCTTGGTATGTGAGGGCTGGCTGAAGTTGGATGTTGAAGAACTGCAATCCTGTCCTGTTGTAAGCAAGAAGAAAGAACTAAAGCCCTAGATGCAAACAAGGGTGCATAGATTTGTCATTAACTTTTTGGAGAGTTATAGCTTCAAATGAATGCTTATTACTCTCGACTATAGAGATAGAGTGAAAGAATGAAGTGGTTGGTCGAGTAGTAGTTTGTCTCCTATGTAATAACTGACACCGAAGAGTGATAGCTTCCCTGAGGTATAGAGCCAAGCATCTTTGGTTAGGATAGCTGAAAAAAGTGCCAAGCGATCCACTCAAGTCTCTATACAAGCAATAGTACCTCTCTGGAATCTCATAATAAATAGGACACCTGAAGATAAAATGTTCTTTAGTCTTTGCCTCCCAAATATAGGAAGGAGGGCATACCTTATTCTCTTGAGGAATATGGTGGTATGTCTCCACCCGCAATTTATGTTAGCATACTTTGAGCTGACAAGGAGGAATCTTAAGGCTCTACGTCCCATGTTGCTAGACATAATTAGGACGAATAATAATGCCATTCTCAATCCTCGTGAAATGTTTAGTGTAGAAGGCCAACTTAGGACTAAAAGGTTGAGATGGAGCTACCCAAGTGATCTGAATATATTGTCAATAAACATCATCTTTGACTGCTTGATTAATTACCCTCTTATCAAGGAGGCGGGGAGGAGCATTTAAAATTAGGACGAATAATAATGCCATTGTCAATCCTCATGAAATGTTCAGTGTAGAAGGCCAACTTAGGACAAAGAGGTTGAGATGGAGCTACCCAAGTTATCTAAATATGTTGTCAATAAACATCATCTCTGACTTCTTGACTAATTACCCTCTTATCAAGAAGAAGGCAGGAAGGAGCATTTAAAGAGCACTTGAATGGAGTTAATGAATCTATGGAAATGCAAACTGACTGAAGAGAAATAACTTCCGAGTACCATCCACTATGATGACCAATAGTGCTCCTAGAGATAATGTGTTCTAAGAAGCAAAGTACCAAATATGGGTATCTCTCTTAGTCTGAGATGCAGTCACACATGGATCTAAGGCGATGAAGTTGAAAAATGATTCTGAAGATGCTCTCAAGGCGAAGATGATGAGTGCCAAACTCAGCCTGAACAATTCGTTGGGGAATTGTTCTTTTACTTCAGCTAGAGTGTTGTGACCCTTCATAAGAACCCTGCCATAATAAACAAGAATGTCACCTAAATAAGTTAATTCTTTTTATTTTTGACAAAATACAAAATCAGACATTAAGGCTGTACAGAGCCTAGTAAAATTAGAAGAAATACATATTTATAAATTTATAACGATTCATATCAAATGCTTATGGTGAGACCTAAGCAATAGCCATTATCAAACACACAATAGTGAGGTTCTGATTTGACAATCATTATTGTCCTCCCATTAGGAAATGTGTTCACTAATTCATAGCTTCAACCAACTTGTCATCTTCTCTCAACACAAATAGAAACAAGATTAAGAAGTTGCTTAAATTAATTTTGAGTTGAGGTTCTCACTATTTGGTTAAATATATTGCTCTCCAATGGACTTACTCAGCAGCAGTCTTTTTGTGGCTGCAGGCTGCAGTGCATGTTTTTGTCACTTTCTTTTTAAGAATATGTAGTTTTCAGGACATAATAGTTGTCAATTTAATATTGAAAATACACCAATCTGATGTTTTCAGATATAATTGCACACAGCATGCATTCATATGGGCTGTAACTGAATTTTATGTGATGTTCACTTCATGCTTTATTCTTCTCACTGTAAGAAACAAGCATATACTGTTTTATCACTATTTGGAGTCCTGGACCATTAAATACGTGTATCATTTGTTCTTTAAAACCTTTAAGATCTGGTACTGGATTGTTGCATATTAAGTAGCAGATTGATCACCCTTCTGCAAAATTTATCATCACCAGCTATAACCAGGCATACTATTACCAAAAGCTTTAATATAGAGAGTTTGGCAGAGGTACCATCTACAAATTATTTTAGCATAAATCATAAATTGTGTTAAACACCCATGTAAGCAAACTTACGAATTCTTAAAGCCAAAACATGATACAGATCTGAAAATATTTTATGAAACTATTTTGCTAGCCTCAAAGCCATATTTTTTGTTGGTTTACATGGTTCTCAGAGAGTCTACGTATAGTTGTCTCAAAACCATTTTGTATGACCTTCGCAATGGTTAAAAATTTTCTTTGTCCTCCCTATGCATATAAAATGGAAGAGTCTTTTCAAGAAGCAGAAGCCAATACATAGAAAAACCCATAAATGTGATGTGCACCTTAAGAAGCCAGCTATTAGAAACAAAAAATGGATTGACAATATTGTAGCATAACAAACATCTGACTTGTTTTTCTCATTACACAAGACAGAATGAATACAAGATTTCAAGAGAGGGTAACCTGGTATTTTTCTTGTTAGTGTTCTTAATTAAAGATAGTCGCCTTTCTTTTTTGGATGGCAGTTTTCAAGGATAGCGGAAGGGAAAAAAAGAAAGGTTTCAATTCATCATCAGTCAAATGCTACTTTGTTTGCACCAAGTCATTTGCAAAGGCAGACAGAAATAGTTCATACATTTTATTCAACAAATCTATACATGAAGCACGATGCATGTTTATGCATATACATAATGTGTCAAGTTTAAATAAATATATGTTACGGTAAGTTAGTCCATCTGTTTTTTAATTTTAATTTTATTTATTTGTTTTAGGGGTCATGTGCAAATTCTGTAATGGAAGTATTTTGTCTGCAACTCTGTGAAGTTACGGAGATTCCTAGAATAATTCTAAACTTTGTTGCTTTTCAGGTTATCATTAATTCTTTCAAAAACAATCTGCTTTGATATCTCAGATATAGAGATCAAGCACCTGAAAGACATACCATGTATGGTATGCACTATTTTGCAATACATCTATTTCTTTCTGTTTGCAGTGTCTGGTTTGTGTTGCAATTTATTTATATAATTTTTAATCAATGTAATTTCTATATTATTGTTTGTATGTCTTTTTGTTTGTAATTTGACAGGATGATGAAAAGAATGAAGTTTATGATATTAATGGGGAACCCATGATACATACGGATGGTACTGGGTTCATATCGGAAGATTTGGCTTCACAGTGCTCCTTCAGAGTGTATAAAGGAAAAACATATGGAGATTCAAAGGTATCTTTATGTGTGTTGAGACTGGTGCATTTCAGGTTATTAGCTATGAATAGTGACTATTGCAGGTTTTCACATAAGATTTATTTTCTTATTAGATTCAAAGGTACCTTTATTTGTATGTGTATGGTGAAGGTTCAAAGGTACCTTCATCTGTATATGGGTGTGTGGATTGGTGCTTTAGTGGTTATCAGCTATGAATACTGAAGGTTGCAGTTGTTCACTTAAGATCCATGTTTTTTTGTTAGGAACCTCCTAATTAAAATAAACACATTCACATAAATATTGCAATGAAAGTAGTAATTCATGAAAGAACAGAATATTGCAATACGAAATGTAAATGCAGAAATATATATATATATATATATATATATATTAATCTCGCAAATCACAATACAGAATTGCAGGTCTCTTCGAGGGGGCGACCTCCTTCAATACTTTCATTCAATATGCAAAAAAATACATTTGTTTATGCCCCCTTGTCTTTTAAAGATACATTTCATAGAACCCTAACCTAACGCTCAAGAGTAGGCTTACATGCAAAATGCCACCTGAGCTAGAATCTTCTACCAACAAACAATTACATTCTTTATAACGGTTACAAAATATTACAAAATATCATTATAATAGGGTCCTGTTGTCACATTTTGCACGGGGTGCAATGTCTTCAGTGTTGTAACTGTGCTGCTCTTCTTTTTCCCTCTTACCCTATTTTCCTTCCTTCTCCTCTCCCTTTCCTTTTCCTTCCCGCATTCTCTTTCTTTCCCCCCTTTCTTGGAGTCCCCAGTTGATTTTTCAACTTTCCAGCAAGTTACCTGAAAAATGGCTAAGTGTTGGTGCGAAGTGCGCACTTCGCCCAGCTTTGAGTGCGAAGTGCGCACTTCGCCCAGCTTTGGTGCGAAGTCTGACTTCGCCCCACTTTCTGGCGCACCTTGCAATCGGCGATTGACAGCGGTGCAGTCGACAGAAGATGATAAAAGGCCGGAGCAGAGTCCGTACGGCGGCAGACACCAGTTTCCACCTGTGCGCAGCCCAACTTTGCAGGAAAGTCGGAGTGCGCCCTTGACAGGTGCGCAGTAGGGGAACAAACCCGGAATTTGACCAAGGCATGAAGGCCTTCCCGACTGCACTGTTTTCTGCCCGCGCAACCCGAGACGCTCTGATCCCAAGCGAAGTTGGACGGACTGCCTTCCAAGGCAGACACGTGTCACACAGCATCATCCATCATCTGACAAGTGTCCAGCTTCGGGATTAGAGCCGAAACGTGCCGAGCAAAAGGACAAGCATGGGCTGCACTGCCTACGCCAGTAGCCTCATTCAAAGCTGATCTGAGGTTTCACCTGCTCCAGCTACCCGCATCACCGCCAGAAGAAGATTCTGCCCAACACACCGCCATGTAGGCTGTCCAGCTTCCGGGAGGACCATCTTTGCGGGTACAATCCGGTCCGACAAAAGGTCGGCATTTGCAGCTCTTTCGCCGCTTTTGTCGCCTTATGTTTGATCGGGACCTTGTGCCCATTAATGTAACGGGAGGGACTCGGGCTATAAAAGCCCACCGTGAATTCATTGTAAAGGGTGGAAGGGGAATGTCCGTTAGGGAACCACTTGTGCCCATTGTAACCGTGCTTCGCTTATAAATATAATCGTATGCTTGGTTCTATTTTGTCGTTTCTGTTTTTTATGTCTGCCTTTCTTTATATTCATGCCTTAGGCTAACCTGTGTCATGGCTCGTTGATTCATTTCAGCATTTGATGATCAGGTGCCTCTAGCATTGCTTGTTTAAAGCACCCCCCGTACTTCATGAATTAAAAGGATACATAGAACAGCTGTAGTAGCAGTTCCATCAGTTGTGTGTTTTGTTGTTGGTCCGTATCTGGTGATTGGTGCGCTGCCGTATTGTTAGTTCCTTGTAGGGAATGTCTGTTAGGGGGCCATTGAAGTTGTGCGGTTAAATTCTCTACATAAACACATATACCTGGCTCTGATATATCTATGATTGCTTTCTACCCATGTTAGTGTCCGTAGGTGGTGATTGACGCGTTGCCGTCATCGTTAGTTCCTTGTAGGGAATGTCTGTTAGGGAGCCGTTGTAACCGTGCGTACATCGCTTGGGTATCGGAAGTATACGTTAGATTTTGCAGTTCTTTGTCATGCTTTGTGTTTATATGCAGTAAGTAGCGGTGATTGGTGTGTTCCCGTACTGTTAGTTCCCCCCACCAACCTTTGAATATATTTGTAAATCTCTTTCTGTACATTTGTTTCTTTCCTGTACTCTTAGCTTGAACATAAACCCCAAAAAGGAGCCGGCATTCTCCGGAGATTGGCTCGGAAGGCATCTCTTCCTTCCGGCCTTTCATGCTGGTGGGCGAATCTGGGCGCATTAACCCAAATCCTTTCCTCATGGCAGATTCGTAACCAACAGGTCCTTGCATTTTTTTTTTGCTTGATAAAAAGGGGTTGTACTCGGGTCCCCCACCCTTAACAAATTACATCTCTCTTATTTAGAGCTTGAGAGCTTACAAATAGATACACTTCTCATCTCAATTGAGATGCTATAGTTAGAAACCTACATCATTTTACATAAAATGTCTGAATTCTTGATTTTCAATTTTTGGATCTTTTCAAATCTCTGTATGAATACAATTACTCCAAAATTTAGCATCTTTCTTGACATTTTCCTATAGCAGCCTTCACAATGCCAAAACTTCACCTCTACTATATATGCCTTGCATCTTAGTAGAGTAATATTTCCAGAACATCGCACTAACATAGTCTGCTTTACCAAATATGGATTGCTAGTTTCCTTCCTGAAACACAAGTGCAACAACAAAAATTATAATAAATAGTCTAAATGAACACACATTATTGTTACAAAATAAAATAGATATTACCAATGGAAAATATTAAAGTAAATCTTAATCATTAAATGATTTAGGCAATCAACAATTTTTGTCAGCTTCAACTAAACTTTCTACTTCCTCTAACCATGGAAAGGAGATGTTAACTTCACGATCCTCAACCAAAACCCCTCTATTGGCTAGCTTATCTGCACATTTGTTTCCTTCCCTTAATATATGTGTAAACCTGATTTCTTCAAACTCTTTAGCAAGATCTTGAATTTCCACAATTATCTCTTGTATGTTCCATGGAGCCTTTGCTTTCCTCAAAATTGCATTTATTACTATGAGAGAATCACCTTCCATCCAAACTCTATTCCATTTCATTTGTTTACATATTTTTAACCCTTCTAAAGCTGCCCAAGCTTCAACTTCATTATTTGTCTTAAATCCACAATTGAAAGCATAATGAGACAAAATCTCTCCTCTATTATTTCTAATTATTCCTCCTCCTCCTGCTGGTCCTGGGTTTCCTTTAGATGCTCCATCAAAATTCAACTTAACCCACTCCACATCTGGTGGTTTCCACTTTATATTCTTAACCTTATTTTTGCTTCTCTTGTACCCAATATCATAATTCCATTTAATGACTTGACTCCATCTATCAAGACTCTCTGCTTCCAAATTAGGGATAGGGTGAGTTGATAGGGTTGGTTTAGACTCCTCTATGGCTAAACATATCTTCTTTTTCATTAACTCTAAACTGCTTTCCTTCCCTTTAAAAATTCTTCTATTCCTTTCTAGCCATATAGTCCAAAGTATTGTATCTTTTGAAATATCCCATATTGTCTGTAAAGCCTCACTTTTATAAGTGCTCTGCCATTGCTTTAACCAATCTTCAATTTTTCTATTCATCACCATGCATTTACCAAACATATTAAGAATCCATTGCCATAGATTCCAGACAATTGAGCAATGTCCTAAGAGATGGTCAATACTCTCCTCCTCCTTATTACAGAAAACACATTTAGAGGGGCCATGAAAACCCCTTTTCATAAGGTTATCCCAGGATAAAATTCTTCTATGACCTACTAGCCAAACAAACATTTTGACTTTAGGAATGCTTGGGCTATCCCAAATATCTCTCCAAATTCTAGTGATATTATTATTATGTTGGTGTTGAACATTATATCCACTTCTTGTTGTGTATTCTCCTGAGCTATTCAACTCCCAAATCAATTTATCCTTGGCACTCCTCGGAATAATTACAGTTGTTATCTTTCTACTCAATTGCCTCCTAGCATCAATGTCTTGTATACTTGTAAAAAAATCTTCTTTCCATTTGTATCTTCCTTCTTGATCCTTGTACAAAATGTTTGAAACCCTATCACCGTATTTGTCTTGAAGCAATCTCATCCATGGTTTCAAAATTGGATCTAAATTGAGTGGTTTTTTATCACACCAAGTATCTATCCAAATAGAAATTTTTTCTCCAGTTCCCACCACCCATCTTAAACCTTTAATCATAAGATCAATAGATTTTTTAAACCATTCCAAAGAGCAGAACCATTTGGAAGAGAGAAAGCAATAAATATTAAACTTGGGTCATTGGGATCAACATACTTACTTAGAAGAATTCTTGCCCATTGTCTTTGACTCTCTTTGTACAATCTCCAGATAACTTTTCCCCTAAGAGCTAAGTTTGCATCTGTAAGAGCTCTTAAACCAAGACCTCCCCTAGTTTTGTCATCACACAACTTGCTCCATTTCACCAAAGAAAATTTCCTTTTATCATGTAAACCTGACCATAAAAATGATCGCATAATAAATATTAAACTTTTTTCAACTAATTTTGGCATAGAATACAAAGACATATAATAAGTTGGAATGGCTTGTAAGACTGACTTAATTAACTGCACTCTTCCTGCTAAAGATAACCATCTACCTTTCCAAGCTGGAAGTTTATTTTGAACTTTACTAATAACTGGATTCCATAAATCTATCCTCATTCTCCCCTCAAATAAAG
Source organism: Wollemia nobilis (assembly GCA_028583015.1). Classification (NCBI taxonomy): domain Eukaryota; kingdom Viridiplantae; phylum Streptophyta; class Pinopsida; order Araucariales; family Araucariaceae; genus Wollemia; species Wollemia nobilis. The sequence continues at coordinate 180,967 of JAQPPZ010000217.1, read as the reverse complement.
GCATCCCTAGATAAGTAGTTGGTAAATTTGCCTCCTCCATTTGAAGCAACCTATAAATTCTTGCTTTGATATTAGCATAAGTGTTAAGAAAGTAAATTTTGGATTTAGTCCTATTAATTTTTTGCCCTGAAGCTCTTTCGTACTCTTTTAAAAAGTTATTCAAAGCTCTGGCCTCATTTATACTTGCCCTTCCAAAAAGGGTTGTATCATCTACAAACTGTTGATGGGTGATGTTATCGATGTTATTACTAACCTTAAGTCCACTTATAAACCCATATTTGTAAGCCTTCTTTAAGTTCCTACTCAAAACTTCTGCCATAATAATGAACAAATAAGGAGATAAAGGATCTCCTTGTCTAAGGCCTCTCTTAGCTTTAAAAGAATCTATCACTAACCCATTGACCAACACTGAATAAGAAACTGTAGAGACACAAGCTTTAATCCATCTAACCCATTTCTTCCCAAAACCAAACTTATCTAAAACTGCAAAAAGAAAATTCCATTTAACCCTATCATAGGCTTTACTCATATCAAGTTTTAAGATCATAGCTTTCTCTTTTCTTGAAGCTGTTGAATGTATAACTTCATGAGCTACTATAATCCCATCCAAAATTTGTCTCCCTTTCACAAAACCTCCTTGCTCTTCTGAAATGATTTTATCTAACAATGGCCTTAATCTATTCGCCATCACTTTGGAAATAATCTTATAAGCCATATTACATAGGCTTATGGGTCTAAAAGAATCAAACAATTCAGCATCCTTCTTTTTTGGAATTAGGGTAAGATAAGTTGCATTTATTTTATAAGGAATGTATTGTTTTACCCTAGACTATTCCATTACCACCAATAAAGAATCCTTCACTATATCCCAATTATGTTGGTAAAAAGCTGCAGAGAGCCCATCTGGACCAGGGGATTTATCCTTATTAAAAGAGAAAAGAGCTAAATGAACTTCTTCTAGAGTAATAGGCTCCATCGGTTTCCTATTGTCTTCATTTGTTATAACTGAAGGAACATCTTGAAGAAGTTTATCATTAAGAACTTCGGTCTCCTCTGAACCTAGAATATTTTGAAAAAATGACTTAGCCTCTTTTCTAATTTCACTCTGATCTTCAATCCAAACCCCTTCTATTGATTTAATTCTACCAATTCTAGAAGAAGATCTTTGTACTATAGCCATCCTATGAAAAAACTTTGTATTTTTATCTCCTTCTTTTAACCAAGTCTGTCTTGATTTTAATCTCCAGAATTTCTCTTCCTTACTCAAAATATTATGATATTCACTAAGCAACTCCCTTTCCTCTGAGCTTGTATTATTTTCATCACTTTTTTGGAGTTTTGAAAGTTTATCTTTTAGTTCTTCTTTCTTCTCAAAAATATTTCCAAAGGTGTTCTTGTTCCATTCTTTTAATCTAGATGTCATAGCTTTAATTTGGTTTGGAAGAGCATACAACCCACCATTACCTAAATAATTCCATGTTTGAGCTATCATATCAACAAATTGAGGATGGTCTTCCCACATCTGCTCATATTTAAAATAAGATCTTTTTTGAATTCACTAACCACCATTTTAACTCTTATTGGCCAATGATCTGAACCAATCCTAGTTAAGGTATTAATTTTAGCACAAGTTCCTTCATCTAGCCAATGATCTGAGAGAATGCATCTATCTAATTTTTTTGCTATTAGGTTCTGGCCTCTCCTGTTGTTGGTCCAAGTATAGTTGTCTTCTTCAAACTCAACTTCCCAAAGATTGTTGTTTTGAATAAAAGCTGAGAAATCTCTCATACTTTGGGTCAATTTCCTAATTCCCCCAAATTTTTCATTCAGCTTGGTAATGGCATTAAAATCTCCAATGATCATGAAATGGGTTTCTTGATCTTTACTTCTCATAAAGGCCTCAATTCCACTCCAAACTTCTAATCTACCTGACTGAGTTGTAGGACCATACACATTGATAAGGATGAAGCGAATATCAGCAAAGTAGCAAGTGACTAAAGAGGCTATCCAATGCCTAGTTTTCTGAATGGTTACACAAGAGGTTCTAGAAGGATTCCAACAAGTTAGAATTCCCCCTGCTGCTCCTTCAGAATCCATAGCATCCCATTCACATCTTGCCCAAACTACTTTCATAGTTTTTGAAACTTCTTCTTTTGTCATTTTAGTTTCCTGAATACAGAGAATATCAGGTTTATTACTTAAACATAGGTCCCTAATACACCTATGCTTTGAGGGGGCATTAGCACCCCTTATATTCCATGAGATGATAATCATGTCTTATTAGGGGCTTTTGGCCCCTCTTGCGTATTACCAATATCATTTTGTTGTTTGGTAAAGAGAAGTTCAACCAACTTAGTTTGTGTTCCTTTCTCTATGTTAGCTCTTGCTTCCCTAGATCTTGCTTGATGATTTGAGGGTTTTCCTCTTTTTGCCTTGCCTATATCAGGAGTAGGTCTTATTATTCTATTCCTCAATATTCTTTCACCATTTTGTTTTTCAATATAATTATCCTCTCTTGGCTCTATTATAAAAGCTTTTGACTTATCTTGCTCATTTTCTGGTATTTTCTTATTAATGGCAGAGGTATTACCTTCTAAAACTGCATTCTCTTTACTAATTATTTCCTCTTGAATGGTGCATGGTACTTCAAGAGAGTCCTCAAAATCTGATGAAACACATTCCTTGGGTTCATCAGGAATGTTCTTCCTTAAATTATGATCATATTGAATAGACGGTTCCTTGCTAATATGTTGAAATTGTTGTCCTATGTCCTCTAAGTTTTGATCTACTTTTTCTTCATAGGCTAAAGCCTCAAAAGAATTGGAATTTCTTCCAGTATCCTTTCTTATTGGTCTCCACTATTCATTTTATTTTATTTTCCTAGATCTATTTTTTGGAAGTTGAAAACCATCTTTATCCATACCCATTTGTAAATTTCTCTTACGATTTTCTACAAATGATTATGTTGGGCTCTTCTTAGGGCATGATCTCTCAATATGCCCCACCTCATGACATCTTCTACATCTAAAAGATAAGTTTTCATAATCTATAGTTTGGGTCCACATCTTATCCCCATACTTAAGAATGATTGATTCTGGTAAAGCTTTACTTATATCAATCATAACCAATATTCGAGCATAAATAGCCAAAAATCCATCTTTTGTTGTATCTGAAATCTCAAGGAATTCTCCTAGAGTGTTGCCTATTGCCTTGAAGGTATCTATTTCCCAAAATTCAATGGGCAATCCAAACATCCTTACCCAGATTGGTACTAGGGATAAATTTACATTTTCAGGTGAAAAGCCTTCATACCAACGGGTAAGGAAGAGCCCTGCTCTTCCCATAAACCAAGGACCCCCTTTTAGGATTCTTTCTCTTTCTTCCCTAGAACAAAAAATGGCTAGGAAGAAACCCTTGGGAAGAAATGATAGAATCACTCCTGGAGACTTCCAACTCCTATCAATCCATTTTCTCAAGGCTGAAGCCCCTGGCCAATACCCATTAAATTTACCAAAAACTGCCCTATCTTGGAGTAATGAGGATCTCTCTGAGGTGCGCTCACTAACCTCTACCACTAGGGATGATTCTAAGGATTTAACTATAAATCGATCCATGGAAAGGAAACTAAAACTCAAAATCTAATGAAATTTATCAGAAAGTTCTATAACAAATATAATATTTGATAAAAACTTTATAAAAATTTCATGCACAATTTCTAAGATAAAGAAAGGGAAAAAAGAACTTAGCTGAAAAATTCTTTGTCCAGATAGAATGTCTTGCCTCACTGAAGTCCTAGCCCTTCATTTATCTTCCCATCGTTCGAAACCTAGTTGGCAAATAATTGCAATTTCGTTTTTCGCGACTTGAAAAATCGTCACTGCCCTTGTTCCGGATGGTTGACTTCACAGGGTCGTATCTCCCTCAATATTGCTCAGATTGCTGCATATGACCACTCATTTTAAAGCTATTCAAATTCTGCACAAGATGGTCCAAGAATCAGCTGAATCGGATAACTCTTCGCGAAGATATGGCTCCTAAAAGATGAGATGTTTTTAAGGAAAAACCCTAATCCTTCGCACTTTGCAATTCCGTTTTTCGCGATTTGAAAAATTGTCACTGCCCTTGTTCCGGATGGTTGACTTCACTGCAATAGGGTCCCTACATTGGAAAGGGGGTCATTATATAATAATGTTAGGATGGGGTCCTAACATGCCCTTCCTCTTCAAAAAGCTTTGTCGTCAAAGCTGGAGATGAGGAAATTGCTGCTGTAGTTGCTGGAGAGACTCCCATGTGGCATCTTCTGGTTATAGTCCACGCCATTAAACAAGAACTTCACTGATGACATGGTTGCGAGGGGTGTGCAATCTTTGATTCAAAATTTGTTCAGTCTTGAGCATGATGGAACCTTCTTCATCCAGCTCTGGTAAAGTGGATTGAAGTTGTATCTTGTTGCCAACAACCTTCTTGAGAGAAGAAACATGGAAAGATTGGATGGAGCTTGGAAGTAGTTGGAAGGGCCAATTTGTATGCTGTTGAACCAATTTGTTGTAATACTTGGTAGGGTCTGTAGTATTTGGCAACTAGTTTTTGGCATCTGCGGAGCTAGAGTGATGACTATTTGTAGGGTTGTAGGCAGAGAAAAACCATATCCCCCACTTCAAAGTTGTACTCAGAACGGTGTTGATCAGCTTGTTGACGCATACGGTTTTGGGTCAATTCAAGATTCATCTTAAGTTGTCGGAGGACGGCAGCATGCTGGCTGAGAGTGGGGTCTACAACTTGAACCTTGGAGCTTCTTGGAATGTTAAAGGAAAGTGTTGATGGAGGATGACTGTATACAATTTCAAAGGGTGTAACCTTGGTCGTGGTGTGATATGAAGTATTATACCACCATTTGGCTAAGGGAAACCATTTTGCTCACTGTGGAGGATGTTCGGATGCACAACAACGAAGGTAGGTTTCCTAACATTTTTTAATAATTTTTGTTCGGCCATCCGTCTGTGGATGTAGGCTGAACTCAATTTGAGTTGAGTTCTCTGCAACTTAAACAGTTCTTGCCAAAAATGACTAGTAAAGGTAGGGTCTCTGTTTGACACAATAGATGTGGGCATGCCATGAAGGTGAAAGATGGAGTCTAAAAATATTTGGGCTACTATTGAGGCTCTGTAGGGATGGGATAAGGAACATAAATGACAATACTTTATGAGACGATCCATTACCACCGGAATAACTGATTTTCCTCTTGACTTGGGCGACCCTTCAATAAAATCCATGGAAATAGCTGCCCATACTTGGTCTGGAATGGGTAAGGGCTGAAGGGTTCTAGGGGAACACACAATTTCTCCTTTCATTCTTTGGCACATGTTACATTTAGCCACAAAATTTTGAATATTCTTCTTCGTTCCCTTCCAGAAGAAAGTACACTTGGTCCTTTTATAAGTTTTGAGAAACCCAAAATGTCCCGCTATTGATGAGGCATGCATTTCCTTCAAGATTAATTCCCACATTTTTGAGGTTTGTGGAATAACAAGTCGGTCACGATATCTCAAATCTTGTCCATCACAAGTGTATCCAGGGCATGAGGTAGGCTCTCTTTGAAGTTTGGTGATCAAAGTTTGCAATCTTGAATCCTTGGCCATTTCTTCTTTGAGAGAATTAATCCATTGAGGGATTGGTGAAGAGAGCATTTAACATACTCCGATTTTCAAACTTTCGGGATAGTGCATCATGCACGATATTCTCCTTTCCTTTTTTATATGTGATTTCATAATCATAGCCTGTCAATTTGGAAACCCACTTTTGTTGTTTAGGTGTTGCTACTTGTTGTTCCAAGAAGTACTTGAAACTTTGGTGAGTGGTTTTGATTGAAAAATGACGCCCAATGAGATATGGCCTCCAATGATTAACAACATATAAAATGGCTAGCATCTCCTTTGCATAAGTAGATTTGCCCAAATTTTGGCCTGAAAGTGCTTTATTGGTGAAGGCCAATGGTCTTCCTTATTGCATCAACATGGCCCCAATTCCATTGCCCGAAGCATCACTTCCAATTACAAAGGGATTAGAAAAATCAGGCATTGCTAACATCGGGGTGGTTGTCATTGTTAGAATATTAGATTACAATATTTAGTTCATGTTAGCTGTCTACGTGCACTATTTTACTCCCACGTTTACATATGCAAAGTCAAGCCTGTATTAAATGCGCCCATCCAACATAGATGAAGTAGGTGCCAATCAGGCCTGTTAGGTAGGTTTAATTAAGTATGCATAAGGCTATTTATACAGCCTTTGTCTCCATGTATGATCTATCTTTTGTGACCAATTCACAGCTGTTTAATTGCAGAACAATTCTGCTGTTTTAAGTATGCTATTTGATACTGTCTGCTGTTCTCTGTTTGTTGATTCTTTGGCTTGCTTTAATTCATTGAAAGCCTTCTCCACTAGTTCTGACCAAATAAAAGAATTCTTTCTCAACATGGCTGTTAAAGGAGCTGCTATCTTTCCATAGTTTTGTACAAATTTACGGTAATACCCTGTGAGTCCCAAAAATCCTTGAAGTCCCTTGAGGGTGTGAGGCTTTGGCCATTCTTGAACAGCCTGAATTTTTTTAGGATCAACTTTAACTCCATCTTTGGAGACAATGTAATCCTTCATGGCGATTATCTTCTATAACTTTGTCCTCAAGATTAACTTCTATGTTTTCTTTGTGCATGTAATCCTTCATCATTGGGCCTTCTTTTTCACTGGATACAATTTCATTCCAGGTCTTTGGAATTTCTCCATTTTCTGCAGAGGAGGCAAGTTCTTGGAACCTCTTCGCATTTTTAGAGCCATTGGGATGTAGATTTCTTCCTATTTTAACTCAGGCGTTGCCTTTCTTTTTCAGGATCTGGAAATTTAGCTCTTTCTCACTACTCTGTGGATCTGTAGCCTGGATTTACACTGGCACCTTAGGAAAATCTCTGAACAGATGGCCATGGTCATGAGAATAACAACATCCAATTGTTGTTCTCAGGTCAGACCATCTATTTCAAGGGTGATGGATTTGGGTAGTGGTTTGTCCAGATCTAGGTTAATACAGACTTTGGTGAAATTTCCCATAGATCTTGCATACATAATTTTGTTCATGTCTATATAAGAACCGATGAGATTGCCAATACATATGAGGTCCAATATTACTAAGGCAAATCATATAGCCAAATTTAAACTGGAGCCTTTGTGGGCATTTCTTCTGTAGGGTGGAATTCCATGTGCCAGAATTTCATAAAGAGACCTGCATTGCGATAGAAGCATGGTCCTGTGTGGAATATCATACCTCAATCTTCCTCATTGGCAAAGGTGACTATGAAATACCCTTTATGACAGAAAGTAATTACATAGGCTCCTTTTGTTGACCATTTCATGGAGGTCCAATCATACAGATCCCTGAGCAAGGGTTGAATTCCAAGAAACCAATAGATGACGGCTATATTCTCGAATCTTGCAATGTTGCCTGCCAGTTTGTCTTTGTCCAATCTGAGAACAGGTCTCTCCTCTGCAGCTGCCAGGCATGTAGGCCTTCTATGAAGCAGATTTGATAGCATTTATTTCTGCCTATTCCTCAAGAACTCTGTTGGTTACGAAGATTGACTCTCTTGACTTTTCTTCAAGAGGGCATTGTGAAATGACAGGTTTGAGGGGGCCAGTTGCCTCTCTCTAGATCTTTGCATGGCACTCAAAATAACTAGAAAAAGCAAAAACAATCTAATCTAACCAGAAAATAGCTTGGAATGCTCCAGAAGAGGATTCAAATCTGTGAACTGCACTGAAACCCTAGCAGAGCTCCCCATGATGGTAGGTCATTTCTAAAATTAAGGAGAACAAATAAATTTTTTATAATTCCATTGCAAATACTTTTTTTTTTTTTAAATTTTATTTGTTTCACTTGGGACATTCTCCTTAATAGGAGACAAGTGTTGTATAAGGTGGTTCAACAGCCTTTGAATCATCTTTTGTTATTAACATATTAGAATTATTGACTTGACTTTATAGGCAACATCATTTATGTGCAAGTGTTTTTACCTACGAATGTATTAGGAGGAAGGTTTCCTCTGACATGTGGCAGGTACAGGATTGGACCAAGAAGTTTTGGCACTTGCAAAAGATGGGATAACTAGAACTTCTATAGAAATCAAAGGACTATAATTATATAGTGCAATTATTGACAGAGGACTGCCCATGAGCTTGAAGGCTAATGGGTGAGAATATTTGGCTCACAAAGTGCCCCCCAACATTCAATTCTCATGGATGCTGTGATAATCCTGTTTGTTGTATACCATGATAATGTGGTTTGTTGAAATACGTCTGTAACATGGTCATGATGTAGACAGGAAAAAGGGAGGATGTGCTATTCCATTATGATGCTATATTGCTAGACCGTAGCTAAAATGGCTAAATGTTCAAAAGATGATTATTATTAAGCTAGGAAACTTGGGCATTGTTGTGCATATATTCCAAAACCAAAATAACGAAAAAGAACAGGGAAGTGGAACCATTGATACTAGCTTCCAGGACATAATCTTTGAACTCAAAGAAGTTGTACTATATTTGGATAATTGTTGAATAGATAACTAGTGCTTACCAAGGTTGGTTGCAGTGATAAGTGAGGGAATGTGAGATAGTGCTGCCATCTTACCTGAGTTGAAATTGAATATGAAATTGACGATACATTGGGACATCAAGAAAAGCAATTTGAAGATGAGTTGTTCTAAGCCATAGATATTGAAGAAGTGACTATTAAGTCACTACCCAATACCAAAATTGATCAATTATGCAATCATGTGTCTTGTTGAATAATGTTACAACAAACAAATAGTGACTACCTGCCATATTTATCGAAATATAGTGCAGGAGAAGCATGATTAAATATGGAATACGCATTTCATTTTGAGGAAGGGATTGATATTAGGTACAAGGAACCTTTGATGTTGCAAGTAAATCTTGATACCATTGAAAATCGAAAATCAATCTTATGGATGATAAGTGGGCACTTGAACTAATTGCAACAGCCATTCAAATATTCACAAAACATAAAGTAATATTTGCACGGATGTAAAAATATCTCGTAATAATTCCTTTGGAACTTTGCATTCATAAGATTGACTTGATACCATGGGTGCTACCAATTAAAAATTGATCGTGTTGATTGAAGCTTTGATACATTTCTAGAGTTTACAAGGAAATAAAATGATTGCCTGATCTTAATACATTTTTAAGGTTTCCACATGTGAATGGGTATCACCTATGGTGAAAGCCTCTAAAATGGACTTGGAAAGACTGTGAGTATGTTGCAACTGTCAGGCTTCAAACATGGTTCCTGAAAAAGGACTATTTTCGAATTTGTTTGTAGCTACTATCCTAGAATAAGTGACAGAAAGAGATAGGCTTCCTCTTTGACAATTTCAACTGGTTTAGGTACCCTGAAGAAGATAAAATCATGTTTGTTTTTCACCTAAATTCCCTAATGTCAGCAGTGATTTCAACAAATTGCCCATTCTGTGAATTGAGAAGTACCCTTATGTATAGTTTCCGTCTCCTAGCTGCTATACTCCCACATGATGAGTCATTCTTCGTTATATCTAATTAGGTAGAATCGAATCCTTATGCATACCAATATATTTTGCCAACACATCTTAAGATCGGTGCCAATACTAACAGAATTGCATGTTTCCTGAATTCCAAAGATTAGTTTTATAAAGTTCGTCTATATTTCTGCTTGAGATACTCATACCTGACAAGTTGCTTGTCTTGATAACAGATCAGGTAGATTTGAGTCCTCATTAGGCACTTAAGTTTCTATAGTTTCTGTGATTAACGTTTTCCAGAGCATTGTCAACCCATCCCCGACCATCTTCAGGCTGGTGAGCTTCCACCGTTTGTATGTTGTTGTGTCATTGACAACTGAAATATAGCTTCGGTTTGCACAACCAACTATTGGCTCTCTTCACAGCAATATCTCCATCATAAGAGGGTACAAGCAGTCTAGCCTCCATATAAAATGTTGAATAGGTAGTACTCAGACCTTGAACTTCCTTGCTGAAGCAGTATGAGTTGTTTTTAGTAGTGTCCTTGCAGTGCAGTTCCTCCTGGATACCTCTTGTATCTTTCATCATAAATGTCATGAATTGTGTGTACATTTAAACTTAGTTGTTCTCCATCTGGTAAACAGTGGATTGTAATCCTCTTTACTCTCGTCAGTTGCTCTCTCTTGAACTTCTGAGGTGATATTGGTGATACATTCATATAGAAGTTCAATGCTTATTCCAAACTATCTTTGAGCCTATGCCATTGATCTGTTTAGTTCATGGACAAAAATTCCATGTCAAAATCGATTTAAAAAATTTAATACCGATCAATCCATTTACAGGGGCTGAGTCAATATTTGCCTATGATTCAACACATTCTTATTTTGACAACTCTAGTCATAGTTAGTGTTCCTGTTTCCAATAAATTCAACTGCACGATTTGTTCAACTGAATTAATTTCAGAAGACCATAACCAGAATCCATGGATTGATGCAAGTTCTTCTTGACAATAATCTTCATTAATTTTAACTGAGCTATACAACCATACACATCATTGTTTACTTCTAGATCAAGTGCTGCATAGATTAAGTGTTACTTGGCTAACCAAAATAATCTCACTATTTGTTGAAGCAAGTTACAATGTAATTTATAATAATTGCATGAGTGAGGAGGGTTATGGATCTCTCTTACCACCAAGTGCTTTGCACAAAGACCAGGTAAGCTGCTTGGTCTCCTTTTGTCACCATTTTCTCTGTTTCCAGTTTTATAGATATAGGGTTTATAAGAGAAAAGCAGCCAACAAAAACACACACATGCTTTATAAATTTGTTCGAGAGATTTCAAGCTTTTGGTTCACTAGCTTAAGCTGCCTTCGATTAAAAACTTGCAAGGTCATAACTTTTCCAATTCTGAGAAAAAGAGAAAAATGCAGCTTTTTCACAAACTCAGGTTCCTGGTTTGTGCATAGAGCAAACCTCTGATAGCTGATTACCTCTTCACAGATGCATCAGGCTCCAAAAAACAAATCAGATTATTGTCTGTTGTCTTTTATTAGTTTTGCTCTATATTATAGGTGGATGAGTGAGTCATCTTGTCAGAAATGGTGTGTCTTAAAAATCTCTTTATGCCTGTCATACTGATCGAGTTTGTAGATTAGGTCCAATTTCTGAGCTACGCAAATGAACCTAGTGAGAATTCAGCCACCTTTGGCTATTTTTCTAATAATGGGACTTGTCAAGTCACAAGCAGATTCCACTATGAAGAAAATATTTTGAGAATTGTCGAGTAATGTAGGAAAGCAGTAGAATGCTGCATTATAAATTCCACTATGCAGAAAATATTTTTGTGCTCTTCGCATGTGTTTGCATGAGTATTATTCAATAAATCTTTTGAGAATTGTCAAGTAATGCAGGAAAGCCATAGAATGCTGATAAACATTTTCACTATTTGTTGCTCTTCATTTCTGTTGGTAATGGCATTTTTTTCTCATGAGTTGGAATATTCCTTCAGTCCAGGTGTTTGGAAATTGAATCCTACATACTATAATACAATCATCTATTTTTTGTAATATTTCCAAATATTCACTTGCAACAAGAATGTATGGGTAAGAGTTGTATGCTTGTGCAGGTCGATCCCTTGCTTTTTCAATGCCGGATTTTCTATGATGGCTTTGCAGTGAAAGGAACATTGCTTGTTAACAAAAAGGTGGTGGACAATCTTTCTCGACACATTAGAAATACAATTTTTGTAATTTCAGTAAGTAGATTTATTTTGTTGGGTGCATACACCTCTTGTCAGATGTTGAGTTTCTAACTAGTTTGAAGGTAAAGCATTCAATTGAAAGAATATGTTAAGACCTCATTCTAATATTATTAATAACTGTCTAGTCATGTGGTACTTCAGGCGCATAGACTTATGGTCCCATATGATGTAAACCATTTAGTATAATAAAAAATTGTTTTTTAAAGATGTAGCGGTTATCATTTAGTAGTTACTAGCTCGGGCCCCCACTTGCACGTGGATGGAAACCCTTGAGCATTAGGGTTAGGGTAGCTGAAGACTTTAAAAGAACTAAGGGGGCAAGAGAAGAGGCATCTCATATTTTATTGTATCAAAGCTTTGCTTCTAAGGAGGTTGCCCCCTTGAAGAGGCTTGCGATTCTGTAATGTGTTATTGTTTTCTTCAATATAATCTGCTGTATTTCTATTTCGTATTGCAATATTGTTAATTTCAAGCTTGTTTTATGTTATTATTGCAATATCGTGTGGATGTGCTTTTATTTTACAGCAAGGATCCTAACAAGTGTTATTTGAACACTTTCCTAACAAGTGTTATTTGAACATTTTCCAGGGCTGCATCCTGCGGTAGTGCCAATAGTTCCTATCTTGCCATTCCAACGTATTATGTATAATTTTTCTTTGTTTTTATTTTTTGCTTATTACCCTACAAAGAAAAATTGAGCCATTTTCTTTTTCTATTGGAGTTTAATAGGCTAGAAACCTTGTGTCGAGGGTTTTAAAATATCATTGAGGACCTGTTGTTATTGGCTAAGCTAGATTGCCCAGAAAGCGTCTAGTGAAGTGAGGGTGATCATACTCCAATACCCGGGCCTCAAACAACACATGTATATGGACTTGACCTCCCACATACCTTCACGTATTTGCGGAGATCCCCTAGGTTTAGGAGAGGTCTTTAGCCATAGGAAGCTTTTCGACCGTGTATATATCCATAGTGCACCGAGCATAGCACTCGGAAAGATTACCCTTCTGTACTGTGAGAGAGGCAGATAGTGCGCTCAAGGGTATGTGTGGGATCCTCCTTGAGTAGTGGCCTAAAATATTGGTCCGAGCATAGCCCTTTGTTGCTGTGGTATAACAAAGGGCTATGGACAGTGCGCACACCTTGACCTAGAGTTACCCTATTTCAGTCATATGTCAAACCCTAACATAAAACGTCAAAACTCAAGAACCCTAACTATAGATTTGAGCATACCGAGGAGACCACCTATCACAAAATTCATTATACTGTAATCGTTTTTGACTGACGAAGATAATTGTTGGGGGTTAGTAACTGTTGGGAATAGTGTCAGATAGGGCAGTTGTTAGTAATAGTCAGAACGGAGTCTGCCAGGGCAATTTTCTGTAACAGTCGGGAACAGTGTTAGACAAGGAAATTGTCAGTAACAGTCAAAACAGAGTCTGCAAAGGTGGTTGATAGTAACAGTTAAGAACAATGTCAATCAAGGTAGTTGTTAGTAATAGTCAAAACAAAGTCTATCAGGACAATTGTTAGTAACAATGTCAGATAGTGTAGTTAGTGACAGACAAGATAGAGTCTGACAAGGCAGTTGTTAGTAACAGACCGAACAATAACAAATAAGCTAGTTGTTGGGGAATAGAGAAGAAAGCCAATTTTTTAGGTGAAGAAAAGCTTTAGGAGAAAAGCAGACGACACTTGATTGAAAAAAAGTCTGTGGTGTTTAAAAATGTCATTTTGAGACCTAGTCCATTGCGATTATCTTTTCAAGCTGATTATTTTAATATATAGCATCCAAACACTTTTTCGGGATCATTACTAAAAATAGTAACTGCCATGAATGAAAAAAGAAACATGGTGAAGCAGTACTCTAAAAACGTAAACTAGTTTCTGATTCACCATATCACAAATGTGCAAGTGAAGAGCATACTCCTAGTGTTGCAAGCTTTCTGGTTCACCAGATCACATTACGTGCAAGTGAAGAGCATAAATATTGGCAGCAAAAACGTATTGGAAAACAAGAGGAAGAAAAATGAGGGATTATAAACTTAAAGAAAGAGACGAGTTAGGAAATGAACAAAGAACATTTGATTGAATTTTTATTCCAGAAAAAGAAGTGATACATCTACAAAACTCCGAACGTGTTTTGACCTACAGGTCTCATCAGCGGAGTGAGCTTCGAAGAGGTACAACCTCTCTTTATAAAGACCTAACTCTAGGGGGGAGCTGAAGAGTAATGCATGTGGGATAAAAACACCCAAGCATTATTACAAACCGTAGGTTTATAGACTTGTTGCCACATTTTGCACGGGGGGCCATGTCTTCGTTTTTTTTTGTAAGGTTGTTGCTTTCCCTTCTCTCCCTTTCTCCGCTATCCCCTATCTTCCCTGCCATCAGTTTCATTCTCTTCATTCCTCCCCCCCTTTTCTGACTGTTTCTCCAAGAGGGCAAAAGGCCCAAAATTTTCTAAGAGTTAGTGTTGCCGCAACCCGACTTCGCAGAGAAGACGGGCTGCGCCCTTAATTTTGAGCGCACTTGGGGAGCTGATGTGTAGAGAGCTGAGCCCAAAATTTGACTAAGTCTTGGAGCCACCCGACTTCGCAGCGAAGTCGGGTTGTGCTCTCAGTTTTGTGCGCACCTGGGCATTGTCAGTGAAGGACATCCCAAAAAATTCAGTGTTGGGACAAGCTGCACACTATTACCTGAGGTCTTTCAATTCAGATATTTGCTTACTCCTCAAGATAGCCCGGGTCGACACTTTTCCTGCCCTATATGAAGCTGCCCAGCAAGCAGAATTAGACATAATTTCTATAGGCAGACTTCATCATAGAATGCAGCCCCCCATTTATCTTGATTTCCCTTTGTCACAATACCCATATGCGTTTGGTGTAATGCCATCCTCGTCAAATCAGTACCCCCAGCAGCCATGGAATCCAGCGCCAGTTATAAACCCCTATGGTCAGCCCCAGATCCATTATCCTAATCCGCCACCTCCACCTCTGCAACATCCCGCACTCCCCGCTCCCCCTCATTACGCGGCGTATTCTGCACCTCCACCATTAGCTGCAATACCTCCTTCGGCCCGACCGGCGCCTGCTGATAATGATATTCAGAATAAGATCCTTCAGGAGGTACGGGCTCTGGCCTCTGGTTACCATACTATTTCCAATGATATGACAATCATGAAGAAGAAGCAAGCCCAGATGGAGTTTCTTCCGAGGAGACCATATCCTCCCCCTGCGCTAACAAAAGATCAAGCTGCGCAAGCGCAAAGGCCCCCGACGAGGAATGCTGCCAATGAGGTCCAACCAGGCACTTCTGATCAGGTTAACTGGTGCTCCACATGCAACGATCCACATGGAGAGGAGGGTTGCATGCTGCATCGACATTATATTCAAACCCTTTTCGGGCAGCGCCACAAAGGACAAAGCATACATGATCCTTGATGATGAAGGTAACTTTGCAGTCCCAGAAGAAGATCCTGTGTCACTCTT
Organism: Wollemia nobilis; assembly: GCA_028583015.1. Taxonomy (NCBI): domain Eukaryota; kingdom Viridiplantae; phylum Streptophyta; class Pinopsida; order Araucariales; family Araucariaceae; genus Wollemia; species Wollemia nobilis. The sequence continues at coordinate 165,654 of JAQPPZ010000217.1, read as the reverse complement.
GACCAAGGAAGGCAAAAGGCCCATTGAGGCCCCCACGGCCCAGACGAAGCCGTTGAAAGTATACGCCAGAAGGGAGAGGGCGCAGCCTGCTGTGCTACCACCTGACAAGTCACCTTTACCTCCTACAGCCAAAGAGAGGTTCTCGACGCTCCAAGGCTCCTGTGATAAAGGCTCCCGTAGCCCAACCTCTAGCCGAAACAAAAGAACAAGCTCAAGAGAAGCTGACGTATCCATCGCTGACGAAGAGACAGAGAGTCGAAGCCACGTAGCAATACCGAACCAGGTATGAGCCAGCGAAAGAGATAGAGGCAGCCGACACTTCAACCTACAATATAGTTGAGGAGCTCAAAAAGACCCCTGTGAAGATAAGTATGTATGAGGCTCTTCTGCTCCTAGGGCAAGTGGACCTGTTGCAGGAATCCTTGAAGAGCGTGAAAGATGGAAAGCCGACGCAGCCTGTTGTGTTAGCTCAACCCTTGACGATATCTGCTACTAGGAAAAACAGGCCGCCACCTTTCTATCTATCTTTGCGAATGGAGGGCCATATAGTACACAACTGCATGGTGGATTCTGGTGCTTCCACTACTGTCATGTCGAGGGTCGTCTGCGAAGAGATTGGTATGGAATACACAAGGAGCAGCCAAGGTGTGCTGCAGCTAGACGGCACCCCTGTCAAGACAGTTGGTGTCATCAAAGACATCCCGATCCGACTCCATAAAGCCCTCGACATAGTGGTCATCTAAGAGGTCGTGGTGGTTGATTTGGAACCCTACTTCGACATGTGTCTCTAGGGAGTTTACTGTGAAGCTGGGTGGATATCTGTCGCTGGATTATTCACATATGGAAGTGCCCTTCAAAGGAAGGAGATTGAAGATCTATAATGTAAAGCCTTCCACATTTCTGGTAGAGAAGATACCAGGGGAAGAGCAGTAGAGCGACATGGTTCATCTGACAACCAAAGAACTGGTAGAGGTGGATTTGGCAGAAGAGGCCCTTGAGCTGTTACAAGTGGAGGATGAGTTCTCCTTGCTAGACTTCAATGCCATGATTGACCATTGAAAGACTTGATCATTCGGCAAAGAAAGATGTTGGACCTGCCCCAGAAAAGCTATGGAAGCTGTACTTTGATGGCGCCCGATGCAAGAATGGCGCCGGTGCAGGTGTACTTCTGGTTTCCCCATCCGGGATCCAAAAAGACTACACTTACAGGTTGGCTTGGAGTTGCACTAACAACACGGCGGAGTTTGAAGCTTTGTGTTTGGGTTTGAGAAAGGCGGAAAGACTGGGGATAAAGCATTTGCAGATCTTTGGCGACTCAGAGCTGGTGTGCAACCAGATTACGAATAGGTGCGCCTCCCAGAAGCATTACCTCAAGGCATACCGCAACCGTGTCTGGGATCTGATGGATTCATTTGACTCTTTGAATGTCAAAGCCATATCTCGTGAGAAGAATAAGCATGCTGACATTCTGGCGTCTGTTAGAGCCAGGTACGTCCTGGCTGATGACACTGTCCAGAAGCCGAAACCGGTTCATACCATTTACAGGCCTTCTGTGCCTGGTAAAGAAACCCACTGGCAGGTGTTCGACTGTGACGAAAATATCGTCACATTTTTGATAAACGAAGCGAGTAGAATCGAAGGTAAAGACCCTGATGACGAGCAATACGAGGGGTTGATACAGTTAAAAAATAATCATGTCCCGAAAGGACTGATTACTTTGGAGAGTCTCTTTGATCAGAACGATAGAGCCATATCCCATAGGATCAAAGTGGACCCCAAGCAGTACATGGACCTGGAACTGGAACCTGGAAAAGTGATCAAGGTCGGGACAGATTGCACTGAGAAGGAGCTACAGCAGATCAGATCTCTATGCGAAGTGTTCCCAGATATTTTGGCCTGGTGCTACCAAGAATTGAAGGGGTACGACAGAGAGATGATCTAGCATACTATAGAACTGGAAGATAATGCTAAGCCTTTCCGGAAGAAGCAGAGGGCGGTGAACCCGAAAATTGAAGCCATGATGAAAGCGGAACTCTTGAAGATGCTGGAGGCTAAGATCATCTACCCCATCAAGCACTTGTCTTGGGTCGCAAATCTGGTCCCTGTGAGGAAAATGAATGGAGACATCCCCCTCTGCGTGGATTTCAGAAACCTCAATCAGGCTTCACTGAAGGATCATTATCTGCTTCCCCAAATTGATCAAATCCTCCACGTAGTTGTTGGAGTTCAGAGATTCTATCTCTTGGATGGGTTCTCTGGCTATAACCAAATATGGGTGAAAGACGAAGATCAGCACAAGACAACGTTCACCACCAAATGGGGAACGCTTGCGTATCAACGCATGCCCTTCGACCTTTCTAATGCCGGTGCTACATTTCAAAGGGCTATGGACTTGGCGTTCCGGGAGCTGCTCAACAAGGTCATTGTCATCTATTTGGATGGCATGACTGTGTTTTCACATAAGAGAGAGGACCATGCCTCCCACTTGCGGCAAATATTTGAGAGATGTCGTGAGTTCGGCATTTCCATCAACCCGAAGAAGTCAGTCTTCGCGGTGAAGGAAGGCAAGCTGCTAGGACACGTTATTTCTGAGAAGGACCTTGCAGTTGATCCTGATAGAGCAGAAGCTCTTCTTCGCTTATCCATCCCAGTTGAAAAGAAGGGGCTACACTCGTTTTTTGGCCAAATCAACTTCGTGAGGAAGTTTGTCCCAGACTTCACACAAGTGATCAAGCCCATGGCCGAGCTCCTAAAAAAGAATGTTGAATTCGTGTGGACTGACGAAAGAAAGCAAGCCTTCGAAGAAATCAAGGCCAGAATCGCGCAAGCTCCAATGTTAATAAATCCAGACTACTCCAAGGATTTCATCCTGTACGCGGTGGGAGAGCCCGAAAGCTACGCTGCAGTCCTGACTCAGAATGGAGATGATTGTGAGGAGCGCCCCATAGCATTCCTAAGCCAGGTGATTCAGCCGCACGAAGAAAGATACAATTTTATTGAGCGACAAGTGCACGGAGTCATGAGATCTCTCAGAAAGTTCAAGCACTTTGTCTCCCAGAGCCGAATAACTATCATCGTGATACATCCGGATGTCAGAAATTTCATTATCCAAGGGGAGCCATGTCACAAGAGGGCAGGGTGGATAGCTAAAATACAAGAGTTTGACATAGAGGTACGGCCAACGAAGCTAATCCGAGGTCGGGCTCTATGCCAAGAGTTGGCTTGAACTGCTGCAGCCGAAATCTCTACCTGCCAGTGGGAGGATCCAATGATGAAAATTAACCTTGCCAACTCCTTATCAGAGGAGAATGATTGGACGAATGACCCGGTGTGGTATTTTAGCACAGGGAGATGTCCAGATCATCTCAACGCCTCACAATGAAGGAGGTTTAGGCTGAATGCCTTGAAGTATGTACTGCGCCCCGAGGTGCTGTATTTTAGAAATATTGACGACATCCTGTTGCGGTGCGTCAAGGATTCAGACAAGCCAAAAGTTCTCAGAGAGTTCCACTCTGGGATGCCTAGAGGACATCATTCAGGAAGCCCTATAGCCTTGAAGATTATCAGAGCCGGCTATTATTGGCCCACCCTCTTCACAGACGCACATGCAGTCTGTGTAAAATGTGAAAAATGTCAGAGGTTCGTCGACAGAAATAGGAAGGCACCCTTGCCCCTCTAGCCAATTCAAGCCGAGACTCCGTTTCAGCAGTGGGGTCTGGACTTCGTCGGGACCATAACGCCCAACTCTTCGGCTGGACACAAGTTTATCCTAACCGCCATAGATTACTTTACCCTATGGGCTGAGGCTTTGCCTATAAAACATGTTGACCAAGAAACGGTCATTGGGTTCCTTGAGAGCCTCATTACCCGTTTCGGGGTTCCAGAGGCAATTGTCACGGATAACGGTCCAGGATTTGCAGGCGCGATACTCACTGAGTTTACTGGCAGATATGGCATTTACCACAAGATGTCTTCAAATTACTATCCGCAAGGAAACGGCCTGGCCGAATCCACCAATAAAAACCTCTTGAAAATCATAAAGAAAACGGTGGAGAAGAATAAGAGGTCGTGGCACCTACTTCTGGACCGGGCGTTATGGGCGGATCGTATATCTTTCAAAAAATCCATCAAGACGTCCCCCTACGCGCTTGTATACGGCAAGGAGACGGTTCTGCCTACCCACATAAAAATGCCCGCACTCTAGTTGTTAGAAGAAGAGAAAGGCGACGGGGATCCAGTGAATGTCAGACTTTGTCAACTGTTGCAGCTAGAAGAGGAAAGGTAGAAGTCATACCAGGCCTTTACCAAACATGTCGAGGCAACTCAGAGCTAGTTTGCAAAAGGGACCACCACCCTAGTTTTCAAAATCGGGGACTTAGTGCTCAAGTGGGATTCACTCAAAGCGAAGTCGGGCAACCATGACAAATTTGATGCCTTCTGGGAAGGCCCTCTCAGATCGCTCGGGTAAACATATACAACGCGTTCGTGCTCAGGGAGATGGAGGGACAACTTCTTCCGATCCTTGTTAATGGCTTCCACCTGAAGGCCTATCATCAGTGAAGGGTGCCAGGAGGTCCTTCCTTGTACATACTTTTCTTATTTATTTCCTGCAGTTCAGTTTATTTCAGAATGTAAATATTTCTTTCAGTTATTCAGTTTTCAGCTTTTGAATCCAAAGAGGGCTAAGTGTGAGAAAAGAAGCAAAATTTTGCGCTGCTAACTCAAGTCTGACCAAGGCAGAAAATCACCCGACTTTGCAGCGAAGTAGGGCGTCACTCTTTGAATTGTGCGATGTCGAGAGCTTGGGAAGAGAAAAAGCAAACAAAAGGAACCCCAAATTTTTCTAAGTGCTGGGTGTGCAGCCCGACTTCGTAGCAAAGTCGGGCTGTGCACCCTCTTGGGAGCGCAGTCGGGCAGCAAGGAAAAGAAAAATCGCCTAAGTGTCGAAGCCCTACTGCGCAAAATTTTCTGAGCGAATTTGGACTGCGCAAATTTTTCGAGCGAAGCCCAGTTGCGATTTCAGTTTTGGGCACACTTCGAATGAGCTGTCAGGGACAAAAGTTTTTGTAAGTGTGGGTCCCTGAGGGCGCACTGTGCATAGTTCGAAGTTGGACCGCGTTCCTTCTTGGGCCCTTGGCCAGAGTCTTCCTTGGAAATATGACCTGATTGGGGTCAGGGAAAAGTTTGTACATATTTGCCCCCGAGCAGAAATCATGGAGGAGAGGTGCAACAAAACAGGCGCGGACCTAGAATGGCACATCGAACGGATGCAATCATGGCCACCATGGCAGGACTTCTACTGTGTGGAGGTGGAGTACGATCCGGAGCGCAATCCAGATCACAGGTTAGACTCGGTGGGTTTTAGAAAATTCCTCACAAAGGTGATGCCCCTCAGCTGGGAAAAGGACAAAATCATTGAATGTTGGAAGATGAGGTGTCGCACGCAACACGATAAATCTAACAGGAAGACATTGGCCATAGATGATGAGTTTTCGGCCTTATATGATAAATACGCCGACAAATGGGAGCCGTTTGCGTTTCGAGATTGCGTCCCCCTAGGCGCTAGGAAGAGGTATAAAAGGAAACCCCCACCACAACATTTGTCCATTCGAAAACCACCCAACAAGGCGCCAACAAGCAGTCAGGTGGGCCCAATGTTGTCTCCAGCTCTTGAAACGTCGCCTCAAAAAGAAAAGTAGCCAGAAAGGTCAACCAAAGGGGCCAAAAAGGTCAGTCGATGGGCACGGTAGTGGGCGTCCCTCCGTCAAAGCCCAAGTACAAATTTACCGTGGGAGCGCCATTGACCGCCGCACCAACCACCTCTGCCTCCTTCGAACAAACTGTCGCTCTAGGAGAAAAGAAGAGAAAGGGGCGAGAAGACTAAGATAAAGCAACCGAAAAAGGAGGCTGCGCATCAAACAGTAGCGGCCCCATGGGCAGAAGCAGTCACGCCCGAAATCATCTCTCTGGATAGTCCAGAGAAGGAAGCAGAGGTCTGGGTAGCCGGCGTCATCCAAGCACAGGCTCAGGCAGAGCACGCAGGTACGTCCTCTTCCCCGGTTACACAAATCCTAGTTGGCCCTGCCGTAATGCCTTCCCCCTCTGTATCAGGGCACGCCTTAGTCGCATCATCCCTGTCACCTATCTTCTAGTCCTTCCACAGTTCCCATTCCTTTGAACATTTTGCCCAGGACCCGAACGTTTTCCAAACCTTGGGTTAAACCCTAAACCCCTCACCCGCGGCCAGCGCTGAAGCCGTACCTACATCGCCGCGCCGCTCACCCACGTCATTCAAAACCCCATCTCCACCTCCCACTCAACCGCCCGTTTTCCCTAGGACCCGGTCGCCCTTGAAATCGGCTTCATCTTTTGGAATATCTCCTGCTTCATTATTTTCAGGAAGGATGCCGCAACAGGATTTGGCCTCGGCATACCCTATGCTGGCAGAGCTGGACCTCATGGGAGAACAACTACAAATCACGGACGATCAACCTCTAGCCGCAAAGGCCGTAGGATGTTCCGCCTCTTTCCTCCAGGGCGTCAAACGGAGAAGAGCCGAGGAAATAGCCGCCCCGGTGAAGCGCACCAAGTTTGACTTGGACAGGAGGGTGCTGCGAACCAAGAAATTGATCCCGAAAGTTAAGAAGCCTCTCCGGGAGATGACTGAGGTGGATTATGAACACCGGATCAAGGAGAAGAGTTTTGATGATATAAGCGAAGAATACGAAATCAATGGTATTCGTCGCAGGACTGATAATCTCCTTGTTAATCGACTCGAGAATCAAGAGAAGCTGTCTCAACTTCAGAACAACTCGAGACAGCTGGAACAGGATTTGGCCAAGGCCATCACGTGGCTGGAGTCTGCCCAGAAAGAAATTGAAGACTTGAAAGCTCAGCTCGCCGCGTCCCAGCAGGAGGCAACAACACAAAGGAAGACAGCCGAACAGCTGTCAGAAGAAAAGAAGGCAGCACTAGAACATATTTCCCAGCTGCAAGATTCGCTGAAGCAGACCCAATCTCAGCTGAAGGAGAAGGCGTCCCAGGCGGCTGCCTTTTCAAAAGACAAGATCAAGGAGATGCGGGCTGGTTTGCTGCAGGGCTAATGTGGTCAAGTCCCTGTCCGTCGTGGATTTCGTATCTAGGATCCAAGAAGTATCCGCGCAGGGAAAGCCTGCGGTAGAGGAGGCTGAACGCCAAGCGAGGCAGTGGCTGGACTTGGCGATAAAACTTGAAGAATTTGCACGCAAGGGCCTCCGATTTCCTCCTATGTCCCAAATTGCCCTAGATTGGGCAAATGCGAGGGTAACCTTGCACAATTATTTTGAAAAAACTGAGAAGATCAGGGCCGCCAGGAAGATGCTGGACGTGCTGAACCATGAAATGAATATCTGCCTGGTCCCCTTCAACACTCTTTCTGTGCTCGGATTTCCGAGCTTTCTCAAGGATGGGGAATTTCTGCCCCTGGAGCAGGTAAAGCAAAACTGGCCGTCTTTCGAGGCAGACACATCAGAAATTGATGGCTGGAATGAACCAGTCCAGGAGGCGTAGGTGACCCAAATGGTGTCGAGATTTTGCAAGATTAACACCTCCCTCCAGGAGCTGGGAGAGAGATATGACACCATTGATGTGCACATGGTTGCGGCATTCAAGGAAGCGCTGAAAGATGTCAGCGATTTAGAGCCCTTCCAGGCAGCAGTTTGGGATCAGGCCAAGACCGCATACAAGCACGTCCGCGTGTGGGAGCGACCTGCCGAACAAGAGGGCGATGGTGGTGAGCATTCAGACTCAGAGAGAGAAGAAGAAGGGTCGGAAGAAGAGATTGCTGAAAGTGAGCCCGAAGAAGAACAGTTACCCAGAAAGGGGACTCAGCAGCAGCAAGAGCAACAGGATGCAGGGGAAGGGAGTTCCTCTGCGCCCAAAGGATAAAGGCCTGGTTCATTGCATCGAGGCGAGCTCGACACCCCTCGAGCCGCCAAGAATGTTACCACATTTTGCAGGGGGTACCATGTCTTCATTTTTTTTTTGTAAGGTTGCTGCTTTCCCTTCTCTCTTCCTTCTCTCCCTTTCTCCACTATCCCCTATCTTCCTTGCCATCAGTTTCATTCTCTTCATTCCCCCCCCCCCACCCCTTTCTGACTGTTTCTCCAAGAGGGCAAAAGGCCCAAAATTTTCTAAGTGTTAGTGTTGCCGCAACCCGACTTCGCAGCGAAGTCGCCCTTAATTTTGAGCGCACGCGCCCTTAATTTTGAGCGCACTTGGGGAGCTGATGTGTAGAGATCTGAGCCCAAAATTTGACTAAGTCTTGGAGCCACCCGACTTCACAGTGAAGTCGGGTTGCGCTCTCAGTTTTGTGCGCACCTGGGCATTGTCAGTGAAGGACATCCCAAAAAAGTCAAGTGTTGGGATCACCCGACTTCGCAGCGAAGTCGGGTTGCGCCCTCAAACTCGTGCGCAGTTGGGCAACTCACTTGAAGAAAATGGCTAAGTGCTAGGACTGCCCGACTTCGCAGCGAAGTCGGGCTTCGCCCTGGAAGAAGAGCGCAGTTGGGCATCCCACCATGGTACCTCCAGTAAATACTAAGTGTTGAGCACCCGACTTCGCAGCGAAGTTGGGGTTCGCTCACTTACCTGCGCGCACTCGGGCAAAGAATGTCGGAGCCTGCCTAGAAATTTTCTAAGGCACGGAGGCCTCCCCAACTATGCTACTTCCCCCTTGCGCTGCCTGGTTGCGCTCCAATTTTGGGCGAAGTCGGGCAAGAAAGAAAATATGAGCTCCTAAGGCAGATTTTTCCCCTTATTAGATTCCGACAGGTGTCCAACCTCGAGATTCGAGTCAGAGATGTGACGGGAGGTGTGCGAGCGTGAACTGACTTATTGTACCTCAGTTGCCCTCAGTCAAGCTGACTCGGAGCATCATCCACCGCACTACCACGTAGCTGCTGATTTTTCAGGTGGACCTTGCTGCAAGTACATTCCATGCCAGCAGAGGTCAACATCAGCCGCTTTTTGCCGCTTTTGTCAGCTTTGTCAGCTATTGTCAAGTTTGGGATCCTGTGCCCAAAGATGTAATGGGGGGAAATTTATGCTATAAATAGCTCGACAATATCATTTTAAAAGGGTGGAAGGGGGATATATTGCTAGGGAACCGTTGTAGCTGTGCGTTTGCTTCTAAATACAGAATATACTTGGCTCTATTGATTGTCTTTATCTTGTATGCTGCCTTTACTGAACATTTCTGCCTCATGTTGCTTATGTTATTGCTTACTGTTATTCTGCTTTCTGGATATCGGTATTTAATAGTTAAGTATTCCTAACATGCAAAAGTAGAGGATACATAGGATGAATGACGGTAGTTTATGCAACATATCTTGTGTTTAATTGCTGTTAGTAGTGGTGATTGGTTGTAGTTGTGCTGCTTATCCTCCCCACCCAGAACAATCACATTTATATTTCTTTCTGCATTTCTGATTTCTTTCTAGCACTCTGAGCTTAAACCAAATTGAGAAAACATAGGAAGCCGGCCTCCTCCGGAGATTGGCACGGAAGGCATTCCTTCCTTCCGGCCTTTCAATCTGCTGGGCGAATCTAGGGCGCATTACACTAAATCCTATCCTAGTGGCAGATTCGTAACTAACAGTTTTTCTCCGTGGCCAACAAGACCAAGACAGTAAAAAGAAGAGAAGTCCCAAGCTCAACCCCCCAAAAAAAACACCCACCCACAAAAGAGAAGAAACACATTAAAAAATGCGAAAATACAAGGTGGGAAAGAGTCCCTCAAAAAATTTTATTTTTACAAAGATAAGATCGAAGAGGTTTTTGGTTCCTCCAACAAATGATGCCTCGAGCAATGTGCTTGAGCTCTCTATCTTTTCTCCATTTTTCAAACATTGGAGAAATAATATATGTGCCGATTCTAAGATCTCTAACAAAATTGCAGTTGTCCAGCTTCAAAATAAGAGGAATTGTTTTTATTTTTGTTCAATGACTGTGTGCTGCTCGCTCCAAAACTCTGGCCAAAAGTGAAGGCATATCATCAAATTTAACTTTCTCAAACAAAGACAGGAGAAAATTAATTTGATATCCCCTAGCTCTGAGTTTGTTAAAATTTTTATTTTTAAAAGAAATAAATCCATCCTTGGAGCTTTCTCTAACTAGAAATATGTTGAGTTCACTCATGATAAATGCCTTTTTTGATGAACTGGATGATGGGAGGAAGCAGGGATGTATTGGTAGGCATTCATCGGCTTCTGAAATAATTTGGTGCAAAGAATTCCAGTCTGAGCAAAATCAGGCCCCTTAAAAAACATAGTATCTAGAAGTGTTACTTCGGAATCAGATCAAAGGAAGTAATTTTAATACTGTCATAGAAGGAACCGTAGGCAGCAAGAAAACCATTAAGATCCTCCTTAGGGCCATGCCAAACTCCAATGGCATCATCAATGTATCTTTTATAAAATAAAAGATTTTCCACAAAAACATTATTAAATACCTGTTCGATGACAGAGAAATAAACAAGCATAAACCACAACAAAATTACTTCCCATGGTTGTTCCTCTTATTTGCCTGTATGTTTTCCCTTTGAATTCCAAGTAGTGTTGTGTTAACACTATCTTTGCAAGCCTTACCACAAAGTTTGTCTTGGCCGGATCAAATTCGTTCCTCAAAAAATGATAGAGGGCTGCCAATCCTTGAGAGGTGGGGATGTTGGGATAGAGGCTCTCAACATCAAAAGAGAAAAGAATGATGTCCTGAGGAAAAGTACGGCCATGCAGATATTTAATTAGAGATATGGAATCCAAGAGATGATTTTTTTGCTTCAACAAAATTGGCAAGAGCAGATGATGAAGCCATTTGGAGGCAGGTTCGAGCATGAAACCACAGTAGGAACAAATGGGTCGACCGGAAAGCCTTGGATTGTGGATTTTGGGGAGCAGGTAAAAGACACATACTCTGGCAGAGGATGGTGTTACTTGGAGCATAAATTTCTTGTGGTTTTTTGAAAGCAGATTCCTCCTAAAAGCCCAGTCAAGCAAGTCTTGGAGCTGATAAAAAATATCCTACCAGGGGACTATGTTCACTTCAGAGTAAACATTTTGATCTGAAAGCTGGGAAAAGCCTTCTAAAATGTACCAGTCCATGGACAAAACACAAACACCCAAGTTTTTATCTACGGGCCTAATGACAATGGATTTGTCATTGGCAAGGGAACAAATGGCAGACCAGATGTGGGGTGGAAAGGCACGTTGGCGGGTGGGATTGGCAGCAGATAATTTGTTATTAAGGAATCTTTCACCCATGCCAATAATTTCTTCCAAAGGCCTATAAAACTGTGAGGGATTAAAACTTGGGTTGGAAACACGAAAAGGATCAATGGGCTTAAGCGATTTTGGAGGGCCACCTCTGTGTCCAAAGAACCATTCGAGACGAAGACGTCTACAAAAGGTTGAAAAATCCTGTTTTAGAACCTCTTTGGCCATGGGAGGAGGAACAGGGAGGAACTTTAAACCCAAGTTGAGGGCCTCAATTTCATTATGGGTAAGTTTTTTGGAGGAAAAATTATGGACAACAAGATTTGTGATTTTGCCATCCATAGCCCAAATAGGACTCCTATAAAAATACCGACGGCCAAAATCCTGTGGGCTAAAAATTGCGGACCAAGGGGTTATTTTTGGTTTCGGCCGCCATTTTGGCGACGAAAGAACCCTTGCCCTTGCTATTTCTGAACAAATGGGGCAAAACCCTTTCTTGGATTCTCAAAACCAGAGTTGCGGAAATTTCTTCCATTGTCCTGTTGCAATTGCTGCTGCACATAGGAAGTGCGGTTCTGGAAGTTTCTCCCCTTCTTTCGTCTTCTTGGAGAAGGGCCCCGAAAGTTTAAATTATGCCCCTGTTGTTGTTGCTGCCTTTGTTTTTGTTGTTGTTTTGGCTATTTATTCCTTTGTTGTGGTTGCCGTTGTTGTTTATTTCTATGTTGTGGATGTTGTTGTGATTGCCTTTTCTATGTAGTAGAGGCTCTCTGGTTTGGCCCTCTATTGTGACTTCTACTTTTGTTGTGTTGTGCCGGAAAATTCTTTTGTGCACTTGTGATTAGTTTTTCCAGACGATCAATTTGCTGCTTGATTTCTCTTTTAACCAAGTCAGCTATGCTTTCTGTAGCTTCTGACATATTAACTTTTGGGACTTCTGAAGCAACATTCTCTCGAGCAACTTTGGCTTTCTCTTGCATATCTTTTTGGATTTGTGTTTCAACTCTCCAGGCCTGAAGCTTTCACTCAAAAAACTCTTTAATCTGGGATTCCCATTCCAAAGCAATTTCCTGAGAAATTGTCTTATGTTTATTTACGAAATCTGCAAGAATTTCCTTAATTGCAGGTAATAAAATGTTGGGAATATAATCATTGGCCTGAGTAGCTAATTTATCTGTGTGTTTTTTGAAATTAGAGATATACAATTTAGCCATTTCCAAGCGAAATTTTTCTGTGAGTGCCTCCGACTCATTAGAAAACTGTTTATTAACATCTTCATCTGGAAGTTGAAGACGTGGTTTTTCCATTCATAGGCTATGGGGAAAATTGCCTTTGCCTAAATTCTCTTCAAGCCGGGCTAGCCTGGAATGGCATTTTTTTGCCTTTCTACTTAGAATCTTGAATTCTTCGAACCTTGTATCCAACAACTTGTCCAAAGACTTTGGTCATGGAGGAACTTGTGCATTGCACCGATTCAATCTATGAAGATCCTTCTATCATGTGTAGAAGGAACTCTTCCGTTTTGAGCAAAAACTTTTGTTTCTATTAGACCTCTGCAAAACTCTTCCATTTTATCTGTGCCGAAGACCCGTTCTTCAAGCTCCCAAATTTGTTGCCGTGAACCCTCTTGCCATAGACGCTTGCGAGGAAGATGAATAGGGGAGCTGTTGGTTACGAATCTGCCATGAGGAAAGGATTTGGGTTAATGCGCCCAGATTCGCCCACCAGCATGAAAGGCCGGAAGGAAGAGATGCCTTCCGAGCCAATCTCCGGAGAAGGCCGGCTCCTTTTTGGGGGTTATGTTCAAGCTAAGAGTACAGGAAAGAAATAAATGTACAGAAAGAGATTTACAAATATATTCAAAGGTTGGTGGGGGGAACTAACAGTACGGGAACACACCAATCACCGCTACTTACTGCATATAAACACAAAGCATGACAAAGAACTGCAAAATCTAACGTATACTTCCGATACCCAAGCAGTGTACGCACGGCTACAACGGCTCCCTAACAGACATTCCCTACAAGGAACTAACAGTACGGCAACGCGTCAATCACCACCTACGGACACTAACATGGGTAGAAAGCAATCATAGAGATATCAGAGCCAGGTATATGTGTTAATGTAGAGAATTTAACCGCACGGCTTCAATGGCCCCCTAACGAGACATTCCCTACAAGGAACTAACGATGCGGCGGCGCACCAATCACCGAGATACGGACCGGCAACAAAACACACAAGCTGATGGAGCTGCTACTACGGCTATTCTATGTATCCTTTTAATTCATGAAGTACGGGGGTGCTTTAAACAAGCAATGCTAGAGGCACCCGATCATCAAATGCTGAAATGAATCAACGAGCCATGACACGGAGTTAGCCTAAGGCATGAATATAAAGAAAGGCGGCATAAAAAACGAAGCGACGAGAACGAGAACCAAGCATACTGATTATATTTATAAGCGAAGCACGGTTACAATGGGCACGGTGGTTCCCTAACGAGACATTCCCCTTCCACCCTTTACAATGAATTCACGGTGGGCTTTTATAGCCCGAGTCCCTCCCGTTACATTAATGGGCACAAGGTCCCGATCAAACATAAGCTGACAAAAGCGGCGAAAGAGCTGCAAATGCTGACCTTTTGTCGGACCGGACTGTACCCGCAGCATGGTCTTCCTGGAAGCTGGACAGCTACATGGCGGTGTGTTGGGCGAGAATCTCCTTCTGGCAGTGATGCGGGTAGCTGGAGCAGGTGAAACCTCAGATCAGCTTTAAATGAGGCTGCGGCGTAGGCGGTGCAGCCCATGCTTGTCCTTTTGCTCGGCACGTTTCGGCTCTAATCCCGAAGGTGGACACTTGTCGGATGATGGATGATCTTTGTGTGACACGTGTACGCCTTGGAAGGCGATCCGTCCAACTTCGCTTGGGATCGGAGCGCCTCGGGATGCGCGGGCAGAAAACAGTGCAGTCGGGAAGGCCTTCATGCCTTGGTCAAATTCGGGTTTGTTCCCCTACGCGCACTGTCAAGGCGCACTCCGACTTCCTTGCGAAGTCGGGCTGCGCACGAGTGGAGCGGGTGTGCTGCCGCCGTACGGACTCTGCTCCGGCCTTTTATCATCTTCTGTCAGCCTGCCAGCCTGTCAATCTGCCAGTTGCAAGGTGCGCCCGAGAAAGTGGGGCGAAGTCGGACTTCGCACCAAAGCTGGCGAAGTGCGACTCGCACAAAGCGGCGAAGTGCGAACTCGCACCAGGTGGGCGAAGTGCGAACTTCGCACCAACACTTAGCCATTTTCGGGTAACTTCTGGAAAGTTGAAAAATCAACCGGGGACTCCAAGAAAGGGGGAAAGAAAGAGAATGCGGGAAGGAAAAGGAAAGGGAGAGGAGAAGGAAGGAAAATAGGGGAAGAGGGAAAAAGAAGAGCAGCACTGTTACAACACTGAAGACATTGCACCCCGTGCAAAATGTGACAACATTTCTGGCGGCTCGCGGGGTGTCGAGCTCGCCTCGGCGCAAAGAATCCATGCCTTCATCCATTGGGTGCAGAGGAACTTGCCTCTCCTGCCTTTTGCTGCTCTAATTGTCCTCCTTGTGGCAACTATTCTTCAGATTCATCTTTGTCAGTTGCCCCCTCAGAATCACCTTCCGAAAGCTCTCCATCTCCTGCTTCTGCTTCGCAAATGCAATCGTATGCGGCCCTGGTTGGGCGCCAAGCTTCTGCTTCAAATGGCCGGCGGTCGGCTACATCTTCTAATGCTGCGTGGAAACGGCGACCGCGTGCAGGTCGATGGTGAGGTATCTCTTTTCTAACTCCTGGAAGTAGGAGCTGATCTTGGAATATTTGGCCACCATCTGAGTGACCTGTTGTCTTGAATTGGCTCAGTCCAGCTATCAATTTCAGCTGTATCTGCTTCGAAGGACTGCCAATTCCTTTTCACCCGATCTAGGGTGAGAAGCTCGCCATTTTCAACAAAACCTGGGCACCCTAGTTCAGAAAGAGCGTGAAAGGGGGCCAGACAGATATCCCTTTCATGTCTGAATGCATCTAGCATTCGTGCGGCAACTCTCACCTCTTCAACTTTTTTGAAATATTTGTGCAAGGTCACCCTTGCACCTGCCCATTCTGCGGCGAATGAGGACACGGGAGAAAATTGGAGGCCGTTGCGCTCGCGCTCTCGAAGATTTACCGCCGAGGTCCGGCCATTGCTTCGCACGGCGCTCGGCCTCCTCTACCACGAGGCTTTCCCTGGGCGAAACTTCTTGAATTACGGATGCGAAATCCAGAGCTGCCATCGCCTTATAGGTATGGGGCTTGCATTCCCGCAGCAAACCAGCCCGCATCTCCTTAACCTTTGTCTTTGAAAAGACCGTCGCTTGAGATGCTCTCTCTGCAAGTTGCGACTGCGACTGCTTCAAAGACTCTTGGAGCTGAGAAATCTGCTCCGAGGCTGCTTTCTTTTCGGTTGCGGCTTGTTGCTTTGAGAAGCTGGGCTTTGAGTTCATCTATTTCTTGCCGCGCCGCTTCCAGTTGCTCAGTGGACCTAGACAGGTCCTCTTCAAGCTGCCTTGTTTTATCCTGCAACCCGAAAAGTTCTTCCTGCTCCTCCAGACTTTTGACAAAGAGATTATCAACTTTGCGCATGATTGGTTGAATCTCATATTGCTTGTTAATGTCGTCAAAGCTCTTCTCCTTTGTCTGGAGCTCGTAGTCCGCCCTGGTCATTTCCCGGAGAGGTTTCTTTACTTTTGGGATTATTTTCTCTGTCGTAATCACTCTCCTCCCGAAATCATACTTTGCGCGTTTTGCCGGGGCGGCTATCTCTTCATGTCTCCTCCGCTTCAGGTCTTGGAGGAAAGAGACAGAATACTCTACAGCCCTCGTTGCCAGGGGCAAGTCGTCTGTATTCTGGAGGTCGTCCATAAAATCTGGTTCCCCCGGCCTAGGGTTCTGTCGAGACGTCTCTCCTGCGGGGATGGGACCGGGGAGGAACCGGACGGACCTTGGAAGAATCGGCCGCTTGTGGGGGCGGCCGGGAAATGGAGATGGGAGCGGCTGACACTGCAAGGGTTTGAAGCGGCTGAGACGGAGGATGTGACGGTGAACGGGCGGCCTCAGCACTAACCTCAGGCGAAGGGTTTGGAGTTGTGCTCAGAGAAAGAGAGACGTTAGGGTTCTGAGCAAACTGATCGAAAGAATGGGGGCCGCTAGAAGGGCGTGGAGACGGGGAGGGGGATGCGGCCATGACTTGCTCGGATTGAGCGGGAGACGGAGTGGGAGTGGGACTGGGTGAGACCAAAGAGACAGGGGCAGCAAACGTACCTGCGGGCTCCGCCTGAGCCGATGCCGGATGGATGTCTGTGCTTCTGATTTCGGCGGCTGGCTTAGGACTGCCCAGAGACACTGTCTCTGCGGCGGCAGGACGCGGCTGCGGCTCTGCAACTGGCTGCTGCACTATCAGGCTAGGTCGCCTGATTTTCTCAACTCTCTTCCGCTTCTTCTCTTCTGGAATAACGGTTGGATCAGGGGAAGGAGATGAAGCAGGTGCAGCAGGCGCTGAGGCTCCCACGGTGAACTTGTACCGGGGTTTGACTTGCAGAAGGTCTGCTGCAACCGGTCTGCCCTCTGACGGCGCTGGCGCTTTTCGTGCCTGAGGGATTGCCTCGGGCGTTGCCTTGACTAATTCTTTCGCCTTCTCAGGCGCCGTCTTGGAAGCCACGGGCTGCATTGGATCGACCTGGAAGTTTGCTGGGCCCACGCTGGTAGTTGCCGAAGTGTACAACTGTTGGGAGGGAGACCCTCCTTTATAGTCTTCAAAGGGACCTCGGGGAACGTAACCTTGATATGCGAACGGCCGCCGGTTGTCATGATCCTTGGTCATAGAGAACCGAAAAGTCGTCATCTACGGCCGGGTTTCTCCTTGTTGATTTGTCGTCTTTGCGTGCGGCATCTCATCTTCCGGCATTCGGTAATCTTTTCTTTAGACCGGTTAAGGCCTGCTATCTTGGATAGAAATTTTTTGAACCACTGGAGATGAAAGTGGTGGTCCGGGTTTCGCTTGGGGTCATATGTCACCTCCTCGCAGTAGAAATCCTGCCAGGGAGGAGAAGCTTCCATCAATTCGATTTCCCAGTCAAGATCCACATGGACCACATCGCATCTATCTTCGGTTATATCTGCCCGGGGGCAGAGATGTGCGAACTTTCCCCTTATTCCATATGGGTCATACTTCCGGCGTTGCGGCAACAAAACCAGGCCAATCCGAGAAAACTCTTACTCAAGGTAGACATGCTTGTCCTACCTCAAAAATCTCAACATTTGCCCGGGAAAGAGGATATTGAAAAATCTGTCCTCTCTTCTTTCCTAGGCCGAACTCCTCTTCATCATAGTCCATTTGTCGGGCAACCTCCATCCCGAGCAGGTGCTCCGAGCACCAAAAGGGCAGCAAATGGGGTTTGCCCTTGAATCCGTAGATTCTGACCACAATTCCCTGCGTCAGTCTGAAAACGTCCCCGAGCTTCTGATTTATCAAAGCGCTCGTCATTTCTCTCGGGGGGCGAGGAATTTCGCTTTCACTGAAGACTGACATGACGAATCCCAGAAAGTTGATGTTGAACTTGTAGTAGGACCCTTTCCGGTATAAGTCATCCGTCCAGTTATAGACGGGTTGTGGCTCTCCCCTCTCGTTGACCTTCTTCAAGTTCAGGATCGGCATCAGGGAGTGCAAATGGTACAAACAAAGCCAGGCTAGAACGGAACTGAAACGAAAATCGGTAGGCTGCCTCTTCTGGATTTTTACGAGGCTGGAATGAACGGCGTAAGCTGGCCAGTCTGCCCAGTCGAAAGAGATGGGACGCTTCCCACTTCTCTGTGCTGCCGGTTCGTAGGATTCTCCACATAGGAGACATTCTGCCAGCGCTAGCTGGTACGGGTGTACTCGCTCATCAGAATCGCAGCCAAGAATAGATGCCAAAATAATGTACAAGTATTTGTTACGGAATTGTGCCAAGGGCATGGGGCCGGTTGGCCTTTGTCCGGTGCAAGCGGGGCGTTCGGCTACGAATTGAGGAAATCCCTCATCCGTTTTGTTTGCGTGAAACGTCCCATCTGCTTGCCCAAATTTATCTTTCTGAGAATGGTGCTGGAGTCATACTCCAACCACAGGGCGAAAGCTGGCTAGACGGTCTCCTTGCGCAGTGTGAACAAGGGTTTACCGTTGGAGCTGCAAATTTGTCGGGTAGGCTGGTGCTGTAGTGTCGACAATTAGGTCTACCGGTTCCGGGCATTGGTGGACGGGAGGGCACAAGAATACGAGCAGATTGGATTTGTACGCCGCTCCGAAGTGGTGGGAGGGCGAAACTTTGTCGGCCCAACTCTCCACATTTGCCCGCGGCTTCGTCGAGGCTCATAGAAAAAGAGCCGTCCTTGTATCCCGACAAATAATTCACCGGAGGTGGTGGGGCTTGCCCACGGTGTACTTTTTCGTCCGGGACTTTGACTTTCTCTACGGCGGGGTTTCACTTCGAAACGCCCGGCCGCGGTAAATCCTTTGGTTCGCCACTTTCGTTTGGACTGTCGCGACACGGCATCTTTCCTCTGTCCATCTCTCCGAATCAGCAATAATTGCAAGTTCAAGGCGTCTGCGGCAGATTTGTTTGTCACGGGAATAATTTGCCTTTGTCCGAGGAATAATCTGCATAGTCTGGAATGTTTAAAAACATTCGACCCCCTTTTCTAGATAAAGACGGCGCCATTAATGCCGCGCGAGAGGAGGTTGGTCGGGCTGAGTTAAGGCTCTTTGGTGGCTGCGCGGGAGAATGTTTGGAAAAAGCGCGCTCCGGCAGACGTGCCATGCTCTTTTGCTTGCACTTTCGTTGAGGAACGTGCAATCATCAATTCTGTCTTGGACACTGCGCCATGGCTGACGTCACTTGCCGGAGCGCGGGCACCTTGCTCAAGAAAGAATCATTGGTGCGGAAACCCACTTTGGAACGGCTACAAACGCGCCTTGGGCCCAGCTAGGAACCTTTTTTAATTTTTTATTCATTTTTAAACGTTGCCCCAAACTGGCCCAGAAAACGAGGCGCAGCCGGACTTCGCCCGAAGTTGGGCGCGGCCCGACTTCGCCGGCGAAGTCGGACTTCGCCCGAATTTCGGGCGAAGTTCGAACTTCGCGCGAAGTGCGCGTTCGAACTGTTCCTTCTCCTTTCTTGCTTGTTGCGCCCAAGGTTTGGGCGCAGTCTGGGTCCTTTGCAACCTTCGGGCCTTTGACCACACTTATCATTTTCTTTAGACTGATCCTGGACAAGCCGCGCAGTGCAACGCTGAGGCGGGTTCGGACTTCGGCCGAACTTTGGGCGAAGTACGAACTTCGCGCGAAGTTCGCACTTCGCACGAAAGTTGGGCGCAGCGCGGACTTCGCGCGGAAGTTGGCCGAAGTCGGGCTTCGCCAAAGCTTAGCGAAGCCTGTCTTTAGTGTGCCCTTGTGGCTTTCCTCTCGGTCGCGCTTCGCACCGTGGCTGGCCCGAAGCCCGACTTCGCTGCGAAGTCGGACTTCGGCCAACACTTAGCCAATTTTTGCCTTTTTCCTTTTCTCTTTTCTTTGCACGACCGAACTTCGCCCCTCCTGAGGGCGACGACGGATTTCGTTGCGAAGTCGTCTTTCTCTCCCATGCCGCAATTAAGCTCAAAAAACGAAGAAAAACAATTTAAAAGCTGAGCGGAAGCGTACATCGGGAAATGAAAAAGCATAAGGAAAATTTTTACAAGGAAGGGCCACTCGGGCACCTTCGACGGCGGTAAAGCTTCAAGTGGAACCCGTTAACGGGGATAGGCGAGGGCGACCCTCCATATCCCGCGGTATGTAGGCATTGAGCTGGTTCACCGGGCAATCGATAAGGGCCCTCCCGAGAGGGCATCAAACTTCCCGTGATTACCTGGCTTTGCTTTATATGAGTCCCACTTCAGCACCAGGTCCCCGATTTCGAAAACTCGGGCAGTGGTGCCTTTGGCAAACCAGCCTTGAGTGGCTGCAATGTGATTCGCGAAGGCCTGGTATGCACTTTCTCTGTCTTCTTCCAACTGCAGGAGTTGGCACAGTCTGTCATCCACCGGGTCTCCGCTGCATCTGTCTTCGTCAATCATCCACAGGGCAGGGATCTCGATGTGTGATGGCATGACAGCCTCTTTGCCATAGACGAGCGCATAGGGGGACGTTCTGAGGGATTTCTTGAATGCAACTCTGTCCGCCCACGGCGCCCGGTTCGGGAGCAAGTGCCAAGTCCGCTTGTTTCTGTCAATGGTCCTCCGGATGATTTTCAGGAGGTTCTTGTTAGTGGACTCGGCAAGGCCATTCCCCTGCGGGTAGTAGTTAGAAGACATCTTGTGATAGATGCCAAGTCTGCCGGTGTACTCCGTGAGTACAGCGCCTACAAATCCCGGACCGTTGGCTGTCACAATCGACTCTGGAACCCCGAAGCGGGTAATCAGGCTCTCAATGAACACGATGACCGTTTCTTGGTCTGCGTTCTTGGTCGGGATCGCCTCTGTCCACCGCGTGAAATAGTCGGTAGCCGTAAGAATAAACTTGTGGCCGGCGAGAGGAGTTAGGAGAAATCACCCCAATAAAGTCTAAACCCCATTCTTTGGAACGGAGTCTCGGCTTTGAATCGGTTGAAGGGGCGGGGGTGCTTTTCTATTTCGGCCGGCAAACCTACGGCATTGATCACATTTAGAGCGGACCGCATGCGCGTCTGCCGAACAAAGTGGGCCAATAGTACCCGGCCCTTATTATTTTTAAGGCCGTTGGCCTTGAAGAATGGTGACCCCCAGGCATCCCGGAATGAAATTCTCCGAGGACCCTAGGCTGGTCGGATTTTAAGACGCACCGCAACGGGATGCCGTCAATGTTTTTGAAGTAAAGCCCCTCGGGGCGAAGAGTGTACTTGAGTGCACCTAGCCGAAATCTCCTTCGTTGTGAGGCGTTCGGGTGATCGGGACATCTTCCGGTGCAGAAGTATCTCACCAATTCATCTGTCCAATCACTCCCCTCCGATAAGGAGTCGGCTAGGTAGATGCGTGTCGTTGTGTCCTCCCACTTACAGGCGGAGATGCCGGCTACAGCGCTTCGGGCCAATTCTTGACACAAGGCTCGGCCTCTGATAAGCTTGGTGGGCCGCACTTCAATGTCAAACTCCTGGATTTTGGCAATCCATCCCGCTCTCTTGTGACCCGGTTCTCCTTGCAAGATGAAGCTTCGAACATCCGGGTGAATCACAAAGACGGTGGTCTTGCTACGGGAGACAAAATGCTGAACTTTCGAAGGGACTTCATGACGGCATGAACCTGCCGCTCTATAAAATTGTACTTTTCTTCATGCGGCAGAATCACTTGGCTGAGGAATGCTATGGGGCGCTCCTCACCATCGTCTCCCTTCTGAGTTAGGACTGCAGCGTAACTTTCGGGTTCTCCCACTGCATACAGGATGAAGTCTCTGGAGTAGTCCGGGTTTGTCAACACCGGAGCTTGTGCAATTCGGGCCTTGATTTCCTCGAAGGCTTGCTCTCTCTCATCAGTCCATTCGTAACGTGTATCTTTCTTAAGCAGTTCGGCCATAGGCTTGATCACCTGTGCGAAGTCCGGAATGAACTTCCGCACGAAGTTAATCTGACCGAAGAAGGACTGCAGCCCTTTTTTGTCGATGGGGGCTGGCAAGCGAACGAGGGCCTCTGCTCTGTCAGGGTCAATGGCGAGGCCTTCCTCGGAGATGACATGTCCCAGCGACTTTCCTTCCTTTACCGCGAAGACAGACTTCTTCGGGTTTATAGAAATGCCGAATTCTCGACAACTCTCAAATATTTGCCGTAGGTGCGAAACATGATCTCCTCGTTGGTGAGAGAAAACGGTCATGTCATCAAGGTAGATGACGATAATCTTATTGAGCGGCTCTCGGAAGGCCGAGGTCCATGGCCCTTTGGAACGTGGCACCGGCATTAGATAAGCCAAATGGCATGCGGCGATAGGCGAACGTCCCCCACTTGGTGGTAAACGCCGTCTTATCCTTGGTCTTCGTTTTTGACCCAAATCCGGTTGTAGCCGGAAAATCCATCTAAAAGTGAAAATCTGCGGGCTCCGACAACGATATGTAGGATCTGGTCGATTTGGGGAAGCGGATAGTGGTCCCGGAGGGAAGCTTGGTTTAGGTTTCTGAAGTCGACACAAGAGACGAATGTCGCCATTCTTTTTCCTCACGGGCACCAAATTCGCAACCCGGGATGAATGTTTGATGGGGTAGATGATCTTGGCCTCCGGCATCTTCAAGAGCTCGGTCTTCATCATGGCCTCAATCTTTGGATTCACGGCCCTACGCTCTGTCGGAATGGCTTGGCGCCATCCTCTAGCTCAATGGTATGCTGGATGACAGTTCTGTCATACCCCCTCAAATCCTCGTAGCACCAGGCCACGATGTCGGGGAACTCCTGGCACAGTGATCTGATCTGCTCCAGTTCCGCCGACGTGCAGTCTGTTCCGACCTTGATGGTTTTACCAGGTTCAAGTTCTAGGTCAGCATACTGCCTCGGGTCTACTTTGATCTTGTGGGATATTGTTCTGTCATTCCGATCAAAGAGACTTTCTAATGTAATCGAGTCCTTTTGGGACGTGATTATTCCGTAGCTGTATCAACCCCTCATATTGCTCGTCATCGGGGTCTCTACCTTCGATTACACACACTTCGTTAACCGGGGAATGTGACGATTTCCTCGTCTCAGCCGAACACTGCCCGGTGGGTGTCCTTATCGAGCACGAAGGCACTGTAGACGGTACTGAACCGGCTTCGGTTTACGGACAACGTCTTCGGCCGGAACGTGCACTGGCTCCAACGAGACGCGAGAATATCGGCGTGCTTGTTTTTCTCACGCGATATCGCTTTGACATTCAATGAGTCGAATGACTCCATCGGGTCCCGGACCCGATTGCGGTGCGCTCTAAGATAGTGTTGTTTGGATGCGCACTTCTCCGTAACTTGGTGACACACCGGCTACGAATCTCCGAAAATCTGGAGGTGCTTGATTCCGAGCCTTTCCGCCTTTCGCAAACCCAAGCACGGGGCTTCGTATTCCGCCGAGTTGTTAGTGCAGCTCCAGGCCAACCTGTAGGCATAGTCCTTCTGGATTCCGGTTGGAGAAACCAGCAGCACTCCTGCACCGGCGCCATTCTTGCATCGCGCGCCGTCAAAGAAGAGCTTCCACAACTCCTCGGGTGCAGGTCCTACTTCTTTTGCAGCCGACACGTCAAGCCTCTCGGGCTGTACAATGGAGTAACAACCCTGCTCTGTCCCGATTACGGCATTGAAGTCCCGCAACGAGAACTCATCTTCGAGTCGTAGCACTTCGAGGGCTTGCTTAGTCAGCTCCACTGTCACCAGCTCTTCCTCTGACAACTGGACCATGCAGTCCAACTCTCCTCCGGGTATCTTCTCTACTAGGAAGGTGGAAGGCTTCTCATTAAAAATTTTCAGTCTCCTTCCTTTCAAGGGCACTTCCATGTGTGAGTAGTCTAGAGACGGTACCCGCCCAACCCGCGGTGAACTCCCGAGAGAGACACATGCCGAAGTAAGGCTCCGAGTCAACAATCACGACCTCTTGGATGACTACGATGTCGAGAGCTTTGTGCGGTCGGATAGGGATGTCCTTTATGACACCAAGCTGTCTTGACGGGGGTGCCGTCTAATTGCGGCACGCCTTGGCTGCTCCGTGTGTATTCCATCCCGATCTCATCGCAGACGGCCTTCGGCATCACGGTCGAGGAAGCACCAGAGTCCACCATGCAGTTGTGAACTATGTGCCCTTGCATCCGTAAAGACAGATAAAAGGGTGGCGGTCTGTTCTTCCCAGTGGCGGAGACTGTCAAAGGTTGAACCAGGACAGCGGGCTGCATCTGTCTGCCGTTCTTCATGTTCTTCGGTGATTCTTGCGGCGGATCTACGGCACGGGAGCAGAAGAGCATCGTACATGCTGATTCTAGCAGGTGTTCTCTTCAACTCGTCTACAATGCTGTAGCCCGAGGTACTAGCTCCTTCTGCTTGTTTTGCCGGCTCATACTTTGTCCGGTACTGTTGGGTGGCCTCAACTCGCTGTCTCTTGGTCAGAGACGGGTACTTCAGCTTCTCTTGGGCTTGTTCTTTGGTTTCGGTGGAGGCTGAAGTACGAGAGCCTTAGCCGGAGTTGGGGCCTTTGTTGGAGGTTTGGCTGGAACAGGGGCAGCCTTTGCCGGAGAAGGCTTGGCTGGAGCTTTATCTTTGGATGCCTTCTCCTGGGCTGTGTAGGGCCACAGCCGCTTGTATGGTGGCAGCCCGCCGGGCTGCGGTTTTCTCTTCTTGCGTAGACTTGCAAAGGCTTGGCCGCGTCTGCGGCCTTCTTTTCTTCCTTGGCAGGTGGCGCTAGATTTTCTTCCGGGAGGGCAAAGTTGGCCTCGCCGTCCAAGATCATGTACAGTTCATCGTCTTCTATAGCGCTGCCGGCCAATGTCTGAATGTAGTCTTTGGTGCAAAGTGCGGTCTTCCTCCGAATGCGGGTCATTGCACGTAGTGCACCGGTTAACTTTGGTCGGGAGGACCGAGGCGGGTCTTCTATAGCGGCATTTCTCGGAGGCGGACGCCTCTGCGGCTGGTTTTCCGGCGCTTTGTCTTTTGTTAGCGCCGGGGCGCATATGGCCTCCTAGGAGCGAGGTCCATCTGGGCACGCTTCTTCTTCATAGCGGTCATGTCATTGGACATGGCATGGTATCCGGAGGCCAAAGCCCGCACTTCTTGTAGAATCGTGTTCTGGATGCTGCTGTCGGGAGGCGGCAGCTGTGCCGGTGGAGGCAATGCGGCCAATGGAGGAGGGTTAGAATAGGATGCGTACTGTGGAGGAGCGGGAAGTGTTGGAAAATGCGGAGCGGGAGGCGGCGGGTGAGGGTAATGCAATTGAGGCGGGCCGTAAGGAGTTACGACCGGCGCCGGATTCCACTGCTGCTGGGGTTGCTGTCTCGATGTGGACGGCGAACCGCCGAGAGCGAAGGATGCGAGATGCAGGGAAGTCGGGATGGATGGGCTCCTGCACTACGGACGGAGCACTGCCGATGGAGATAATGTCGGCTTCGGCTTGCTGGGCGGCCTCGTACGGCGCGGGGAACTCGTCAGTTCGGCGATCTTCGGCGGCGAGCATATGTACGAGTTGAAGGATCTCGGATAGTAGTGAGCAGCCATGCCGGGTGAAGGCCGAAGTTCGCGAGGTACCCGTTTCCGGGATCTCGCAAACCTAATGTTAAAATCGGACACCTCCTCTTGAGGATGTCTCCGGATAGCTTAGGCCCGATGCGGTAGAGAAGTAGGGTCAGCGGACTCGTTGCATCCTTTTACGAGCCTCCGGCAGGCTGGGGCCACCACTGTGATGGATCCCTACGGCGGCGATCTCCACCGGTAGAGAAGCTTTCCCCTCGGGGAAAGGGCCGTCGACGGGTCTTCACACTTTCATCGGTGATAGTATGCAATGTGGCCAGGGCAAGGATGTCCTGGATGTGCTCGTACGCCGTCTTACCGTAGCCGTCGTATGTGGGAATAGACTTTAAAGCGGCGGGGGCACGGCTTGCTGTCCGACCAGGGCCAAGGGCCCTGTAGAGTCCACAGCCGGGAAGAGATCATCGTCATTCGGCTGTTGGGCAGCCATTTCTTCTTCTTCTTCTTCTTCTCCGTCGTCGGTTGTGTATTCAGTGTCGGTACTTTCCGAGGATGCGGGATCTTCTTCTTCCTCGGCCTCTTCTATTTCGTACTCAGCTCCTCCGGCTTCGGCTTCGGCTTCTTCTTGTATCTCGGCCTCGGCTTCGTCGAAGCGAGCTCGCGGATCGGCCGGCTGGGGATCTCGCCTCGGCGTTGATGTCCGGTTCGTAGAACTCGGGCGGGCTTCTCGGATCCCTTGCTTGCCACCTTCTCGTGTGCATGAAGGTGTTGGGACCGGTCTTCTAGACTCGGAGGATTTGTTCGTGCGAGTCGCCGGGTGTTCGATTTGGAACAGCAATGAAGCGAACACCGGTGCTTCAATTCCGTCGGGGGTGAGAAACTTCCTTGTCTCACCGAGAGCTCGAGAAGCTATCGGCGCCGGTGGAGGCGATCAGAAAATCTCTCTTCAAATGTGGGACCGAGGGTCCCACCGGGTCGTGCGAGAGCTGTTGGTTACGAATCTGCCATGAGGAAAGGATTTGGGTTAATGCGCCCAGTTCGCCCACCGGCATGAAAGGCCGGAAGGAAGAGATGCCTTCCGAGCCAATCTCCGGAGAAGGCCGACTCCTTTTTGGGGGGTTATGTTCAACCTAAGAGTACAGGAAAGAAATAAATGTACAAAAAGAGATTTACAAATATATTCAAAGGTTGGTGGGGGGAACTAACAGTACGGGAACACACCAATCACCGCTACTTACTGCATATAAACACAAAGCATGACAAAGAATTGCAAAATCTAACGTATACTTCCGATACCCAAGCAGTGTACGCACGGCTACAACGGCTCCCTAACAGACATTCCCTACAAGGAACTAACAGTACGGCAACACGTCAATCACCACCTACGGACACTAACATGGGTAGAAAGCAATCATAGAGATATCAGAGCCAGGTATATGTGTTTATGTAGAGAATTTAACCGCACAACTTCAATGGCCCCCTAACGGACATTCCCTACAAGGAACTAACGATGCGGCGGCGCACCAATCACCGAGATACGGACCGGCAACAAAACACACAAGCGATGGAGCTGCTACTACGGCTATTCTATGTATCCTTTTAATTCATGAAGTACAGGGGGTGCTTTAAACAAGCAATGCTAGAGGCACCTGATCATCAAATGCTGAAATGAATCAACGAGCCATGACACAGGTTAGCCTAAGGCATGAATATAAAGAAAGGCAGCATAAAAAACAGAAGCAGCAGAACAGAACCAAGCATACAGATTATATTTATAAGCAGAAGCACGGTTACAATGGGCACAGTGGTTCCCTAACAGACATTCCCCTTCCACCCTTTACAATGAATTCACGGTGGGCTTTTATAGCCGAGTCCCTCCGGTTACATTAATGGGCACAAGGTCCCGATCAAACATAAGGCGACAAAAGCGGCGAAAGAGCTGCAAATGCTGACCTTTTGTCGGACCGGACTGTACCCGCGGCATGGTCTTCTGGAAGGCTGGACGGCTACATGGCGGTGTGTTGGGCGAGAATCTCCTTCTGGCAGTGATGCGGGTAGCTGGAGCAGGTGAAACCTCAGATCAGCTTTGAATGAGGCTGCGGCGTGGGCGGTGCAGCCCATGCTTGTCCTTTTGCTCGGCACGTTTCAGCTCTAATCCCGAAGGCTGGACACTTGTCGGATGATGGATGATCTTTGTGTGACACGTGTCTGCCTTGGAAGGCAGTCCGTCCAACTTCGCTTGGGATCAGAGCGTCTCGGGTTGCGCGGGCAGAAAACAGTGCAGTCGGGAAGGCCTTCATGCCTTGGTCAAATTATGGGTTTGTTCCCCTACTGCGCACCTGTCAAGGGCGCACTCCGACTTCCTTGCGAAGTCGGGCTGCGCACAGGTGGAAACTGGTGTCTGCCGCCGTACGGACTCTGCTCCGGCCTTTTATCATCTTACGTCGACTGCCCGGCTGTCAATTGCGCGGTTGCAAGGTGCGCCCGGAAAGTGGGGCGAAGTCGGACTTCGCACCAAAGCCGGGCGAAGTGCGAACTCGCACCAAGGCGGGCGAAGTGCGAACTTCGCACGCGGGCGAAGTGCGAACTTCGCACCAACACTTAGCCATTTTTCGGGTAACTTCTTTGGAAAGTTGAAAAATCAGCTGGGGACTCCAAGAAAGGGGGAAAGAAAGAGAATGCGGGAAGGAAAAGGAAAGGGAGAGGAGAAGGAAGGAAAATAGGGGAAGAGGGAAAAAGAAGAGCAGCACTGTTACAACACTGAAGACATTGCACCCCGTGCAAAATGTGACAACAGGAACTGGGGGGGCTATTAGGAACTATGGGAGAGGATTCAAAATCTGAAGGGTCAATAACTAGTAGAGCAACGTGCGCCATTAATGGGTAAACTCATTAATGAAAAAAGAAACATGGTGAAGCAGTACTCTAAAAATGTAAACTAGTTTTTGATTCACTAGATCACAAATGTGCAAGTGAAGAGCATACTCCTAGTGCTGCAAGCTTTCTGGTTCACCAGATCACATTACGTGCAAGTGAAGAGCATAATATCGGCAACAAAAACGTATTAGAAAACAGAAGGAAGAAAAATGAGGGATTATAAACTTAAAGAAAGAGACGAGTTAGGAAAGGAACAAAAAACATTTGATTGAATTTTTATTCTAGAAGAAGTGATACATCTACAAAACTCCGAATACGTTTCGACCTACAGGTCTCATCAGCGGAGTGAGCTTCGAGTAGGTACAACCTCTCTTTATAAAGACCTAACTCTAGGGGAGGAGCTGAACCATAACCTAGCCCCTCAAACGAGCGAATCATGGCCAAGCAATATGCTCCATCCTCTTCTGTGGGAGCATCGCTCGATGGTGGTGAGTGTGGATTTCTCCCCATGTGTGGTTTCCTTTGGTTGATTTCCTTTGTGGGCCCCATGTTAGCTCTAGGGTCCATTCTTCGCTCCTCTCGTATTGCCCAGTCTCGTACTTTCTCAAATAAAAATTCTAAAAAATACCTTGAGCAACGCTGCGAGAGTCTTGAGCCATTATCCCACATGTATCCGATGATGGCCCTCATGGTGGTATATAAATCACAACACCCACATAGAGGTTTGCAAATCAGGAAGCAGGATTTTGGTTGAATGCCCTAGTGGAAGCAAGCCAACAATGACCCAGTCCCTCAAACGAGCGAATCATGGCCAAGCAATATGCTCCATCCTCTCCTGTGGGAGCATCGCTTGATGGTGGTGAGTGTGGATTTCTGCCCATGTGTGGTTTCCGTTGGTTGATTTCCGCATTGCACCGATTCCATCTATGAAGATCCTTCTATTTTGTGTAGAAGGAACTCTTCCGTTCTGAGCAAAAACTTATGTTTCTATTAGACCTCTGTAAAACTCTTCCATTTTATCTGTGCCGAAGACCCGTTCTTCAAGCTCCCATATTTGTTGCCGTGAACCCTCTTGCCGTAGACGCTTGCGATGAAGATGAATAGGGGAACTGGGGGGACTATCAGGAACTATAGGAGAGGATTCAAAATCTGAAGGGTCAATAACTAGTAGAGCAGCGTGCGCCATTAATGGGTAAACACATTAATGAAAAAAGAAACATGGTGAAGCAGTACTCTAAAAAAGTAAACTAGTTTCTGATTCACTAGATCACAAATGTGCAAGTGAAGAGCATACTCCTAGTGCTGCAAGCTTTCTGGTTCACCAGATCACATTACGTGCAAGTGAAGAGCATAATATCGGCAACAAAAACGTATTAGAAAACAGAAGAAGAAAAATGAGGGATTATAAACTTAAAGAAAGAGATGAGTTAGGAAAGGAACAAAAAACATTTGATCGAATTTTTATTCTAGAAAAAGAAGTGATACATCTACAAAACTCCGAATGCGTTTCGACCTACAGGTCTCATCAGCGGAGTGAGCTTCGAATAGGTACAACCTCTCTTTATAAAGACCTAACTCTAGGGGGGGAGTTGAACCATAACCCAGCCCCTCAAACGAGCGAATCATGGCCAAGCAATATGCTCCATCCTCTCCTGTGGGAGCATCGCTCGATGGTGGTGAGTGTGGATTTCTCCCCATGTGTGGTTTCCTTTGGTTGATTTCCTTTGTGGGCCCCATGTTAGCTCTAGGGTCCATTCTTCGCTCCTCTCGTACTGCCCAATCTCGTACTTTCTCAAATAAAAAATTCTAAAAAATACCTTGAGCAACGCTGCGAGAGTCTTGAGCCATTATCCCACATGTATCCCATGATGGCCCTCATGGTGGTATATAAAGCACAACACCCACATAGAGCTTTGCAAATCAGGAAGCAGGCTTTTGGTTGAAATGCCCTAGTGGAAGCAAACCAACCATGACCCAGCCCCTCAAACAAGCGAATCATGGCCAAGCAATATGCTCCATCCTCTCCTGTGGGAGCATCGCTCGATGGTGGTGAGTGTGGATTTCTGCCCATGTGTGGTTTCCGTTGGTTGATTTCCCTTGTGGGCCTCATGTTAGCTCTAGGGTCCATTCTTCGCTCCTCTCGTATTGCCGAATCTCATACTTTCTCAAAGAAAAAATTCTAAAAAATACCTTGAGCAACGCTGCGAGAGTCTTGAGCTATTATTCCACATGTATCCCACGATGGCCCTCATGGTGGTATATAAAGGACAACACCCACATAGAGCTTTGCAAATCAGGAAGTAGGCTTTTGGGTGAAATGCCCTAGTGGAAGCAAGCCAACCATAAACCAACCCCTCAAACGAGCGAATCACGACTAAGCAATATGCTCCATCCTCTCCTCTGGGAGCATCAATGGTGGTGAGTGTGGATTTCTCCCCATCAAGAAACTATATGTTGCAGAAACTACCAACGCCATTCATCCTATGTATCCTCTACTTTTACATTCCAGGAATACTTAACTATTAAATACCGATATCCAGAAAGCAGAATAACAGTAAGCTATAACATAAGCAACACGAGGCAGAAATGCTCAGTAAACGTGGCATACAAGATAAAGACAATCAATAGAGCCAAGTATATTCTGTATTTAGAAGCAAACACACAGCTACAGTGGTTCCCTAGCAATATATCCCCCTTCCACCCTTTTACAATGATATTGCGGAGCTATTTATAGCGTAAATTTCCCCCCCATTACATCTTTGGGCACAAGATCCCAGACCTGACAATAGCGGAAAAAGCTGACAAAGCTGACAAAAGCGGCTGATGTTGACCTTTGCCAGCATGGAACGTACTTGCAGCAAGGTCCACCTGAAAAATCAGCAGCTACGTGGCAGTGCGGTGGATGATGCTTCGAGTCAGCTTGATTGAGGGCAGTCGAGGTACAATAAGTCAGTTCAAGCTCGCACACCTTTCATCACATCTTTGACTCGAATCTCAAGGCTGGACACCTGTCGGAATCTGATAAGGGGAAGAATCTGCCTTAGGAGCTCATATTTTCTCTCTTGCCCGACTTCGCCCAAAATTGGAGCGCAACCAGGCAACGCAAGGGGGAAGTAGCGCAGTTGGGGAGGCCTCCGTGCCTTAGAAAATTTCTGGGCAGGTTTCAACGTTCTTTGCCCGAGTGCGCGCAGGTAAGTGAGCGAACCCCGACTTCGCTGCGAAGTCGGGCAGCTCAACACTTAGTCATTTTACTGGAGGTACCATGATGGGCTGCCCAACTGCGCTCTTCTTCCAGGGCAAAGCCCGACTTCGCTGCGAAGTCGGGCAGTCCCACACTTAGCCGTTTTTTGCAAGTGAGCTGCCTAACTGCGCACGAGTTTGAGGGCGCAGCCCGACTTCGCTGCGTAGTCGGGTGATCCCAACACTCAGACATTTTTTGGATGTCCTTCATTGACAATGCCCAGGTGTGCACAAAACTGAGAGCACAGCCCGACTTCGCTGCGAAGTCGGGTGGCTCAAGACTTAGTGAAATTTTGGGCTCAGCTCCACACATCAGCTCCCCAAGTCCGCACAAATTTAAGGGTGCAGCCCGACTTCGCTGCGAAGTCGGGTTGCAGCAACACACACTTAGAAAATTTTGGGCCTTTTGCCCTCTCGGAGAAACAGTCAGAAGAAGGGGGGGGGAATGAAGAGAATGAAACTGATGGTAGGGAAGAGAGGGGATAGTGGAGAAAGGAAGAGAAGGAAGAGGGAAGGGAAAGCAACATATTTACAAAAAATCCGAAGACATGGCACCCCGTGCAAAATGTGGCAACAGGCACAAGAACCAGTAAAGGTTCGACTTGTAGGCGGCCCCGAGGTGGTGCGAGGACGAGACCTTGTTTGCCCACTTCGCGATATTGGGGCGTAGCTATGTGAGACTGATGGAGTACTTGCCATCCCTGTATTCGGCCAGGCGGTTGATGGGCGGCGGCAGAGGACCTTGTCTCTTAGCTCGCCTCGCCCTGGAATTTCCCCTTTGCTCTTGTGGTGCCTCACTTTCATGAGCGCTGGAGTCTGTGTGTTCCTCATCTTCTTGCTCTGAATCATTGGATTGCGCCTGCATGGGCGCCTTCCCCTTGTCTACTCTCGACCTTTCACTCATGGTGCTGGAGACGGAAATTACAGCTGTTACTGAGCTTAATTTCACACTATTTTTTCATTGCGCAGCTCGGATTTACATTGGTAATTCTGGCGTTTTGAGTAAGGGCCCTTTTCTAAGAATGGGAAAAAGAGCATTAATGGCGCGAGGGGGATTTAAAGTTATTTGTCCGAAATGGGTGAAAAGTGCT
The DNA here is from genome assembly GCA_028583015.1 of Wollemia nobilis. Lineage (NCBI taxonomy): Eukaryota > Viridiplantae > Streptophyta > Pinopsida > Araucariales > Araucariaceae > Wollemia > Wollemia nobilis. Next base: position 132,989 of record JAQPPZ010000217.1, on the reverse strand, counting down.
GTTATTCCTCGACGGCTGCGCATGGGATCTTCTATTGGAAAACGCAACTCGTACGCGATTGGCCCCTTGTGTGCTCTCTCATTAATGACATCTGCTTTGAAATTCGCGCAATCATTCCTTAAAACCTTCGAACTCCGTGCTTTTAATGACGTCATCGCCGCCATCTGGGCACGCACCTCAAGGCACTAAACTAAGGGAGCGCTCTGCCTTTTTTTTTGAACTGCCCCGATCGAGTGCGCTAAAAAAATGAGCGCAACCCAACTTCGCGCTATGAAAGGTGCGCCTTCGGGAGGCCAACACTTAGAAAAATTCCCATCATGCACCTTGCTTCTAGGATGCGCCCGTCGGAGTGCGCACAATTTTGAGTGCGCAGCCCGATTGCGCCGGGAAATTTTGCGCAGTCGGGCGGTTACACTTAGCCATTTTTCGACCTTTTTTCTTTGTTCTTGTCCGGTTGCACTCAAGAAAGGGTGCGCAGCCCGACTTCGCTGTGAAGTCGGGCGACGTTCCCAGCACTTAGAAAACTTTCCGAGTTCTTCTTGCTTGCCTTTGTTCCTTAACCTCCCGGCGTCGCACAAAATTAAGGGCGACGCCCGACTTCGTTGCGAATTCGGGCGATTTTCTTGCCTTGGTCAGTCCTCGAACTGCCATGCACTTGCTTCTTTTTTCACACTTGGCTTTCTTTTGAATTAAAAGCGGAAAACTAAATGACTGAAAGCAATATTTACATTCTGAAATAAACTAAACTGCAGGAAAAAAAAAATATGTACAAGGTAGGACCTTTGACAACCTTCAGTGGTGATAGGCCTTCAGGTGAAAGCCGTTAACAGGGATCGGGAGGAGCTATCCCTCCATGTATCTGAGCACGAATGCATTGAACTGGTTTACCCGGGCGATTTGGTAGGGGCCTTCCCAGAAGGTGTCGAACTTGTTGTGATTGCCCGGCTTCGCCTTAAGTGAATCCCATTTGAGCACCAAGTCCCTGATTTTGAAAACTCGGGTAGTGGTCCCCTTTGCAAACCAGCTCTAAGTCATTTCGGTGTGCTTAGTAAAAGCCTGATACGCCTTCTCCCTTTCCTCTTCTAGCTGCAACAGCTGACAAAGTCGGGCATCCACGGGGTCCCTATTGCCTTTCTCATCTTCTAACAACCAGAGTGCTGGCATTTCTATGTGGGTGGGCAGGACAACCTCCTTGCCGTATACAAGCGCGTAGGGGGACTTCTTGATGGATTTTTTGTAAGATATACGGTCCGCCCATAACGCTCGGTCCAAAAGCAGGTGCCACGACCTCTTATTCCTTTCCACAGTCTTCTTTATGATTTTCAAGAGATTTTTATTGGTGGATTCGGCCAGGCCGTTTCCCTGCAGATAGTAGTTTGAAGACATCTTGTGGTAAATGACATACTTGCTGGTAAACTCAGTGAGTACCGCGCCTGTAAATTTTGGACAATTATTTGTGACGATTGCCTCTGGAATCCCGAAACGGGTAATGAGGCTCTCAAGGAACCCAATGACCGTCTCTTGGTCAGCATGCTTTGTAGGTGATGCCTCAGCCCATCGGGTAAAGTAATATGTGGATGTTAGGATGAACTTATGCCCCGCTGAAGAGTTGGGCGTTATTGTCCCGATGAAGTCTAGGCCCCACTTCTGAAATGGAGTCTCGGCTTGAATTGGCTGGAGGGGCAAGGGTGCCTTCCTATTTCTGTCGGCGAACCTCTGGCACTTTTCACATTTTATACAGAGTACATGCGCGTCCGTGAAGAGGGTGGGCCCATAATAGCTCGCTCTGATAATTTTTAAGGCCGTAGGCCTTCCTGAATGATGTTCCCCGAGCATCCCAAAGTGGAATTCTCCGAGAACCTTTGGCTTGTCTGATTCCTGTTGCCATATTTTGCACGGGGTGCCATGTCTTCGAAATTTTTGTAAAGATGCTGCTTTCCCTTCCCTCTTTCTTCTCTCCCTTTCTCCACTATCCCCTATCTTTTCTGCCATCAGTTTCATTTTCTCCATTTCCCCCCCCCATACTTTTGACTGTTTCTCTGAGAGGGCAAAGAGCCCAAAATTTTCTAAGTGTTGTTGTTCGCCCGACTGCGCAGCGCAGTCGGGCCGTGCTCGCCTATCTGTGCGCACCTGGGCAGGATTGTCAGAAACGTGGCCAGAAATTCTCCAAGTGTGGAGCCGCCCGACTTCACAGCGAAGTCGAGTTGCACTCCTAGTTCCATGCGCACTTGGGAAGTCGACGTGTGGAGCTGAGCCCTGAAAAATTACTTGGGAAGCCGACGTGTGGAGCTGAGCCCTGAAAAATTACTAAGTGTTGAGCCGCCCGACTTCGCAGCAAAGTCGAGCTGCGCTCCCAATTTTATGCGCACCTGGGTGACATCTATGAGAAAGATATCTAGAAAACGGCTAAGTGTTGGGGTCACCCGACTTCGCAGCGAAGTCGGGCGGCGCCCTCAAGGAGGTGCGCAGCCGGGCGATTTGCCATGGTGACCTCAGAATATCGGCTAAGTGTTGAGCCGCCTTTTTTCGCAGCGAAGTCGGGCTGTGCTCACTGACTTGTGCGCACTCGGGAAAAAGACGTTGAAAACTGGCCAGAAAATTTCTAAGGCACGAAGGCCTTCCCAACAGCGCTGCTTCCACACTGCGCTGCTTCCACCCTACTCTGCCCGGTTGCGCTCCAATTTTGGGCGAAGTCGGGCAGGAGAGAAAGTGTGAGCTTCAAAGGCAGATTTTTTTCCCCCTTATCAGATCCCGACAGGTGTCCACCCTCGAGATTCGAGTCAGAGATGCGACAGAAGGTGTGCGAGCGTGAACTGACCTATTGTACCGCAATTACCCTCATTCAAGTTGACTCGAAGTTTCATCTACTACACTGCCACGTAGCTGCCAAGTTTTCAGGTGGACCTTGCTGCAAGTACGTTCCATACCCGCAAAGGTCAACAGCAGCCGCTTTTTGCCGCTTTTGTCAGCTTTGTCAGCTTTATCAGCTATTGTCAGGTCTGGGATCCTGTGCCCAAAGTTGTAATGGGGGGGAAATTTGCGCTATAAATAGCTGCGCCATATCATTGTAAAAGGGTGGAAGGGGGATATATTGCTAGGGAACTGCTGTAGCTATGCGTTTGCTTCTGAATATGAAATATACTTGGCTCTATTGATTGTCTTTGTCTTGTATGCTGCCTTTACTAAGTATTTTTGCCTCATGTTGCTTATGTTATTGCTTACTGTTATTCTACTTTTCTGGATATCGGTATTTGATAGTTAAGTATTCCTGGAATGCAAAAATGAAGGATACATAGGATGAATGGTGTTGATAGTTTCTGCAACATATTTTGTGTTTAATTGCTGTTAGTAGTGGTGATTGACTGTTATCGTGTTGCTTATCTTCCCCACCCGGAACAATTATATTTACATTTCTTTCTGCATCTCTAATTTATTTCCTGCACTCTGAGCTTAAACCAAATTGAGAAAACATAGGAAGTTGTTCTCCTCCAAAGATTGGCGTGGAAGGCATTCCTTCCTTCTAGCCTATAAATTTTCTAGGCGAATCTAGGGCGCATTACACTAAATCCTATCCTAGTGGCAGATTCGTAACCAACAGTTTCTTGGCACGCCCGGTGGGACACGGGAGTTTCCCACCCCAAAACATAATCGAAGCATCGGTGTTCGCTTCATTGCTGTCAAATCAGAACACCTGGCGACTCTGCACTACCTGGATATTATCCGAGTCCGTGAGATTGGTCCGATATCAAAAGCGCCTTCATGTATACGAGAAGGTGGAGAGCAAGGAACCCAGGACAACAACCTCATCTCTACGAAATCGACATCAACGCTCTTGGGGAGCGCGTAAGGCTGGCTGACTACCAAGCTCACCAAAACAAACTCGAGGTTGAAGCTGAAATAGAAGAAGCTGAGGTTGAAGAAGCTGAAGTTGGAGAGGCAAAAATTGAAGAACAACCTACGACTTCGGACAACGCTGATACTGATTATACTACTGAAGAGGAAGAAGACATGGCTGCCCAACAAAATGATGAAGACCTCTTCCCAGCAGTTGATTCCACGGGGCCCTTGGCTCTAGTTGGACAAGAAGTTGCCCCCCTTGCTGCCTTGAAATCCATTCCTACTTATGATGGCTCCGAGAAAGCAGCATACGAGCACATCCAAGATATTTTGGCCTTGGTTGCACTGCACTATCACTAGTGAGAGTGTTAAGACCCGTTTATTAGCCCTTTCTCTTAGAGGGAAACTCCTTTACTGGTGGAGATATTTGCCAGAAGGAGCTATCATGGGATGGTCCTGTTGGTCACGAATCCGCCACGAGGAAAGGATTTTGTTGTTATTGCGCCTTGGACCCGCGAACCAACATTGAAAGGCCGGAAGGAAGAGATGCCTTCCGGGCCGATCTCCGGAGAAGGCCGGCTCCTTTCGGGGGTTAGTAAGATGAGAGTGCAGGAAAGAGATAAAGGAACGGAAAGAAATAAATGTACAGAAAGAGATTACAAATATGTCCAAAGGTTGGTGGGGGGGAACTAACAGTACGGGAACACACCAATCACCGCTACTTACTGCATACAAACACAAAGTATGGCAAGGAACCGCAAAACCTAGGCGTACTGCCGATACACAAGCAGTGTATGCACAGCTTCAATGGCTCCCTAGCAAACATTCCCTACAAGGAACTAACAACAGGGGATCGCATCAATCACCAGATACGTACACTGACAGGGGTAGACAGTAAACCTAGATATATCAGAGCCAGGTATATGTGTTAGGTAGAGAGTTTAACCGCACAGCTTCAATGGCTCCCTAGAAAACATTCCCTACAAGGAACTAACAGCAGGGGATCGCATCAATCACCAGATACGGGCCAGCAACGTCACACATAACTGATGGAACTGCTACCACATCTATTATACGAAAATTAAAAGTACAGAAATAATGCTAAAGGCGCCTGACCATCAAATGCCGAAGTGAATCAACAAGCCATGACACAGAATTGCGTAAAGCATAAGCATAAGAAATAAAAGCGGTAGAACAAAACCAGGCATACAGATTGTATTTATATGCAGAAGCATGGTTACAGTAAGCACAGTAGTTCCCTAACAAACATTCCCCTTCCACCCTTTACAATGAAAACATGGTGGGTATTTATAGCCCAAAGTTCGTCCCATTACATTAATGGGCACAACGTCCCAGTCAAACATTAGCTGACAAAAGCAGCCGCGGAACTGCTGATGCTGACTTCTGTCGGGCTGGACTGTACTCTCGGCATGGTCTCCCTGAAGGTTGAACAGCCACGTGACAGCGCGTTGGGAAGAACTTTAAATTGACAGGAATGCGGGTAGCTGAGGCAGGTGGAACCTCAGATCAGCTTTGAATGAGGCTACTGACACAGGCGGTGCAGCCCATACTTATCCCTTTTGGTCGGCAGTCTTGGTTCAAATCCCGAAGCTGGACACTTGTCGTATGATGGGTTATGTTGTGTGACACATGTCTGCCTTGAAGGGCAGTCTATCTATCTTCGCTGGGGATCGGAGCTCCTTGGGATGCGTGGGCAGAAAACAGTGCAGTTGGGAAGGCCTTCACGCCTTGGTCAAATTCCGGGTTTGTTCCCCTAGTGTACACCTATCAAGGGCGCATTCCGGCTCTGCTGAAAAGTTGGGCTGCGCACAGGTGAACACTGGTGTCTGCCGCTGTACGGACCTGCTCCGGCAGCTTATCATTCTTCTTTGTCGACCGCCGACTGCCGATTACAAGGTGCGCCAGAAAGAGGGGCGAAGTCGGACTTCGCACCAAAACTGGGCGAAGTGCGAACTTCGCACCAAAACTGGGCGAAGTGCGCACTTCGCACCAAAACTGGGCGAAGTGCGAACTTCGCACCAAAACTGGGCGAAGTGCGCACTTCGCACCAAAAACTGGGTTTCCTGGTTCAGCTTCCCGGGGCCATAACTTTTGATCCGCTGACCCGATCGCCTATTATAATATATCGTTGGAAAGCTTGCGAGAAGATCTGCAATAATAAAATATCCAGGGCTCATTTTGTCCATTTTATCGCCCCTGTTTATGGCCCGAAAAAACCCGAACTCCTCAGCATGCCCTGACACTTAGCCATTTTTCAGGGCAAGTGCTGTCAATTTTGAGAAGAATGAGAATGTAGGGAACAGAGAGAAAGGGGGGAGAAGGAAGAGCAGCTCTCTTACAAAAATTGAAAACATTGCACCCCGTGCAAAATGTGACAACAGGTCCCAGTTAGCGGGCAGGCTAGTGAAGGGATGCAACGAGTCCGCTGATCTCTCCTCGTTGCTGCTCCAGTTTCAAAGTATTCAATGCCATCCGCAAGAGGAGGAGATATCGGACTTCAACGTGAGGTTTACGAGGTCTTGGAAAAGAGTACCTCACGAGCTGTGACCTCCCGCGGGACAAGTTGCACACTATTACTTGAGGTCTTTTAATTCAGACATGTGTCTGCTTCTTAAGATAGCCCGGGTCGACACTTTTCCCGCTTTATATGAAGCTGCCCAACAAGCAAAATTAGACAATCTCTATAGGAAGACTCCCTCATAGAATGCAACCTCCCATCTATTCTGATTTCCCTCAGTCACAATATCCACCCACGTCTGGTGCGACGCCATCCTCGTCAAATCAGTACCCCCAGCAGCCATGGAATCCAACGCCAGTCATAAACCCGTATGGTCAGCCCTAGATCCATTATCCTAATCCGCCACCTCCGCCTCCGCAATATCCTGCACTCCCAGCTCCCCCTCAGTACGCGGCATATTCTGCACCTCCACCATTAGCCACAATACCTCCGCCGGTCCGGCCGACGCCTGCTGATAATGATATTCAGAATAAGATCCTTCAAGAGGTGCGGGCTCTTGCCTCCGGTTACCATACTATCTCCAACGACATGACAATCATGAAGAAGAAGCAAGCCCAGATGGAGTTTCTTCCGAGGAGACCATATCCTCCCCATGCGCTGACAAAAGATCAAGCTACTCAAGCGCAAAGGCCCCCGGCGAGGAATGCTGCCAATGATGCTCAACCAGGCACCTCTGACCATGTTAACTGGTGCTCTACATGCAACGACCCACATGGAGAGGAGGGTTGCATGTTGCATCGGCATTATATTCAAACCCTTGCGGGCAGCGCCGTGGAAGATGAAGCATACATGATCCGTGACGATGAAGGTAATTTTGCAGTCCCTGAAGAAGATCCCGTGTCCCTCTTGACCAAGGAGGGCAAAAGGCCGATTGAGGCCACCACGGCCCAGATGAAGCCACTAAAGGTATATGCAAGAAGGGAGAGGATGCAGCCTGCTGTGCCAGCTCTTGATAAGCCACCTTTACCTCCTACAACCAAAGAAAAGCTCCCAGCGCTCAAGGCTCCCGTGGTAAAGGCTTCGGCGGCCCAACCTCCAGCTGAAACAAAAGAACAAGCTCAAGAAAAGCTGAGGTGCCCGTCGTTGACGAAGAGACAGAGGGTTGAAGCCACGCAACAATACCAAACCAAATACGAGCCAGCAAAAGAGACAGAGGGAGCCGGCACTTCGACTTACAATATAGTCGACGAGCTCAAGAAAAATCCAGCAAAAATAAGCATGTACGATGCTCTTCTGCTCCCAGGACAGGTAGACCTGTTGCGGGAATCCTTGAAGAATGTGAAAGATGGGAAGCCGACGTAGCCTGTTGTGTTAGCTCAGCCCTTGACGGTTTCCGCTACCGGGAAAAATAGGCCACCACCTTTCTATCTGTCTTTGTGAATGGAAGGCCACATAGTACATAATTGCATGGTGGACTCTGGTGCCTCCACTACTATCATGCCAAGGGCGCTCTGCGAAGAGATTGGTATGGAATATACAAGGAGCAGCCAAGGTGTGCTGCAGCTAGACGGCACTCTTGTGAAGACAATCAGAGTCATAAGGACATCCCAATCCGGCTACATAAAGCACTCGACATCGTGGTTATCCAAGAAGTCGTAGTGGTGGACTTGGAGCCCTACTTCGACATGTGTCTCTCTAGGGAGTTCATTGCGAAGCTGGGTGGATATCTGTCGCTGGATTATTCACATATGGAAGTGCCTTTCAAAGGAAGGAGATTGAAGATTTATAATGAGAAGCCTTCCACTTTTCTGGTCAAGAAGATACCTGGGGAAGAACAGCAAAATCACATGGTTCATCTGACGACTAAGGAACTGGTAGAGGTAGACTTGGCGGGAGAGACCCTGGAACTGTTGCAAGTGGAGGATGAGTTCTCCTTACTGGACTTCGATGCCATGATTGAGACCGAACAAGGTTGCTACTCTGTCACCCATCCTGAAGACTTGATCAGTCTTCAAAGAAGGATGTTGGACCTACCCTAGAAAAGCTGTGGAAGCTATACTTTGATGGTGCCCGATGCAAGAATGGCGCCGGGGCAGGTGTACTTCCGGTTTCACCATCTAGCATTCAAAAAAACTACTGTTATAGGTTGGCCTGGAGTTGCACTAATAATGCGACGGAGTATGAAGCCCTATGCTTAGGTTTGAGGAAGGCATAGAGGCTTGGGATAAAACATTTGCAGATCTTTGGCGACTCAGAACTGGTGTGCAAGCAGATTACCAATAAGTGCGCCTCCAAGAAGCATTACCTCAAGGCGTCGCAGCCGTGTACCGGATCGATGGAGTCATTTGACTCTTTGAATGTCAAAGCCATATCTCGTGAAAAGAATAAGCATGCTGACATTCTGGCGTCTGTTAAAGCCAGGTACGTCTCGGCTGATGACACTGTCCAGAAGTTGAAGCCGGTTTGTACCATTTATAAGCCTTCTGTTCCTGACAAGGACACCCACTAGCAGGTGTTCGACTATGACAAGGATATCGTCATCTCTTTGATAAATGAAGCTAGTACAACAGAAGGTAGAGACCCTGATGACGAGCAGTATGAGGGGTTGATATAGTTAAAGAATAATCATGTCCCAAAAGGATCGATTACCCGAGAGACCTCTTTGATCGAATGATAGAGCCATATCCCACGGGATCAAAGTAGACCCCAAGCAGTACATGGACATGGAATCGGAACCTGAAAGGTGATCAAGGTCGGAACAGATTGCACTGATGAGGAGTTAGAGCAGATTCGAGCTCTATGCAGAGAGTACCCAAATATTGTAGCCTGGTGCTACCAAGACCTGAAGGGGTACGACAGAGAGATGATCCAGCATACCATAGAATTGGCAGATAATGCGAAGGCTTTCAAGCAAAAGCAAAGGGCGGTGAACCCAAAAATTGAAGCCATGATGAAAGCGGAGCTCTTGAAGATGCTGGAGGCCAAAATCATCTATCCCATCAAGCATTCTTCTTAGGTCGCAAATCTGGTCCCCGTGAGGAAAAAGAATGGAGACATCCGTCTCTACGTGGATTTCAGAAACCTCAATCAAGCTTCGATGAAGGATCATTACCCGCTCCACCAAATTGATCAAATCCTTCACGTGGTCGCAGAAGCTCAGAGATTTTCTCTCTTAGAGTTTCTCCGGCTATAACCAAATTTGGGTGAAAGATGAAGACCAGCACAAGACGGCGTTCACCACCAAATGGGGAACGTTTGCATATCAGTGTATGCCCTTCGGTCTTTCCAATGCCGAGGCTACATTTCAAAGGGTTATGGACTTGGCGTTCCGAGAGTTGCTCAACAAGATCATTGTCATCTACTTGGATGACATGACTGTGTTTTTACACAAGAGAGAGGACAATGCCTCCCACTTGCGACAAGTATTTGAGAGATGTGGTGAATTCGACATTTCCATCAACCCGAAGAAATCAGTCTTTGTGGTGAAGGAAGGCAAAATGCTGGGCCATGTTATTTCTGAAAAAGGCGTTGTAGTTGATCCTGACAGAGCGGAGGCTATTCTTCGCTTGTCCATCCCGATCGACAAAAGGGGCTGCAATCATTTTTTGGCAAAATCAACTTTGTAAGGAAGTTTGTGCCACACTTTGCACAAGTAATTAAGCCCATGGCTGAGCTCCTGAAAAAAGATGCTGAATTTGTATGGACTGACGAGAGGAAGCAAGCCTTTGAAGAAATCAAGGCCAAAATCCGGCAAAGGCAATTTTGGCCTTGATTTATTCAAAGGCTTGCTTCCTCTCGTCAGTCCATACAAATTCAGCATCTTTTTTCAGGAGCTCAGCCATGGGCTTAATTACTTGTGCAAAGTGTGGCACAAACTTCCTTACAAAGTTGATTTTGCCAAAAAATGATTGCAGCCCCTTTTTGTCGACTGGGATGGACAAGCGAAGAATAGCCTCCGCTCTGTCAGGATCAACTACAACGCCTTTTTCAGAAATAACATGGCCCAGCAGTTTGCCTTCCTTCATCACAAAGACTGATTTCTTCGGGTTGATGGAAATGCCGAATTCACCACATCTCTCAAATACTTGTTGCAAGTGGGAGGCATTGTCCTCTCTCTTGTGTAAAAACACAGTCATGTCATCCAAGTAGATGACAATGATCTTGTTGAGCAACTCTCGGAACGCCAAGTCCATAACCCTTTGAAATGTAGCCTCGGCATTGGAAAGACCGAAGGGCATACACTGATATGCAAACGTTCCCCATTTGGTGGTGAACGCCGTCTTGTGTTGGTCTTCATCTTTCACCCAAATTTGGTTATAGCCGGAGAAACTCTAAGAGAGAAAATCTCTGAGCTCCTGCGACCACGTGAAGGATTTGATCAATTTGGTGGAGCGGGTAATGATCCTTCATCGAAGCTTGATTGAGGTTTCTGAAATCCACGTAGAGACGGATGTCTCCATTCTTTTTCCTCACGGGGACCAGATTTGCGACCCAAGAATAATGCTTGATGGGATAGATGATTTTGGCCTCCAGCATCTTCAAGAGCTCCACTTTCATCATGGCTTCAATTTTTGGGTTCACCGCCCTTTGCTTTTGCCTGAAAGGCTTCGCATTATCTTCCAGTTCTATGGTATGCTGGATCATCTCTCTGTCGTACCCCTTCAGGTCTTGGTAGCACCAGGCTACAATATTTGGGTACTCTTTGCATAGAGCTCGAATCTGCTCTAACTCCTCATCAGTGCAATCTGTTCCGACCTTGATCACCTTTCCAGGTTCCAGTTCCATGTCCATGTACTGCTTGGGGTCTACTTTGATCCTGTGGGATATGGCTCTATCATTCTGATCAAAGAGGCTCTCCAAGGTAATCAGTCCTTTTGGGACATGATTATTCTTTAACTGTATCAACCCCTCATACTGCTCGTCATCAGGGTCTCTACCTTCTGTTGTACTAGCTTCATTTATCAAAGAGGTGACGATATCCTTGTCATAGTCGAACACCTGCCAGTGGGTGTCCTTGTCAGGAACAGAAGGCTTATAAATGGTACAAACCGGCTTCAACTTCCGGACAGTGTCATCAGCCGGGACGTACCTGGCTTTAACAGACGCTAGAATGTCAGCATGCTTATTCTTTTCACGAGATATGGCTTTGACATTCAAAGAGTCAAATGACTCCATCAGATCCCGCATACACGGTTGCAGTACGCCTTGAGGTAATGCTTCTTGGAGGCGCACTTATTGGTAATCTGCTTGCACACCAGTTCTGAGTCGCCAAAGATCTGCAAATGTTTTATCCCAAGCCTTTATGCCTTCCTCAAACCTAAGCATAGGGCTTCATACTCCGTCGCATTATTAGTGCAACTCCAGGCCAACCTATAACAGTAGTCTTTTTGAATGCCAGATGGTGAAACCGGAAGTACACCTACCCTGGCGCCATTCTTGCATCGGGCACCATCAAAGTACAGCTTCCACAGCTTTTCTGGGGCAGGTCCAACATCCTTCTTTGAAGACTGATCAAGTCTTTTAGGCTGGTTGATGGAGTAGAAACCTTGTTCGGTCTCAATCATGGCATTGAAGTCCAAGTAAGGAGAACTCATCCTCCACTTGCAACAGCTCCAGTGGTCTCTCCCGCCAAGTCTACCTCTACCAGTTCCTCAGTCGTCAGATGAACCATGTAATTTTGCTCTTCTTCCCCAGGTATCTTCTTGACCAGAAAAGTGGAAGGCTTCTCATTATAAATCTTCAATCTCCTTCCTTTGAAAGGCACTTCCATATGTGAATAATCCAACGACAGATATCCACCCAACTTCGCAGTGAACTCCCTAGAGAGACACATGCCGAAGTAGGGTTCCAAGTCCACCACTACGACTTCTTGGATAACCACGATGTCGAGTGCTTTATGCAGCCGGATTGGGATGTCCTTGATGACTCTGATTGTCTTCACAAGAGTGTCGTCTAGCTGCAGCACACCTTGGCTGCTCCTTGTGTATTCCATACCAATCTCTTCGCAAACAGCCCTTGGCATGATAGTAGTGGAGGCACCAGAGTCCACCTTGCAATAATGTACTATGTGGCCTTCCATTCACAGAGATAGATAGAAAGGTGGTGGCCTATTTTTCCCGGTAGCAGAAACTGTCAAGGGCTGAGCTAACACAACAGGCTGCGTCGGCTTCCCATCTTTCACATTCTTCAAGGATTCCTGCAACAGGTCTACCTGTCCTGGGAGCAGAAGAGCATCGTACATGCTTATTTTTGCTGGAGTTTTCTTGAGCTCGTCAACTATATTGTAAGTCGAAGTGTCGGCTCCCTCTGTCTCTTTTGCTGGCTCGTATTTGGTTTGGTATTGTTGCGTGGCTTCAACCCTCTGTCTCTTCGTCAACAACGGGCACCTTAGCTTTTCTTGAGCTTGTTCTTTTGTTTCAGCTGGAGGTTGGGCCGCCGAAGCCTTTACCACGGGAGCCTTGAGCGCTGGGAGCTTTTCTTTGGTTGTAGGAGGTAAAGGTGGCTTATCAAGAGCTGGCACAGCAGGCTGCATCCTCTCCCTTCTTGCATATACCTTTAGTGGCTTCATCTGGGCCGTGGTGGCCTCAATCGGCCTTTTGCCCTCCTTGGTCAAGAAGGACACGGGATCTTCTTCAGGGACTGCGAAGTTACCTTCATCGTCACGGATCATGTATGCTTCATCTTCCACGGCGCTGCCCACAAGGGTCTGAATATAATGCTGATGCAACATGTAACCCTCCTCTCCATGTGGATCGTTGCAAGTAGAACACCAGTTAACATGGTCAGAAGTACCTGGTTGAGCATTGTTGGCAGCATTCCTTGCTAGGGGCCTTTGCGCTTGAGCAGCTTGATCTTTTGTCAGCGCAGGAGGAGGATATGGCCTCCTAGGAAGGAACTCCATCTGAGCTTGCTTCTTCTTCATGCTCGTCATGTCGTTGGAGATTGTATGGTAACCGAAGGCAAGAGCCCGCAATTCCTGAAGGATCTTATTCTAAATATCATTATTAGCAGGCGCCGGTCGGGCCAGTGGAGGTAATGCGGCTAATGGTGGAGGAGTAGAATATGCCGGGTATTGAGGGGGAGCTGGGAGTGCTGGATATTGCGGAGGTGGCGGATTAGGATAATGGATTTGGGGCGGACCATACGGGTTTATAACTGGCGCTGGGTTCCACGGCTGATGGGGGTACTGATTGGATGATGGTGACGTTCCACCAAATGCGGGCGGATACTGTGGATTGAGGGAAGTCGGGATAAATGGGAGGCTGCATTCTATGAGGAAGTCTTCCTATAGAAATTATGTCTAATTTTGCTTGCTGAGCAGCCTCATACAAGGCGGGAAAAGTGTTGACCCGGGCTATCTTAAGAATTAGACAAATGTCTAAATTAAAAGACCTCAGGTAATAGTGAGCAGCTTGTCCTGCAGAAGGACGCAGCTCAGGGGGTACTCTTTTCCAGGACCTTGTAAACCTCACGTTGAAGTCCGATATCTCCTCTTGCGGATGGCGTCGGATACTTTGAAAATGGTGCAGCAATGAGGAGGGATCAGCGGACTCATTGCATCCCTTCACTAGTTTGCCCACTAGCTGGGGCCATCCCGTGATAGCTCCTGCTAGTAGAGAAGTTTTCCTCTCATAGAGAGAGCTAACAACCGGGTCTTAACACTCTCATTAGTGATAGAGTGCAGTGCAACCAAGGCCAGAATGTCTTGGATGTGCTCGTATGCTGTCTTCCCGGAGCCATCATACGTAGGAATGGATTTCAAGGCAACGGGAGGAACAACTTCTTGTCCAACTAGAGCCAAGGGCCCTGTGGAATCAACGGCTGGGAAGAGATCATCATCATTTTGCTGATTCTGGGCAGCCATGTCTTCTTCCTCTTCCTCAAGCTGATCAGTAGTATAATCAGTATCAGTGCTGTCCGAAGTTGTAGGTTGTTCTTCAATTTCGGCCTCCCCAACTTCTTCAGCTTCTTCTATTTCAGCTTCTACTTCGGTTTCGTGCTCGAACCTATTGTCTTGGTGAGCTTGGTAGTCAGCCAGCCTTACTCGCTCTCCAGGAGAGTTGATGTCGATTTCGTAGAGATCAGGCTGTTGTCCTGGGTTCCTTGCTTTCCACCTTCTTGTATGCATGAAGGCGCTTTTGATATTGGACCAGTCTCACGGACTCAGAGAATATTCAGGTACAACAGAGTCGCCAGGTGTTTTGATTTGACAGCAATGAAGCGAACACTAATGCTTCGATTTTGTTTTGGGGTGGGAAACTCCCGTGTCCCACCGGGCGTGCCAGAGAAACTGTTGGTTACGAATCTGCCACTAGGATAGGATTTGTCCTAGATTCGCCCAGCAAATTGAAATGCCGGAAGGAAGGAATGCCTTCCGTGCCAATCTCCGGAGGAGGCTAGGTTTCTATATTTTCTCAATTTGGATTTTAGCTCAGAGTGCAGAAAGAGATTACAAATTACTGAAAGAAACATAAATATGCTTGTTTCGGGTGGGGAAGATAAGCAACACAAAAACAAACCAATCACCACTACTAACAACAATATAAACAAAATATGTAACAGAAACCATTAATGTTACTTTATCCTATGTATCCCTTATTTTAAACATTCCAGGTACACTTAATTGCCAATACAAATTTCCAGATAAGCAGAATAAAAGTAATCAGAAATATAAGCAACATGAGGCAGAAATGCTTAACGAAGGCAGCATACAAAATAAAGACAATCAATGGAGCCAAGTATATTTTGCATTCAAAAGCAAACACACAACTACATAAGTCTCCTAGCAATATATCTCCCATCCACCCCTATACAATGATATGGCGCAGCTATTTATAGCGCAATTTTCCCCCCGATTACAACCTTGGGCACAGAATCCCAGACCTGACAAAAGCTGAAAAAGCTGACAAAAGCGACAAAAAGCGGCAGATGTTGACCTCTGCGGATATGGAATGTGCTTGCAGCAAGGTCCACCTTAAAACTGGGCAGCTATGTGGCAATTCGGTAGATGAAACCTCGAGTCAGTTTGAATGAGGGTAGATGCGGTACAATATGTTAGTTCATGCTCGCACACCTTCTGTCACATCTTTGGCTTGAATCTCAAGGCTGGACACCTGTCAGCATCTGATGGGGGGAAGAAATCGCCTTCAAAGCTCATCTTTTATATCCCGCCCAACTTCGCACAAAATTGGAGCGTAGCCGGGCAGCGCAGGGTGGAAGCAGTGCAGTCAGGAAGGCCTTCGTGCCTTAGAAATTTTTTGGGCAGCATTTTATCATCCTCCGCCCGAGTGCGCACAAGTTGGTGAGCGCAGCCCGACTTCGCTGCGAAGTCGGGCGGCTCAACAGTTAGCCATTTTCCGAAGTCTCCAAGGCAAGCCAGCCCTACTGCACACTAACTTTAGAGCGCCGCCCGACTTCGCTGCAAAGTCGGGCGGTGCTCAATACTTAGAATTTTCTGGCTATTTTTCAATCGGATGCCGCCCAGGTGCGCATAAAATTAGGAGTGCACCCGATTTTGCTACGAATTCGGGCGGCTCAACACTTAGCATTTTTCTGGGCTCAGCTCTGACAATTCCGCCCAGGTGCACACAGATGGGCAAGCGTAGCCCAAATGCGCTGCGCAGTCGGGCGAACAACAATATTTAGAAGATTTTGGGGCATTTTTGCCCACTTGGAGAAATAGTTAGAAACATGGACAAGAAGCTGGAGAAAATGAAACTGATGGCAGAAAAGTAGAAGGGACATGGTGAAGAAGGGGAGAGAAGAAAGAGGGAAGGGAAAGCAACATCCTTACAAAAATTTGAAGACATAGCACCCCGTGCAAAATGTGACAACAGGTAGTAGGATATTTCAAGGGACAAAGAACTATAATTCTTATTGATTTAGGGAGTATGCATAATTTTATAGATCCTTGAGTAGCTAAGCAAGCAAATTGCTACATACATTCTTGCAATTCTTTTGAAGTCATGGTGGCAAATGGAGGAACATTACCTTGTAAAGAGAAATACGAGAATGTTAAGATGAGGATAGGGGATTATGAACAAAAAACTGATATGTTTGCCCTTCCGTTAGGAGGATGTGATGTGGTTTTGGGGGCATAATGGCTTCGTACCTTGGGAATAGTAGAGTGGAACTTTGTCGAACTTTGGATGCAATTCACTCAGAATGGGAGGCCATACACTCTCCGTGGCTCACTCACAGGATCCACTCAAGTCATGAATTCAAATTGAATGGAGAAACTATTAAACAAATCCTCACATGGGGTAGTAGCCCATTTGTCTGCAATACAACCACAAAATAATGAAGCAGACAAACAACTAGGAGATTTGCAACTCCTTTTGAATAAACATGATTTTGTCTTTGCGGAACCCAAGGGATTACCTCCACGCTGTTCCCATGATCCTACGATACAACTGGTACTAGGGGGCTTGCCACCTAACATCTGACCCTATAGATACCTGTATGTGCAAAAATGATTTTTTTCCAAGTTGGATCTCCACTCAAGATACCATCAGATAAGGATCAAGGACGAAGACATCCCAAAAACAACATTTAGAACTCATGAGGGTCCTTATGAATTTTTGGTCATGCCTTTTGGCCTAACCAATTCACCTTCAACCTTTTAGAGCCTCAAGAATTTAGAACTGTTTATAGCTTCGCCAAGGGCTATTATAATAAATAGTTATGGTCGACTCCCATTGGCCTACTTTGGTCATCCAGGGCATTAATAAAATTTGTTTGTCTTTCTATCCTTTCTTTGTCAAGTAGTGGTTAAAATTTTCTTCTTTTGCACCTAATCTCTCTCTAAACGTTCATTGTTCTTATGGCTGGCCTTGCCTACATGTTTGCCATAGATGCTTCCTGTACAGTCAATTTGACTGAATGACATACACCTCCTTCCAATGTGCTTTACTAGTTAAGCCCTATCAAATCTCATTGAGAACAGGTTTCGCACTTACCCATATAAAGTTGCTTTGCTTACAGGACCAATGTAGTTTTATAAAATTGCAAGAAAAGAAGTTTAAGATTAGATTGTTCTCATTGTTCTCATCACTGCATCACTGCACTTATACTGATTTATAAAACAATATGAAGTGCATCCTTTAGAAAAAAATGTTTAGATCATTATCAATGAATCAATTATATTTAGCTTGTCAAATATGCCGTCACTTATTATAAATATTCTAATTGTATTAATTTTTTATGTGCAGTTGCCGCCCAAATCAATCCATGTTCGTGAGTCAATGATAAAAGTTAACAGAGATGACAGAGATGAGAGTCTTAACAGTTGCAAGAGTATTAAATCATTAGAAATTTGCACAACAAGGTGTGATATTGTCATGGATTTGCTGTTTTTCAAGTTTATTTGCATGCTATTGTAACTATAAATTATGGTGTGAGATGAATGGATTTTATGTAGAAAAATATGCATAGAATTGAAATACTTTAATAATGAAGTATAAGCAAAAATATGTAGGTTAAGTATGACATGCAGAGGAGAGGAACACCTGTGAAAAGGAAGGAAAACATGGAAAACGAGAAGGTAGGTTATTTGGCCAAACAGATCTTAGCAGAGGTTTGGGTACAGAGGTTTGGCCAAAGCTAACTTTTATAAACTTGGAGGGTTGAAGGGTAGAATCGAGACTTTACAGTTTTTAAATTTTCAAATGCTTCTTGTTGGTTCCAATCCATTCAAATGGTGTCCCTCCTTCATAGATAATA
Source organism: Wollemia nobilis (assembly GCA_028583015.1). Classification (NCBI taxonomy): domain Eukaryota; kingdom Viridiplantae; phylum Streptophyta; class Pinopsida; order Araucariales; family Araucariaceae; genus Wollemia; species Wollemia nobilis. Next base: position 114,952 of record JAQPPZ010000217.1, on the reverse strand, counting down.
TAGGGTGTCCTTAATAGATAATCTAGAGAAATCTTCATTTTTTTTAAGGAATCTTCATCAATAACCAACATGCCCCAAGAATTGGCAGAATTCCCCTCATTAACTAACCATCTTATACGTTTCTTGATCAATTACACACTATCTCATATGAAATTCCATGTTCCTGAACCTCTAGGTAGTGTTCGCTTCCGGAACAATTTTATTGCATCAACAGAACCTATATATTTTTGAAGTAATTTTTTTGCCCAACTTTTTCCGTTACTTTTGAATAATCTCCAGCTGAGTTTTAACTCTAATGCCAAACTCATACATATGCAATTTTGCAAGCCTGACTCTAATCTCCAGGTGACTTTTGCTAAGTAGATTCTATTGTATTTCTTTTATATTCCTTTATTCAAAGCAAAAATTTTAGATTCTATTGTATTTCTTTTATGTTTCTCTGTCCTCAGCAAAAGATTTGCTCAAATTACCTTTCATATATGTTCAATGTTTTTGTGCCTTGACATTTTGGATTAAGATTTCTAGATTGTATTTGCTGAATGCATGTGTACGTTTTGAAAAATAATAGGTGAAGCTCTTGGAAAATATAACATTCTTTTTAACAGAAAGTTTAATGGAAAGTTGATGCCTCCCAAGTATCTTATTTTTCAAAGTCAATGACTTGAAACAAGTGTCAATAATGTTGAAGAATTAATGAAAGCCTTAGGAGATGATATTTCTAAAGCGAGTTTTCGAGTAAAGACAGTGTAATTGAAGCTTATTAGAGCAGAAATATTAGCCTATGGTTTTTTCCATCTTGTCTTCATTAGATGCTTTTTGCTTTATGACATCTGTTTTTTCCAATATGTCTTCTTGATTAGTTTTAATGTTTCTTCTAGGTGAGTTGTTGGTTCACATTTGAGTGGCTAGGATAAAATAATCCATAATGGATCACTGAATTAAAGAAAATTAGGTGAAAAAAGAATAAGAAAACACAATTGGTAGACATGCAAAAATGGATGGATTAGACAACCATGCCAATTCTAATGAGCTCAGAAAATGTCTTATCTGCTATTTGGATTCTAAGGTGAATGGTAAGGCAGATTCTAAAATGGAATCTCACAGCGTGCTGGCTGCCATTTTAATTCTATGGGCAATCTATAGAGACATTGAAATGTGATAAGGACCTTGAAGTTTGTTAACGGTTTGGAGCCCATTGGAATGTCACTTCTTGTATGGTTATGGCAAGAAGAAAACAAGTCGGACAGCTGGCAAGGATTGAGTAGCTGCCATATAAAAGTGCCAAACAAAGGTAGTAGAGGGGACCATTGTAGCAATCTATGTAATCAAGGAATTGGATTTTAGTCTTCCAGATTGAGCATATATTTCTGTAACTCTGTCATCAACTATTGAAGGTGGTTTCAAATTTTTCTTTGCGATGTTTCCTTCACCAAGTGTTTATCCGGGTTAACTGTTTGAGTATTTATCTATTTGTTGTGTGTGGATGCATGTTTATAGTTTGAGGCAAGGGTCTATAGTGTGTGGTTGAAGCAAGTTGTGTGATAGATGGTGCATGTGACGAGAGTCTAGTGTCAACACACTACTGCAAGTTGGTGTGTCTAATGGTGAGCAGGGTGAGTCTGACATTGAATCAAATGCAAGTTGGCATGTTCGCCCATGCACATAATAAGAGTTTAGCATTGGAGCAATTATAGGTTGGGGTGTTCGATGGTGAGTGGGATGTGAGTTCGACATTGGGCCAACTGCAAATTGGCATGTTTAACGGGGCATGGGATGAGAGTCTAACACAAGCAATGTGGTGTGGTTCATTTGATTATGCCTTTGATGAGAGATATGCGAACAATTATTGTCTATGCCGAATCAACTAATTTTAATAATAACAAATTTGGGTGTAATGCACAAGTAATCCATGTTTCATGTTTGTGGAACAAAAGACCCAGTCAATCATTGGAAAATCTTTTTTATAATGTGGAAGGCCAATAGGTGGATGAAAGAAGCAGATTAGAGGAGGTTATTCCTTGCAACATTGCGTCAAATGATAATGGATTGGTACATGGAATTGCCAAAGGGCAAGTACCAAACTTGGAAGGATTTGCAGGAAGCATTTGTGAAGGAATTTAAATTGCTCCGCAATGATGATGTCGTCATTGATGAAGTCTATCAAATAGAACAAAGTAAGAGTCTGTTCAATACTACAAATGGAGGTTGAATGGGTTGGTCGCCCATCTAGAGGAGTTGTTAGACGCATTTAACAAAAGTTGGTTTGTGGAGGTCCTCCCAATTTATTGGAAGAAGATTAGGATGGTCCCTTTGACATCATATCAAGAGGCCTTTTAGCAACCATGAACTTAGAAAGTGATGCAAAGACGTCATTCGGATGTTGGAGTTGAGGAGTCACTGACAAGAGTGGATTTGAGGAGGAAAGTGACATTGAGAATGAGGCTGATGATCTTGAGAATGAAAGAAACTTGGAGGATGACTCAAGGATGTTATCTGTTGTCACATTTTGCACGGGGTGCAATGTCTTCAATATTGTTTTATAACAGTGCGCTGCTCTTCTTTTCCTCCTTCCGTTTTTCTCCCTTCTCTCCCTTTCCTTTTCTTTCCCATTCTCTTTCTCTCCCCCCTTTTTCCTTGGAGTTCCCCAGTTGATTTTCCAGCTTTCCAGCAGGTCTATCTGAAATTGGCTAAGTCTGGGTGCGAAGTTCGCACTTCGCCCAGTTTTGGTGCGAAGTTCGCACTTCGCCCAGTTTTGGTGCGAAGTCCGACTCCGCCCCACTTTCTGGGCGCACCTTGCACTGGCAGACTGGCAGGTCAATACAGAAAAAAGGTAAAATGTCGGAGCAGGTCCATATGGCGGCAGACACCAGTGTTCGCCTGTGCGCAGTTCGACTTCTCAACGGAGCCGGAATGCGCCCTTGACAGGTGTACAGTAGGGGAACAAACCCGGAATTTGACCAAAGCTTGAAGGCCTTCCCCGACTGCACTGATTTCTACACGCATCCCAAGGAGCCCCGATCCCAAGCAAAGATGGATAGACTGCCCTCTAAGGCAGGCATGTGTCACACAAGCATAACCCATCATCGGACAAGTGTCCAGCCTCGGGATTTGAACCAAGACTCGCCGACCAAAAGGGATAAGCATGGGCTGCTCGCACCGCTGCGTTAATAGCCTCATTCAAAGCTGATCCGAGGTTTCACCCGCTCCAGCCTACTAGCAAGCCTCGCCGACTTGAAGAATTACCCAGGACTCCGCCACGTAGCTGTCCAGCCTTCCAGGAAGACCATGTCGCGGGTACAGCCCGATCCGACAAAAGGTCAGCATTTGCGGCTCTTTCGCCGCTTCGTCGACTCATGTTTGATCGGGACTCGTGCCCATTAATGTAACGGGTGGGACTCGGGCTATAAAAGCCCATCTGAAATTCATTGTAAAGGGTGGAAGGGGAATGTTTGTTAGGGAACTACTCGTGCTTATCGTAACCGTGCTTCCGCTTATGAATACAATCGTATGCCCGGTTCCTGTTCTACTGTCTTTATTCTTTTATGCTGTCTTTCATTATATGCCTTAGGCCCACCTGTGTCGCTGCTCGTTAATTCACTTTGGCATTTGGCGATCAGGTTCCTCTAGCATTGCTTGCTTAAAGCACCTTCTGTACTTCATTATTTAAAGCATTCATTATAAATTTGGTAGCAGTTCCATCAGTTATGTGTGACGTTGTTGGCCCGTATCTGGTGATTGATGCGATCCCCTGCTGTTAGTTCCTTGTAGGGAATGTTTGCTAGGGAGCCATTGAAGCCGTGCGGTTAAACTCTCTACCTAACACATATACACGGCTCCGACATCTCTAGGTTTACTTTCTACCCCTGTCGGTGTACGTATCCGGTGATTGATACGATCCCCTCGCCGTTAGTTCCTTGTAGGGAATGTTTGCTAGGGAGCTATTGAAGGCGTGCATACGCTCGCTGGTGTATCGGAAGTACGCCTAGGTTTTGCAGTTCCTTGTCATGCTCTGTGTTTGTATGCAGTAAGTAGCGGTGATTGGTGTGTTCCCGTACTGTTAGTTCCCCCCCACCAACCTTTGGACATATTTGTATCTCTTTCTGTACATTTGTCTCTTTCCGTTCCTTTATTTCTTTCCTGTTCCCTTTAGCTTAAATCAAGCCCCCCAAAAGGAGCCGGCCTTCTCCGAAGATTGGCTCGGAAGGCATCTCTTCCTTCCGGCCTTTCATGCTGGTGGGCGAATCTGGGCGCATTAACCAAAAATCCTTTCCTCATGGCAGATTCGTAACCAACATTATCCATATGTTGGAATCGAGAAATCAACAGAGTGAAGAGAGCAACTTCCAAGATGAGCGACTAGAGCTGATGACTTCAAGAATGAGTGACATGAAGAATGCATGTGACAAGGTAAATATATGGTACAAGTTAGGGACACTGTTTGAATGAGAGAGACAATTGATGGTGCATTTCGTGACAACAGTCAAAGAAAAGGAATACACTAAATTAAATATGGTAGTCATGGCAAAGACATTGTACAATGCCATAAATTTGATCTTTGGGGGCATTTCGCATGAGACTACTAGAGTGATGCAAGTCAGAATGAACCAATGATATGTGGAGGGCTTGAGAAGACAAAAGAGTCAAAATTTGGATACGAAGCAGAGGGAACAATGAACTTGATTGCAGTAAAGGAGGATGAACTGTGGTGGATGTGCGATGAGTTTTGTAGCCATTGATGTTGATGCAGTTATAGGCATCTACCTTTGACTCAAAGATGGAATTTGTAGGTTAGAAACAGGCAACCTTGGAAAACTTTGAATTTTTTCTTTGGAATGCTTTTATTTGGAGGATGAGAACTGAGTTGAAACAAGCAACCTATCTAAAGGTGAATGTGAGGAAGAGTGTAGTCCAAATGATGAAAGATGCCATCTGGACATGCACGACTATTTGGATGATAGAGGATGTCGTTTGGATAGGGAAGAAATCAGCCTATACACAAGAGAGTAACGATTGAGAAATCTAATGGGCTAATTGAGGGCATCTTCAAGCTATTTAGGCCATCTAAGAGCTTGTTAGGGACACACAAGTTTGTTGGGTCCATTTGGGAGCTTACCTAGGCTGTTCGAAGAATATTGGCCACTTAAGGGTAAGTGTTGGGTATGTTGGAGCCAACCTTCTTGTGTGAAGATTGAAACTGGCCGATCGAGATTGAGTAAAGGTTGTCTAAGACTACTAAACGCTATGTAAGGAAGGGTATGTGTTGTTGGAAGTCAAATAGACTCTGTCTGTGATCCCTAGTTTGCATTCCGAGGCTAATAGACTGTCGACGGAGCATACAAACTTGTTGTCAAGGGTTGAAGGGAGGTCATCTACCTTTCCTAAGCCCTTTTGCACATTGCTTAGGCTTACGAAGGGGTGAATGCAGGCATTTGACCCTTAGGGTTTGTTGTCTAAGTGGGGAGAGAGGTCATCTAGGCTCATAAGGACGTTGTTTAAAGTAGGGAAGACCAAGTCAGGAAGAAAGCCAACGAAAAGGAAATGAATGTCATTCGAGAGAATGCATGTCATCAGAGCTTTGAGTGTTGTCTAAGAGGTCATACTTGTCATATTAAGGCTCAAGACTATTGTTTAGAATTTTTAAGGGCTATCTAGCTCAAAGGGTATGTTGTCCCACTTCAAAGGAACGCCATCTAGGCAGATAGGATAGGCTTATGCGGTTGAGTAGGAATCGATTGAAGTCAAGTAGAGGCTATCCATGGCAAGATAATCAATAGATGAGGTTAGGTGGTTGACATGTGCAAGGGAGGTTATGCTCTACAAGCAACAAAAATTATTGTCCAAACCCTAAGGTTTGCCATTTGAGTGAAAGAAAGGGTTGTCTAGACCTAGGAGAATTCCATCCAAGGGTAGGTAGTTGTCATATGATGAAAATAACTGATCGTCCAACAAATAAAGGTCTTCTAGTGTCATATTGACAAGGTTAAGTAGTTGTGGTAAGAGGGAGGGGGTGATATGCTATCTGAGGCATCGTCCGGTCCAGAGGGTGGTGGTTCTTCCATCAAGGTGGCCATCTGGCCCAAGGTGTCGGTTGATAGGAGTGGGTGAAGGGTCACCCATCCAACTCTCATAGTTTGACCACTGAGACTTGTTGTTAGAGAGTGGGTACCTTTTGTTTGGGGCTGTGGTGAGATCATCATGGTCAACGGGGTTGTCGTCTGGCATTGGCATTTGATCATTCAAATAGAGTTAGTTGTATCACCAACGAGCAACATTGTCTAGGCCCAAGGAGGAGCATTTTGGGCACCCCTGTTGGCCGTCTATCCTATCAGTTTTGACATCTCCAAAGGAAAGATGGTTGTTCAAGCTTTGACTATTGTGTAACCTTGGAAATTGGCTTTTGAAGCCTAAGAGTTAGCCATTTGACCCCAAAAAGGAATCGTTTGGCCATGAGAGAGGTGGACTGCTTATGTAATCCCATTTATGCTTTCTAGAAGGGACATTCTGTTGTTAGGGGGGAAGGCATTACCAACAATGAAAGTGGTAAGTGATGTCTAACCTAATGTTGTTGAGCCTTGAAACACAATGATCTCACCTTGCAGCAATGTTGTCTAGACTCACGCCATCTAGATTAGAAAGAGAGCCTTATGGCTTCAAGGGAATGCCATTTTGGCTAGGAGAGAACATTGTCTATTAGAGAAAGAGGGCAATTTATTGAGGGTGTTACATTTATTGAGGTTGTGTTGTTTGTCTAGGGTATGCCATTCATTGAGGGTGTGCTATCTATTTGGGGTGTGTCATCCATGGAGGGTGTGCTATCTATTTGGGGTGTGTCGTCCATGGAGGGTGTGCCTAAGTCTTTTGTTGGCCAATTGAGGCAGCCATTTGTGATTACCCGACTGTGGCAATTGTTTGGTTCCACCATCTATATCTTCAGAAGAGTGCATTGGTTTGGGCCCACTAGGTGTCGTCTGGGTTAGCTTGGTCATTGTCAAGGCAGAGTGCTGATAAGGCTAATTAAGGTGTCATTTGTTAATGAAGACATTGTTAGGGTTGGTATGTCGATGAAGACAAGTAACCTGTTGATTGGAATAATGGGTGTTCCATTTATAATGTGAAACATTTTGTCTAGGGTCTGAAAAAAACAATCTAAGCATAAATTTGAGCGTTGAAAGTGGGTCAAGCAGAATCCACCAAAACGTTGGTAGTGGGAAAAATTCGGCTGAGATAGTGAAGGAGCCGGTGGATGGCTTTTGACCCCATGGGGGCTTTTTCTTGTTGACTCTCAATGCAGGCAACGAGGGACATTGTTCGTGATATTTGTGATGTAGTCTTTTACACAAACTAAAGCACAAAAGTGAAGAACATTTTGCTGGAAATAGTTTGTAGTGCATCCAATTGCAGAAGACGTAGGGAACAAAAAGAAGTGAAAGGAGTGCGATAAGAGATTCAAGTACCACATTTGGTGCTTCTTCCCCAATGTTCGGTTGGTATTTCAATGGAGACGTCAACAAGTCTAGAGGAGGGGATAGATGTAGGCCGACAATTTAACACATGAATGAATGCCATGTCCGTGTGAGTGGAAGTCTTCATGAACACACAAGTATATGAACACTTGTGATCATGAATGCATGTGCCACATGTTGCCGATACACGTAAAAAGAGTTGTTGTACATAAGTCTTGTCATATTGTGTCATGTGCATAGTGGTAATAAGTATTGGTTATAATGCAATGTGTTATGGGGTATATTTTAATGTTTTGATGTATATGGGTAGTTCGATGGTAGTTAGGCAGTTGCCAACTGCCTACCTATCCCTTGATAGATATATGTACACATTTATGTTGGTAAAGAGGCATGGATAAGGAGTTGTTCATCGTGACTTTGTTTTATGCCAATCAATGCAAGTCTGTGTGTTGTATGTTTGACCAGACCATCATCTATTGCAAGTAATTGGCTGCTTATGTAGTGTGTCCACGTGTACCTTTGTTTATAAAGAGTGAAATTGCTGTAGTGTGTTATGTTCTATTTCTACAATAAAAAAATGTCATAATATGTTTGAAGTCAAGATTCATGATTTCGACTACAATGACCACCTTTTTCAGTGTAGGTTGAATTGGGAATTTAAACCATAGTTAACGGGTCAGGTTTGGTTGAACCCCAAACTTTTGGGGTAAACCGAACTGGTGTGGTTCAAACCACACAAATTTTATAAAAAAATTATAAATTATATTTGTAAATTAAAAAAATGTTTGACAAACCCTTACCTCTACATAACCATTCGCTCATGGGAACCGCACAGTTTTCAAGACATTCTATCACAAAAAAAGATGATAAATCTATTTGTCATCTTCCTCTTGGAACGTTTCTTGAGAACAAGAACATCATAGGCGCTCAAAGAGGTGCACAAGAGCCTAGGAGAATGTGATACTTTTACAGGAGAGTGGGTGAGCCATTGCCTGAGAGCAGGTGAACCATTGCCAGAGAGTAGGCATGGGGAGACATTGCATGAGAAGGAGGGCACAGATGATTTACATGATTTTAACAACTTTCTACTTTTATAGAAATTTTATGCATTTTTTATTGTGCAGTTAAACGCATGATTAAAATTTAAAATTGTAACCTATTTGTATTGATTTTTTAATTCTTTAGTTCCTTGTCCACTTTTTTATTAAGTTATATTATAATATATAATATAGTAATATATATAATATTATATAATAACATATATTATATATGATATATATTTAAGATAAAATCTTACAGTATGTTATGTATTATCACATTTAAAAAAAAATACATTTTAATATGTTATGAAAAATATATTACTATATATAATATATAGTAATATATCATATATATAAGTTTTCAGTTCAATTAGTTCGCTTCTGGCTAGCTGTCTTTGCTGCATTTGTGTAAAAGGTTTCGGGACCTTTCAAAACCTTTTTTATCAACCAATAAAAAAAAAATATATCATATATATTTAAATAAAATTTTGTTTTATTATATTTATATTTTCTGAACCAAATAGAACCTCCTTGAAAAAACCGAATCTCGAAACGTTTTTGTCCTTCTGAACTTGTGGATTGAATCGAACCCGGTAACTATGATATAATTCTGAGGGGCAGGTGGATGCAAAAATTCGTCAACTAGTACTTTAGAGAGCTCTAGGTGTACTTTGATATCCATGTGTTTTCCAACAAGTAAAAAATGTCTTTTGCTTCATTGGAGATGACTAGATATATTTTGGTGGGTAGGAGAGCTACTTGGAATCTCAAAATAGTAGTAAGAAAATCCTTTTCAAGAAATGGGATATATTCAAGAAATTGATCATTGATTAATTTTATCCTGGTATATATGAAAAAAAATCACATTTTGAGCTGTAATATTTCCAATGGAGGTGAGGACATGGTGTCCAAGATTACACCTTCAGAATTTTGAAGCAACCCATTCTATTTTGTAACTTGCAATATGGTTTAAGAGTATTTGTTAAATACCATGGAGGTTTACATAGATGTATAGAAAAGTAGTGGGCATTCTTGAGTTTGTAGAGCATTGGTAATGCTTGCAACAAGGGTTTGCACCTTAAAGTGAATTTGAAGAAACCCCAAAAATTAAGCACTGTCACTTCAACATTCCAAGAGGAATGTTCGAAGTAAAGGGAAAGAAGGTAGGCAAAAGAAAGGAGAACCCATGTTTATGTAGAAAAATAAATAATTAAACAAAGAACAAAGGGTTTATGTTTTGTCTGTGTGTGACCAATGTTGGTTAACGGGGCTTTAAAATACACTTGGTTACAATGACATGGGGGAGCAATGAAGTGCTCCAAAGTCAAAGCTAAGAATTCTCAAGGAACCTTTGCAATCATATTGGTATGGGTGGTCATACAAAAGCCACTTGTTAGAAGCTACATCAAAAATTTCACCGTCAAAATCAGAACGGACATCACATCAAAAGAAGGGTATAACTTCTAACATAAAGGGCAAGAAGTGGAGTGTATTTCAGAATTACTCCAGGAACATACATATCATTACAAAGAAATTGGATTGGAGAACAATCATACTTGTATGAAGGATGAGAGTAGTTTTTTCATATTAAAGGTCAAATCAAGATGGCCAACGTAAATGCCTTCTTTGACTTAGGTTCCCAAAGAACTTGATATCGGAGGCACTATTGCAGCAATTGGGTTTCAAGAAATGCGTCCAAATGTGTTCTTACCCGGTTGGCTTCACAAAGACACTTAGTGGTTGACTAGACAATTGCATATTCCAATTTTCCATAACAACCACTCACAGAGATGAAGTACATGATGTGGAATTCCTTGATGTTTTTGAAGTTAGTTTTGTTAGTACTTACAAATGGGATGGAGGTGTGACTTCTCTTCAAAGGAAATTCAATGTTGGTTATGAATGGGAATCCTCATCTCATTAATACCTGTAAAAATAAATATAAAATTCCAGTTGTGTCTTCTAATCAGGCTAAAATGTTAAGAAGTTTGTGATGTAGGCAGTCATGTGAAAATATCAAGAAGTAGAGTTTTAGGTACCCAAGATAGGTACTTAATAATTTAATATTGTATTGTATAATGGTATGAGCCATAAATTAACTATTGAGTAAGGAAGGCCACATGTCAAATTAGAAATAGGTATGCCATAGAATCATATATGTAACCATTGGGGAATATTGTCATATGTAACCGCAAGGAATATTGTCATATTATTATGCACTTTGTAACTCATGGAAGGTGAACCACCACATGGGTGGTCTTGTAACTCATGGAAGGTGAACAATCACACTCTTGTATAAAGAGAGATGTACCCCCATTGTAAAAGGGGATAGGTATGAAGTATTCTTGTAGAAGTCTTGGCTCGGGAGCTAGAGATCTTGTAGAGCGGCTTCCTTCGAATAAGGAGCATTGTACGGTGTTGCCCTACCTCAAGGGTATTATCAATCTCTATTTTATTGTGTGGATTCATATTATGCAATTTATTTATGGAAGCATATTTAATATTTCTACATATTGGTGAATGATTTATTGTATTGAGAAGAGAGGTTCACAACATAGAGAAGTATTCCAAGGTAAGCTGCATTTGAAAATAAAGGAATCAACTAAAGGAATTCAACATGTTCACCATTTCATATCTAAGGAGTTCAATGGACACCTCTGAGGGACCTTGAAGTTGAGTGGAATATCGTTTATGGTACAGTCAGATTTGGAGACCGATTGGAGGAGATACAGAAAATCACCATAAGAATTTTGTATGTAAAGAATTGTTTTGCAATTGTTCCAAAGTGAACGAATTTCTTTGTATCTTAGTTGTCAAGTATCCTTTTCATTGAGTATTCCACAAGGCATAAGGGTTGCATGAAATTTTCTTCATGAATTTTTCTACTTGAGGAGGGTTTCTCCATGTTCATAATTTGATCCCTCTTTGTGGATACATGTTTCTAACGGGGTATTTTTCTTGAATACTTTCTATAGCTGGTTTCATACACATATGAATGAAAAATATTTCTGAAAATATAAGAAATTTATATGAAAAATATTTGGTTGGTTAAATAATTCTTTTTCATAGATTAAAATATTTTTTCTTGCATTCGATGTTTTTTTTTAATTTATATTTTAAATTAAAAGAGCCTTTCTTAGACTGAAATTTTTAATGCTTTTATCATGCTAACTATCAGAGGCTATCTTTGGACCAACATGGTACACATACATGATAACAAGAGCATATAGTTCCTAGTGACAACAGTAGGAGGAAAGTAGAATTACTAAGTGTTGTATTGCATTTTTGGTGGTGATTTATTGACAGTTCCAAGCCCACCACAGCATGCCTTTCAAGAAATTTGATTGCACTGCTCAGTTATGGTGGGGTCCGAAAAAATTTCTTTGTTGATCTTGTGAAGGAAGCATTTGAACGGATACGGTGTGAATTTCGTGATAGAGAAAAAGCATTGAAAGGTAATTTTGATCAGATTATATGTGTCTTCACTTTGGAATCATTAATTTTTGGAAAGTTCTTAATGAACATAATGTGGTATTTTTCTTTCCTTGTCATAATATTCTGGGTTTTTGTGACTAATTCTTGCTTAATGTTCACATTGTAAATATATTGTACTAAAAATGACATTTTTTTTAAATGATATTTAACTTGAAGACACCATAACAATCATATTGGACAATAAGAACAAAAGTGATTTGTGGTTGGAAAGCATGGAAATATGAGAAAGTTTGCTTTTTCATTTTAAAATATTATTAGTTCAAAAATTCAATTGATCGCTTACGGTTGACAAATTTATGTATATGACATGAACTTTGTTCTATCTAATTGTCTTTCAATCTTTTCACGGTGCAGTTGCAACAATGCATAAAACTATGGATGAGGATCATGTTATACTCAGAATGTTAGCATCTGGAATTCCACTGGATGAACCATTCCTACAACATCGATTGCAACAATTTATGATTGAATGAATGAATGAATGAATGAAAGATTTTAATTACGTCCGCGAGACCCAAATATGGTCTATGGGACCTCAAATATGGAAGTACAATTACTCAAATCATATCAAATGATCTTTAATATCTTTGAGAAGGTTGTTCCTTCTCCTGCTGATTTGTGTTAGCAATTCTCCAACTTTTTTTATTTTCCTGTCTTCAAATAAATTTGTAATAAACTCGTTCCCAAGTGTTTCTTTGTGTTTGTCACGGATATCTGAAAAACTCGGGCATTTATAGATGAAGTGTTCCTCTGTCTCTACTGCCCCCGTGCTGCATAGAGTACATATTCTTTCTTCCCATTGTTCTTTGGGCGTTGTCCATCTCCTCGTTTCACATCTAAGCCTATGAGAGCTAGTCCTTATCTCGAGCAATGAGTATTTTTTCCTTCCACTTGATTTCAGCGCCTATATACGTTTTTTTTACCTTGTGGTCATACGTTGGGTTAAAATTTGCAATATAATATTGTCTTTTCCTGCTTGCATTTTTCCACATTCCACTTCCGAACTTTTCATTCACATAATTTTTAATGTCTTTGTTGACATTTGGGCATTCATTTATGTTGATTTCCCAACGTTTCATCCATTTCTGATTTTGTTTCATCCACGTATTCTTTCGCCTATGTAACTCTTCGTCCCCTAACTCGCTCTAGGCCATCTATCATTTGTCATGTTTTCTGTTTTTTTCAAGTAACATAACAGCTTGGTCATAGCAATTGCTTCTAAAGGGAACATTCCAGTTTCAGCTAGAATAATTTCATAAGGGGTTGTGGCCTTAATTTTGAGAAAGTTTGTGATTAGATATTTTTGAATCCTTTCTATTTGCCTCCATTTTGCATTTGTTGTGCCACTAGCCCACACCTCGCAACCATACAACAGAACCGGTGTAACAAGTAGGCCAAATAAGACCTTGGTGGTCTTCCAGTCCCACAACTCGGCATTCCTACACTTGTTTTGAAGTGCATATAGTGCTCTCCAGCCACTTTGAGTTCTTTTCATCCTACATGTATTCCAATTAAGTTTGTCATGAAAGGCTATGCCCATTGTATTTGTATTCTACTACTACATCAAGCGGTTCTCCCGCAAACTGAAATTTGAGTTGTTGCTTCTTCTTTTTGCTGAAAAATCATAATTTTTGTTTTGCTCGTGTTCACCTCGCATCCCAACTTCTTTACAAAAGAGTTCTAGAGCTTGAAGGTGATCTTCTAGATCTTTGGCTGTTTTGGCAACAAGAATTACATCATCTCGCATACATGAGGAGTTTTACCACATATTTGGCTAAATGCACACCCTCTCCCCCAAATTTGTTTATCCATTCTTCTAACTTGTCAATGTACAGCCCAAATAAGGTTGGAGATAGAGGGCAACCTTGTTTGACACCTATGTCACTACCAAAACATTCAGATAACCCTTCCTGTGTTCTGATTCTAGCTTTTACATGCTCATATAGTCTGTGAACTGCTGCCCTGTAGTGAACTGAGGAAGTTAAAAAGTTTAAGGGAGGGAGGGTTCCTCTTGATGAATCGTTTTATTTGATGGGGACTGCTGATCCGACTGGAGAGTTAAAGCCTAATGAAGTTTGTGTGATCCTGTAAGTTTTTAATCATTGTTTACAGTATATATAGCATAGGAACAACATTCTTCCAAAGATCTGGGTTGCATTCTATTTATAGAAGTTAGAGACCGATACATTTATTTGATGGCTCAATGGCTACTTGTAAATGATGCAAAATTGTGTGAGAATAAGCTATGTTTTTGGGCTTCATTATGCTGTTCTTTTCCAATTACCATTTTTGGAAGGTCAATATGCCTTCCATTAATGGAGATAATGAATTTTAAATAGCCTTCATGTGAAACAAGAGAAAGATGTTTAATGAGAAGCACAAGAAGCACAAACCAGGCATTATATTTTTTCTAGTGCTATATTCAAACATTAAATTATTTATAAGTAATTGTTTATGATGAAATTAAAGTTAATATAGGGATGACACATCTAACTCCTTCTATAGAAATGGAATACAACACACTACAATTCAATTCCATTACCATTTATACAAACAAAACTACACAAGGGGAATAACTTACAAATACAAATAGATACATTGCACACGTAGCATGTATCTTGCACAACAACTATATGCAAAATAACATACTTTGATGAACGATCTACGAACAAGCCATTCTAGCCAACAACACACTTCGGCCAACAACAACAAACACTCTCGCATCTCTCACATAGATGTGTGCTTATAATGGGACCACTAGGCAATTGGCACTACCCAACTACCTCTCAACTAGCTCTCTACGTAAAATATTAAAATTACCCCATTACATTACATTATTACAAATAGTTTACCACATGTGTATTATTATAGACACTTTGCCTCATATGGTCAGGTGCCATCCAAACCTCCTCGAGTGCATCCTGGGTTCGTCTTATCTTGCAACACACTGACATTCATGTGCAAAGTGCCCCCACAATTTGTCTTGCTAGCATTGCACAATGGGTCTGCCTTCAGTATCATATTCAATTTGACGTGTTTCAATTATCTCACAATTGTCACAATCCACACAGCCGATGGCATTCTTCTTTGAAACAATCTCTTGTGTTACATATACCTATAGTGACAATTTTACGTTTGTATGCATGTATGCGTTCTTTGTGTCACACATTCTCAGAGGCATAGCTCTCATCACTTTCATTTCTAGAGTCACTCTCTTCATTGACTTCTCAACCTCAACATCTTAATAATGCCTTCGAATCATCCTCCAAGTTGCTCCTGTTTCCAAAATCATCAGTTTTGCTACTAGATTCATGCTCATTGTCAGAGCCACTTTCATCTTTGGGTCTCTCTCCTCATTAACATGGGCCCAACATTTTATTGATGTCTTCACATCAGTTTCCAAGTTCAAGGCCCACTCAAAGGCCTCTTGATATGACATCAGAGGGACCTCCATGATCTTCTTCTTGTACATTGGAAGAAGGCCCTTGATGAGTCACATTTTCTTCAATGTGTCTAATGGATCCTCTTTCAAACAGGTAATCAACCAGGGCAACCTCCGTTTGCAGGACCAAATAGACTCCATCTCACTTTGTTCCATTTTACAAATTTTAGCATTCGTCTCACTATTCTTGTGAAGCAACCAAAATTCCTTTACAAATGCTTTGTGTGACTCTTCCCAAGTTTGGTACTTGCCCTTGGCAATATCATGTATCGGTCTATTGTTATTCCACAAAATGTCATAGGGAATAACCTACTCCAATCTGCTTCATTCTTCTGCCCGTTGTCCTTCCACATTGTGAGGCAAGCTTTCCGATGCCTTATTGGGTCCTTTGTTTTACCACCTTGAAATATGGGGCACTTATGCATCACCCAAAATCTGGTCGTCATTGTGGCTGGTTGGTTCAACATAGGTGATGGTTGCTCCTTGTCTCACTCTTATCCCGTACATCGTTGGAGTCTTGTGCAATTTCTCCCTTGACTTACTACAATTTCACTTATGTTTGGCTCTCGTCTCTAATACCATGAAACATGCCGACTTGTAGTTGCTTCAATGTCAGACTCCCATCCCACTCACCATTGAGCACACCAACATCTAGTTGCCTTAGTGTCAAACTTCTAGCACATGCATTGCCAGACATACCATCTTGCATTTGCCTTGTTGTTGGACTCTCATCCCACTCACAATTGGACACACCAACTTGCAATTAGTTTGGTGCCAAACATTTGTGATGCATGCTGTTTATTGTACCACTTGCTCCAACCAATCCTGGCCTTTCTTGCCAAACCAAGTTTTCTCCTCCATCAAACTTGTTGTCAACTTCGTCACACCCAACTTCATCGCATTGAACTTCCATACCTTCGTGCACATCTTCACCTATGCAGAATGCATACATGTTTGCCTCGTGTGTCTTGTTCGGTGCACACACAACTTCAATGGAATCCCTTGCAAGTTGTTGTATGCCCATGTGAAGACGTACTTATACTATATGAAATTTTTGACTGTCTTGCCTTTGGCATTGGATGCCAATCATCAACACAATTTATCATTTCTATGTCTTCTCCAAGATTTACCTATAAATCTTTTGGACCTTTGTAGTTAATGGTATCAGGATCTTCCAATGTGTTTGCCATGACAGAAAAATATGTTGACTTTTCATTTATTTGTGTTTCATCAACAACATACTCTGCAAAGTTCGGAGGGAATGACACCTTCTCTTCCCCTTCAATTTGCACAGATTTGGCTGCTCTCTCCTTTTTTGTGCTACACACCTATTTGGTATGTGTTACGTGATTCTTCATCCTGCCCTTCTTTTGTGGTTAAAAAAAAACATGCAAGTTGGAAGACCTCGTAGTCTTGCATCTGCCAATGGAATAGGTTGCTGTCCAAGTGCCCCTCATCCTCTATGCACTCTGCTAATTCCAGCACCCCTTCATTTGGATCCCTTTTATTTGCCCTTTCATCATTGGACAAAGATTCTCTAGACTCGTCTGAAGACACCAACTCTTTGCTCACAAATTGGTTTTCCAAATTGATGACACACATGTGCTAACCTTTCTTTAATGTCAAGTGGTTCTTCTCTCAGTTGTGATTAACCTTTGCAGTGTGCAACCAACCATGTATCGATGTGTTATATGCTGGTTTTTGCATGGTGATTACCACAAAATCAAGAATGAATGTTAGCTTTGTAATCTTCACGTTTTGGACATTAAGACTACTTTTATTTTAATCTTATATTGATTTGCTTCATATAGTTTGGAGTTAGGTGACCATAAAAACTGGTGCACCCAATTCTTTTCATGTTTGTTTAGAGAAAAAGTTCATAGTGGAGCCCTCGTCCACGATCACTTGTGTCAACGTATTCCCAAACAGATCGATGTGGATCAGTGTAAGGCTTTTCCTCACATCTGTCATCAGGATTGTTGGGTCTATATATTAATCTTTAGGTGCTTGTCTTTTTGCAACTTGGCATTATATGTTCTCTTTTCTTGTCATGTGCACCAACTAATTGACCGTTGCATGAAGCTCCATTACTATGCAAAATAAGTTGGATATTTTGATAGGCACACTTGAGTCTAGTACTTGCAATGCTAACTCCTTTGCCAACTATTCTTTATCTTTCACTATGAGGGGCTGGTTTTGTTCATCATTGCACTCTCTTGCCTTTGTTTCTTCAAATTGTGCATGAGCCTGCCACCACTTATTTTCGGTAGAGTTTGGGTGCTTTGGCTTCTTCTTTGCTTGTGCATGCGTAATGACAAGCACATGTTTTTCTGAAGGTGTTTCTTCAATGTCAATCAGATTGACATTCTACATGTTGCTTGTACTGGCCTTCTTCGAACAATACTCTTTGTGGTTGCTAGGTCTGCATAATTGGTACATTTTTGCCCCATTACTTCCATTTTTGACTTGTGTGTTTATACAATTCCATTATAAGTGTTTGCACTCTTGACACTTTTTGCACTGTACAATTGGTCCTCTGTAAGAATCATATTCCAATTTGTTTTTACCGCCAAAATTGTTAGTAGACTAATTTTGTGTGCCAGGTCTCCTCCCTTAGTGATTGCTCTAGAATCTACCACTCGTTGTACCTTGTCTGCTCTTCAAAGTGTTGGGTTTTTGGTGGGCTTGTTCCTTTTGTATATTCAAAGTTTGATATTGTGTACTTTTCATATTAAAGGGATAATCTATCGTTGAATGCCTATTCACTTCACAAATGTTACAGTATATCTTTGGACAATTGGTGTTTTTATGACCTTACATATTACAATTTGAACACAATATGTCTTTTTCTTTGTTCTTATCGCTTTTCACATTGCTGATGACATGCTCTAAATCCTTTCGCAAGGCTTGAATAGTTGCCTTCAAATTCTCCTCGTTGCTGTCCTATTCACTGTCTCTTTTTTGACTTACACTTCGTATTGCCAACGTGGTCTTCAATTCACTTTCGAGGTTGGGGCTTTATTGAATGCCTTTTGGTATGTTGTTGGTGACGCCACTCTCATCTATTTCTTGTATTGTGGAAGGAGACAATTCATGAAGCAACCTCTTTGAAGTGCATCTATTGGTTTCTTCTCCATATTGTCAACAAGCTCCTTTAGGGGGTGGTTGTATGATTTGATATTTTTGTTGTCTCCTGCTTTGTGACACATTTCACCAATGATCTCCGTAGCGTCCCGAAGTAGCTTGAACTTTTTTTCAAACTCCGTCTCCAAATCCTCCCATGTTGCAAATGGTTGTTCGTGCTCTAGGTGCCAGTCCACAATTCCATGCAACGTGGTTGGGAACAACCACAACCATGAATCCTTGTCCATAACTCCATTGGACTTCCACATAGTTACACACATACCGATGTACCTTATGGGATATTCCTTCCCATATCCTATAAACTTTGGTCATATCTTCCTACTCTTTGTCACAGCTATCATTGGCTGTGTTGAAGCTTGACCTCGACTTGAATATCGTGCTTGTTACTGCTTAAATTCCTCTTTGCTTGACAAACCTAGTTTTGATGGGTGATCTCCAATTTGCGCAAACAAAGTTTGTCCTTCAACCACACTACTATTGTGTGAACTTCACATATATACGAATGTTAGATCTAGTCTCCTTGACAAACTCCCTCATGGTTTCCTCTATGCTAGACTCCTGTCCTTCACTACATTTATGTTGTTGTCAGAGTCGCCACTTGCTTGAATTTGTATTATTTTGTGTGACTTTGCTTGTCACTCTCCACGTTTGCACATCCTACACTACTTGTGCAAATGTCTTTGTTGGCCTTCGTTACATTTGCTTTATGCATGAGTACTCGCATGTCTGCTTTGTGTGCAACTGCTTGTACTTCCCCTTTGCATGCAAATGCTCTCATGTCTCCTTCATGCACAAATGCACATGTGTCTCCTTTGTGTGCAAATGCTCGTATGTCTCCTTCATGCAAAAATGCTTGGGCATCTACTTACCTGTCGTCTAGTTCCTTTGCCTTCAAAATGTATGTCTTGTTAGGAGATGAAGTCACTATTCAAATCTCTTGTTCTTCAGCAAAAGGTAGTGTTGGTCACGAATCCGCCACGAGGAAAGGATTTGCTGCTATTGCGCCCTGGACCCGCGAACCAACATTGAAAGGCCGGAAGGAAGGGATGCCTTCCGGGCCGATCTCCGGAGAAGGCCGGCTCCTTGCGGGGGTTAGTAAGATGAGAGTGCAGGAAAGAGATAAAAATGCGGAAAGAATTTACAAATGAGAGTGGAGTTGGGTGGGGGGAACTAACAGTACGGGAACACACCAATCACCGCTACTTACTGCATACAAACACAAAGTATGGCAAGGAACCGCAAAACCTAGGCGTACTGCCGATACACAAGCAGCGTATGCACAGCTTCAATAGCTCCCTAGCAAACATTCCCTACAAGGAACTAACGAGCGAGGATCGTATCAATCACCAGATACCTATACTGACAGGGGTAGAAAGTAAACCTAGAGATGTCAGAGCCAGGTATATGTGTTCGGCAGAGAGTTTAACCGCACAGCTTCAATGGCTCCCTAGCAAACATTCCCTACAAGGAACTAACGGCGAGGGATCGCATCAATCACCGGATACGGGCCAGCAACGTCACACATAAGCGATGGAATCGCTACCAGATTTATTACATGAATGCTTTAAATTAATGAAGTACGGAGGGTGCTTTAAACAAGCAATGCTAGAGGAACCCGATCGCCAAATGCCGAAATGAATCAACGAGCCGCGACACGGGTGGGCCTAAGGCATATAATGAAAGACAAGCATAAAAGAATAAAGACGAGAGAATGTAACCAGGCATACAGATTGTATTCATAAGCAGAAGCACGGTTACAGTAAGCACAGTAGTTCCCTAACAAACATTCCCCTTCCACCACTTACAATGAAAATGTGGTGGCTATTTATAGCCCAAAGTCCCCCTCGTTACATTAATGGGCACAAAGTCCCAGTCAAACATTAGCTGACAAAAGCAGCCGCGGAACTGCTGATGCTGACATCTGTCAGTCGGATCGTACTCTCGGCATGGTCTCCCTGAAGGTTGAACAGCCACGTGGCAGCGCGTTGGGTAGAACTTTATATTGACAGGAATGCGGGTAGCTGAGGCAGGTGGAAACTCACGTCAGTCTTAAATGAGGCAGCTGGCATAAGGCGGTGCAGCCCATACTTATCCCTTTTGGTCGGCAGTCTTGGTTCAAATCCCGAAGCTGGACACTTGTCGTATGATGGATTATGCTGTGTGACACATGTCTGCCTTGAAGGGCAATCTATCTATCTTCGCTTGGGATCGGAGCTCCTTGGGATGCGTGGGCAGAAAACAGTGCAGTTGGGAAGGCCTTCACGCCTTGGTCAAATTCCGGGTTTGTTCCCCTACCGTACACTCGTCAAGGGCGCATTCCGGCTCTGCTGAAAAGTCGGGCTGCGCACAGGTGAACACTGGTGTCTGCCATTGTACGGACCTGCTCCGGCAGTTATCATTCTTCTTTGTCAGCCTGCCAGCCTGCCAGTTACAAGGTGCGCCCAGAAAGAGGGGCGAAGTCGGACTTCGCACCAAAACTGGGCGAAGTGCGCACTTCGCACCAAAACTGGGCGAAGTGCGCACTTCGCACAAAAAACTGGGTTTCCTGGTTCAGCTTCCCGGGGCCATAACTTTTGATCCGCTGACCCGATCGCCTATTATAATATATCGTTGGAAAGCTTGCGAGAAGATCTGCAATAATAAAATATCCAGGGCTCATTTTGTCCATTTTACCGCCCTTTTTTATGGCCCGCAAAAAACCCGAACACCTCAGCATACCCTGACACTTAGCCATTTTTCAGGGCAAGTGTTGTCAATTTTGAGAAGAATGAGAATGTAGGGAAGAGAGAGAAAGGGGGGAGAAGGAAGAGCAGATCTCTTACAAAAATTGAAAACATTGCACCCCGTGCAAAATGTGACAACATTTTTGGCGGCTCGCGGGGTGTCGAGCTCGCCTCGGCGCAAAGAATCCATGCCTTCATCCATTGGGCAATAGAGTCACCCACGCTGCAACTGCTCTTCAGATCCACCTCCGGCAACTGCCTACTCGGAACACTTAAAAAGAAAACACTGCACAGACTGAAATAAGGAAACAACTAAAACTTTGAATATTAGCCGGATTATTTACACAAAATTTTGCGGCATTACTGGCATGCCGCCACACAAATCCAGCTTCGGTTGCCTATCCGGTGAACCTGCAGTGCCTGGACCAGATCTGATTGTACTTCAGATGATATTTGAAGTCCGGCTGGCCTCCCAAAGCTTGCCAGGTCGCGAACATGGTGCAACGTGGCAGATTGTCGTTCATGCCGGTACCCGTACAATTGATGAACAATGTGGCAAGGAGATTTTTCAGACGGGAGCCCTCTTCGGGTGCCGGTTGCGGTGATGGTTGGAGCCAACACCACCACGGTGGAGACTGAGGGTGAACATTCATTTCTCCGCTTATGAGGTCAAGGCTGCTCACCAAACCTTGATTCCTCCGGGGTGTCTTCTATCAGCTTAAAAAAGGGCACCTGCGATCAAGAAATCTGGATCTTCAGCTCAGTCGGAGTCGCCAGGTGATTTTGCCAGATGAAGGCAAGCCAAAGATTCACCAACTCGGGCTTCCTTAAAATATGGAGACTGTACGTCTCACCTCACGGATTCATCTATGCGATCTTGGTAATCAGCCGGCCTGACGCGCTCGCCTGGAGCGTTGGTATTAATTTTGCAAAGTCAGGCTGGTTTCCCGGGTTCCTCGCTCGCCACCTTCTTGCTTGAATGAAGGCGTCAGGACCGGTCTTTCGGACTCAGAGAATATGAACGTGCAGAGTCGCCAGGTGCTCTGATTTTGAACAGCAATGAAGCGAGCACCAGTGCTTCAATTTTGTTTGGGGGTGAGAAACCTCCTTGTCCCACCGAGCATTCGAAAAGAAACTGTCAGCCCGAACAAGGACGAGCTTGAGATCTTCCAAATGCGAGACAAAGCGTCCCACCCGGCGTGCCAAAAACTGTTGGTCACGAATCCGCCACGAGGAAAGGATTTGCTGCTATTGCACCCTGGACCCGCGAACCAACATTGAAAGGCCGGAAGGAAGGGATGCCTTTCGGGCCGATCTCCGGAGAAGGCCGGCTCCTTTCGGGGGGGGGGATAGATTTAAGCTAAAGGGAACAGGAAAGAAATAAATGAACTGAAAGAAATTACAAATATGTCCAAAGGTTGGTGGGGGGGAACTAACAGTACGGGAACACACCAATCACCGCTACTTACTGCATACAAACACAGAGCATGACAAGGAACTGCAAAACCTAGGCGTACTTCCGATACACCAGCAGCGTATGCACGGCTTCAATAGCTCCCTAGCAAACATTCCCTACAAGGAACTAACGACGGGGGGATCGTATCAATCACCAGATACGTACACTGACAGGGGTAGAAAGTAAACCTAGAGATGTCAGAGCCAGGTATATGTGTTCGGCAGAGAGTTTAACCGCACAGCTTCAATGGCTCCCTAGCAAACATTCCCTACAAGGAACTAACAGCAGGGGATCGCATCCATCACCAGATACGGGCCAGCAACGTCACACATAACTGATGGAACTGCTACCAGATTTATTACATGAATGCTTTAAATTAATGAAGTACAGAGGGTGCTTTAAACAAGCAATGCTAGAGGAACCTGATCGCCAAATGCCGAAATGAATCAACGAGCCGCGACACAGGTGGGCCTAAGGCATATAATGAAAGACAGCATAAAAGAATAAAGACAGTAGAACAGAACCAGGCATACAGATTGTATTCATAAGCAGAAGCACGGTTACAATAAGCACAGTAGTTCCCTAACAAACATTCCCCTTCCACCACTTACAATGAAAATGTGGTGGCTATTTATAGCCCAAAGTCCCCCCCGTTACATTAATGGGCACAAAGTCCCGATCAAACATTAGTCGACAAAAGCAGCCGCGGAACTGCTGATGCTGACATCTGTCGGGCTGGGTCGTACTCTCGGCATGGTCTCCCCGAAGGTTGAACAGCCACGTGGCGGCGCGTTGGGTAGAACTTTATATTGACGGGAATGCGGGTAGCCGAGGTAGGTGGAAACTCACATCGGTCTTAAATGAGGCAGTCGGCATAAGGCGGTGCAGCCCATACTTATCCCTTTTGGTCGGCAGTCTTGGTTCAAATCCCGAAGCTGGACGCTTGTCGTATGATGGATTATGCTGTGTGACACATGTCTGCCTTGAAGGGCAATCTATCTATCTTCGCTTGGGATCGGAGCTCCTTGGGATGCATGGGCAGAAAACAGTGCAGTTGGGAAGGCCTTCACGCCTTGGTCAAATTCCGGGTTTGTTCCCCTACTGTACACTCGTCAAGGGCGCATTCCGGCTCTGCTGAAAAGTCGGGCTGCGCACGAGTGAACACCGGTGTCCGCGCATCGTACGGACCTGCTCCGGCAGTTATCATTCTTCTTTGTCACCCTGCCAGCCTGCCAGTTACAAGGTGCGCCCGAGAAGAGGGGCGAAGTCGGACTTCGCACCAAAACTGGGCGAAGTGCGCACTTCGCACAAAAAACTGGGATTCCTGGTTCAGCTTCCCGGGGCTATAACTTTTGATCCGCTGACCCGATCGCCTATTATAATATATCGTTGGAAAGCTTGCGAGAAGATCTGCAATAATAAAATATCCAGGGCTCATTTTGTCCATTTTACCGCCCTTGTTTATGGCCCGCAAAAAACCCGAACACCTCAGCATACCTTGACACTTAGCCATTTTTCAGGGCAAGTGCTGTCAATTTTGAGAAGAATGAGAATGTAGGGAAGAGAGAGAAAGGGGGGAGAAGGAAGAGCAGCTCTCTTACAAAAATTGAAAACATTGCACCCCGTGCAAAATGTGACAACAGTAGGCTGCAGACGTCTACAGACGTCTATCTGCAGATATCTATTTGCAGACGTCTATCTGCAGATGTCTAGCTGCAGACGTCTAGCCAAACGTCCAGACTAGTAGCTGCAGATGTTCAGACGGGTAATTGTAGACGTCTAGCTGCATACGTCCAGACGGGTAGCTACAAACGTCCAAATGGGTAACTGCAAACGTCCAGACGGGTAGCTACAGACGTCTGGCTGCAGATGTCCAGACGGGTAGCTACAGACTTCTAGCTGCAGACGTCTAGCTGCAGACGTCTAGACGGGTAGTTCTAGACGGGTAGCCGCCAGACGTGTAGCTCCGGAAGACGAAACGAACAATTTTTGGAGCCTTTCTTCATTTATCTATAAAAGGGGAATGGCCCCTTGCATGTAAACAAGTTGTGTGAATGTAAAGTTTGCTGAAATCAATAAAATAATGAAGCTGCCATTGCCCTGTGGTTTTTCCTGCATATTGCAGGTTTCCATGTAAAATCTTTGTTTTACTGTAATTTTTTTGTGTCATTATGTTTTTTGCTTACGGGTAAAATTTTAAGATTTTACTAACATGTCTCCCACTGATCAATTTCTCTTCTTCCCTTCGTCTAAGGGTTTCACGTGTGCTGTAACTTTGGTGATAAAATGTCTTCTGCATCGCTATCGTTTGTGTGTCTCTCTTTCATAAATGATTGTATTACTGCTTCTGCGCATACTTCAAGTTGTGTCACTTTTGTGTGTTCTCCTTTGTCCATGGGTTGTTCTTTGTTGCGTTGGTTATGATGTAGGTCATCACATTGGATGTTGTTGTGCAATATGTGATGTCGATTGTTGCATTGGTTGTTCTGCAAGTCCTAGTGCACCTGTTCCTCATGGTCTACTCTTATGCGAGTTATCCTGTGTGTTGTGCGTTGTTGTACAAGTCTATGATCTGCATGTTGACTTGCGTCCACCATGCCCGCATCCATGTCCACGTCCACCATGCCCGCACACTATATTCTTTATCATTAAACCTTTGCTTCTTTTCAGTGTCACTGTAGTCTGTAATGCAAACTCGTTGCAACAATGATGCCAAATGTAGCACAACAGTTGTACTCCCAAATTGATGGTAAGGGAAATTTTAAACATCAACAACCACCATTAACAACAATAATGCATAAACATATGCATAAAAGGAATCTGAGAGAGAGAGAGAGAGAGAGAGAGAGAGAGAGAGAGAGTTACCAACAAGAACAACAATTTAGTTCCATTGATATATTCCTAATTCAATACAACATCACTAAAACACATACATGAGATGTGAACAATACATGGACACTGACTATCAAGATACTCAAAAATACAGATGATCTCTAACAATGAATGTAAGGAGTCTACAAATGACAAAACTTGACGGGGGAGGTAGTTGTGTAACTGTTGTCACATTTTGCACGGGGTGCAATGTTTTCAATGATTGTAACAGTGCTGCTCTTCTTCTTCCCTCTTCCTCTATTTTCCTTCCTTCTTCTCTCCCTTTCTTTTTTCCCACATTCTCTTTCTTCCCCCCTTTCTCGGAGTTCCCCAGTTGATTTTTTAACTTTCCAGCAAGTTACCTGAAAAATGGCTAAGTCTGGGTGCGAAGTTCGCACTTCGCCCAGTCTGGGTGCGAAGTTCGCACTTCGCCCAGTTTTGGTGCGAAGTCTGACTTCGCCCCACTTTCTGGGCGCACCTTGCAACTGGCAGGCTGGCAGGCTGACAGAAGATGACAAAAGGCCGGAGCAAAGTCCGTACGGCGGCAGACACCAGTTTCCACCTGTGCGCAGCCCGACTTCGCAGCGAAGTCGGAGTGCGCCCTTGACAGGTGCGCAGTAGGGAAACAAACTCGGAAATGCACCTAAGGCATGAAGGCCTTCCCGACTGCACTGTGTTCTGCCCGCGCAACCCGAGACGCTCCGATCCCAAGCGAAGTTGGATAACCTGCCTTTCAAGGCCGACACGTGTCAAACAAGCATCACCCATCATCTGACAAGTGTCCAACTTCGGGATTTGAGCCGAGACGTGCCGAGCAAAAGGACGAGCATGGGCTGCAATACCTGTGCCAGGGACCTCATTTAAAGCCGATTGGAGGTTCTACCTGCTCCAGCTACCCGCATACCTGCCGAGATGAAGTTCTGCCCAACACACCGCCACGTAGCTGTCCAGCTTCCAGGAAGACCATGCTGCGGGTACAGTCCGGTCCGACAAAAGGTCAGCATTTGCAGCTCTTTCGCCGCTTTTGTCAGCTTGTGTTTGACTGGGACCTTGTGCCCATTAATGTAACGGGAGGGACTCGGGCTATAAAAACCCACCATGAATTCATTGTAAAGGGTGGAAGGGGAATGTCTGTTAGGGAACCAATGTAACCGTGCTTCTGCTTATAAATATAATTTGTATGCCTGGTTCTGTTCTGCTGCTTTTATTTCTTTATGTTTATGCTTTACGCTTCCCCGTGTCATGGCTCGTTGATTCATTTCAGCGTTTGGTGATCAGGGGCCTTTAGCATTGTTCGTCGTACTTTTAAATTTCATATAATAGATGTGGTAGCAGTTCCATCAGTTGTGTGTTACGTTGCTGTCCGTATCTGGTGATTGATGCGTTGTCGTGCTGTTAGTTCTCCTTGTAGGGAGAATGTCTGCTAGGGGACCATTGTAGCTGTGCGGTTAAAATCTCTGCATGACACATATACCTGGCTCTGATATCTCTAGGTTGCTTTCTACTCATGTTAGTGTCCGTAGGAGGTGATTGATGCGTTGTCGTGCTGTTAGTTCTCCTTGTAGGGAGAATGTTTGCTAGGGGACCATTGTAGCCGTGCGTACACTGCTTAGGTATCAGAAGTATACATAGATTTTGCAGTTCTCAATCGTGCTTTATATTTATGATGCAAGTAAGTATTGGTGATTGCTGGTTGCCGTCATCGTTAGTTCCCCCCCACCAACTCCAAGTATATTTGTATATTCTTTCTGTACATTTATCTCTTTCCTGCACTCTTATCTTGAACATAAACCCCCCCAAAAGGAGCCGGCCTTCTCCGGAGATTGGCTCGGAAGGCATCTCTTCCTTCCGGCCTTTCATGCTGGTGGGCGAATCTGGGCGCATTAACCCAAAATCCTTTCCTCATGGCAGATTCGTAACCAACAGTTTCTCTGGCACGCCCGGTGGGACACGGGTCCCACATTTGAAGAGAGATTTTCTGATCAGTCTCCACCTGGCGCTGACAGTGGTTTCTGAGCACCTGGTGAGACAAGGAAGTTTCTCACCCCCGACAGAATTGAAGCACCGGTGTTCGCTTCATTGCTGTTCCAAATCTGAACACCTGGCGACTCTGCACGAACAAATCCTCTGAGTCCGAAAGACCGGTCCCAGCACCTTCATGCACACAAGAAGGTGGCAAGCAAGGGATCCGAGAAGCCCGCCTGAGTTCTACGAACTAGACATCAACGCTCGAGGCGAAATTCCCAGGCTGGCTGACCCGCGAGCTCGTGTCGACGAAGCCGAGGCTGAGATCCAAGAAGAAGCCGAAGCTGAAATCGGCGGAGCTGAGTACGAAATAGAAGAGGCCGAGGAAGAAGAAGCACCTACATCCTCGGAAAGTACCGACACTGAGTACACAACCGACGGCGGAGAAGAAGAAGAAGAAATGGCTGCCCAACAGCCGAATGACGATGATCTCTTCCCGGCGGTGGACTCTACGGGGCCCTTGGCCCTGGTCGGACAGCAAGCTGTGCCCCCTGCTGCTTTAAAGTCTATTCCCACATACGACGGCTACGGTAAGACGGCGTACGAGCACATCCAGGACATCCTTGCCCTGGCCGCATTGCATACTATCACCGATGAGAGTGTGAAGACCCGTCTGCCGGCCCTTTCCCTGAGGGGAAAGCTTCTCTACTGGTGGAGATCGCTGCCGGAGGGATCCATCACAGGGTGGCCCCAGCTTGCCATAAGGCTCGTGAAAGGATGCAACGAGTCTGCTGACCCTACTTCTCTACTGCATCAGTTCCAAGCTATCCAGAGACATCCTCAAGAGGAGGTGTCTGATTTTAACATCGAGTTTGCGAGGTCCTGGAAACGGGTACCTCGCGAACTTCGGCCTTCAGCCGGCATGGCTGCTCACTACTATCTGAGATCTTTCAACTCAGATATATGCCTGCTGCTGAAGATTGCCCGAATCGACGAGTTTCCTGCACTGTACGAGGCTGCCCAGCAAGCTGAAGCTGACATTATTTCCATCGGCAGACTCCCGTCCAGGGTGCAGGAACCCATTCATCCCGACTTCCCCAGATCCCAGTATCCCTCTGCTTCTGGTGGTGCGCCGTCCACATCAAGGCAGCAACCCCAGCAGCAGTGGAATCCGGCGCCGGTCGTAACTCCTTACGGCCCGCCTCAATTGCATTACCCTCACCCGCCTCCTCCCGCTCCGCATTTTCCAGCACTTCCTGCTCCCCCACAGTACGCATCTTATTCTAACCCTCCTCCATTAGCCGCATTGCCTCCACCGGCACAGTTGCCGCCTCCTGACAGTAGCATTCAGAACACGATTCTACAAGAGGTGCGGGCTTTGGCCTCCGGATACCATGCCATGTCCAATGACATGACCGCTCTGAAGAAGAAGCAGGCCCAGATGGACCTTGCTCCTAGGAGGCCGTATGCGCCACCAGCGCTGACGAAAGATAAAGCCCCAGAACATCAGCCGCAGAGGCGTCCGCCTCCGAGAAATGCCGCTATAGATGACCCGCCTGGTCCTCCCGACCAGGTCAACTGGTGCACTACGTGCAACGACCCGCATTCGGAGGAAGACTGCACTTTGCACCAGCACTACATCCAGACCTTGGCCGGCAGCGCCATAGAGGACGATGAACTGTACATGATCTTGGACGGCGAAGCCAACTTTGCCCTCCCAGAAGAGAATCTAGTGCCGCCCGCCAAGGAAGAAAAGAAAGCTGCGGATGCGGCCAAGCCTTTGCAAGTCTACGCAAGAAGAGAAAAACCGCAGCCCGGTGGGCTGCCACCGTACAAGCGGCTGTGGCCTTACACAGCCCAGGAGAAGGCATCCAAAGATAAAGCTCCAGCTAAGCCTTCTCCGGCAAAGGCTGCCCCTGTTCCAGCCAAACCTCCAGCAAGGGCCCCAACTCCGGCTAAAGCTCCCGTACCTCAGCCTCCAGCTGAAACCAAAGAACAAGCCCAGGAGAGGCTGAAGTACCCGTCTCTGACCAAGAGACAGCGAGTTGAGGCCACCCAACAGTACCGGACGAAGTATGAGCCGGCAAAACAAGCAGAAGGAGCTAGTACCTCGGGCTACAGCATTGTAGACGAGTTGAAAAGAACGCCCGCTAGAATCAGCATGTACGATGCTCTTCTGCTCCCAGGCCAGGTGGATCTGCTGCAAGAATCACTGAAGAACATGAAGAGCGGCAAGCAGATGCAGCCCGCTGTCCTGGTTCAACCTTTGACAAGCCTCGACCACCGGGAAGAACGGACCGCCACCCTTTTATCTGTCTTTACGGATGCAAGGGCACATAGTTCACAACCGCATGGTGGATTCTCGGTGCTTCCACGACCGTGATGCCGAAGGCCGTCTCGTGATGAGATCGGGATGGAATACACACGGAGCAGCCAAGGCGTGCCGCAATTAGACGGCACCCCCGTTAAGACAGTTGGTGTCATAAAGGACATCCCTATCCGATTGCACAAGGCCCTCGACATCGTGGTCATCCAAGAGGTCGTGGTTGTTGACCTGGAACCTTACTTCGGCATGTGTCTCTCTCGGGAGTTCACTGCGAAGTTGGGCGGGTACCTGTCTCTAGACTACTCACACATGGAAGTGCCCTTCAAAGGAAGGAGACTGAAAATTTTCAATGAGAAGCCTTCCACCTTCCTAGTAGATAAGATACCCGGAGGAGAGTTGGACTGCATGGTCCAGTTGTCAGAGGAAGAGCTGGTGACAGTAGAGCTGACTGAGCAAGCCTTCGAAGTGCTACAGCTTGAAGATGAGTTCTCGTTGCGGGACTTTAATGCCGTAATCGGGACAGAGCAAGGCTGTTACTCCATTGTACAGCCCGAGAGGCTTGACATGTCAGCTGCGAAGGAAGTAGGACCTGCACCCGAAGAGCTGTGGAAGCTTTTCTTTGACGGCGCGCGATGCAAGAATGGCGCCGGTGCAGGGGTACTTCTGGTTTCTCCGACCGGAATCCAGAAGGACTATACCTACAGGCTGGCCTGGAGCTGCACTAACAACTCGGCGGAATACGAAGCCCTGTGCTTGGGTTTGCGAAAGGCGGAGAGGCTCGGAATCAAACACCTGCAGATTTTCGGAGATTCAGAGCTGGTGTGTCACCAAGTTACGAAGAAGTGCGCATCCAAACAGCATTATCTTAGAGCGTACCGCAACCGGGTGTGGGACCTGATGGAGTCATTCGACTCATTGAATGTCAAAGCAATATCGCGTGAGAAAAACAAGCACGCTGATATTCTGGCGTCTGTTGGAGCCAGGTACGTTCCGGCTGAAGACGTTGTCCAGAAACCGAAGCCGGTTCGTACTATCTACAGGCCTTCTGTGCCTGATAAGGACACCCACTGGCAGGTGTTCAGTTGTGACGAGGAGATCGTCACATTCCTGGTTAACGAAGTGTGTGTAATCGAAGGTAGAGACCCTGATGACGAGCAATATGAGGGGTTGATACAATTACGGAATAATCATGTCCCAAAAGGACTGATTACATTAGAGAGTCTCTTTGATCAAAATGACAGAGCAATATCTCACAGAATCAAAGTAGACCCGAGGCAGTATGCTGACCTGGAACTTGAACCTGGTAAAACTATCAAGGTCGGAACAGACTGCACGTCGGAGGAACTTGGGCAGATCAGATCACTGTGCCAGGAGTTCCCCGACATCGTGGCCTGGTGCTACGAGGATTTGAGGGGGTATGACAGAACTGTCATCCAAAGATACCATTGAGCTAGAGGATGGCGCCAAGCCATTCCGACAGGCAGAGGGCCGTGAATCCGAAGATTGAGGCCATGATGAAGACCGAGCTCTTGAAGATGCCGGAGGCCAAGATCATCTACCCCATCAAACATTCATCCCGGGTCGCGAATTTGGTGCCCGTGAGGAAAAAGAATGGCGACATTCGTCTCTCGTGTCGACTTAGAAACCTAAACCAGGCTTCCCTCAGGGACCACTATCCGCTTCCCCAAATCGACCAGATTCTACATATCGTTGCTGGAGCCCAGAGATTTTCACTTTTAGATGGATTTTCCGGCTACAACCAGATTTGGGTCAAAGACGAGGACCAGCATAAGACGGCGTTTACCACGAAGTGGGGGACGTTCGCCTATCGCCGCATGCCGTTTGGCTTATCCAATGCTGGTGCCACGTTCCAAAGGGCCATGGACTTGGCCTTCCGAGAGCTGCTCAATAAAATTATTGTCATCTACCTCGATGACATGACTGTTTTCTCTCACCAACGAGGGGATCATGTTTCGCACCTACGGCAAATATTTGAGAGGTGTCGAGAATTCGGCATTTCTATAAACCCGAAGAAGTCTGTCTTCGCGGTAAAAGAAGGAAAGCTGCTGGGACATGTCATCTCCGAGGAAGGCCTCGCCATTGACCCTGACAGAGCAGAAGCCCTCGTTCGCTTGCCAGCCCCCATTGATAAAAAAGGGCTGCAGTCCTTCTTCGGTCAGATTAACTTCGTGCGGAAGTTCATTCCGGACTTCGCACAGGTGATCAAGCCTATGGCCGAACTGTTGAAGAAAGATACGGTTTACGAATGGACTGATGAGAGAGAGCAAGCCTTCGAGGAAATCAAGGCTCGAATTGCGCAAGCTCCGGTATTGACAAACCCGGACTACTCCAAGGACTTCATCCTGTATGCAGTGGGAGAACCCGAAAGTTACGCTGCAGTCCTGACTCAGAAGGGAGACGATGGTGAGGAGCGCCCCATAGCGTTCCTCGAGCCAAGTGATTCTGCCGCATGAAGAAAAGTACAATTTTATAGAGCGGCGAGTTCACGCTGTTATGAAGTCCCTTCGAAAGTTCAGGCATTTTGTCTCCCGGAGCAAGACCACTGTCTTTGTGATTCACCCGGATGTTCGAAGCTTCATCTTACAAGGAGAACCGGGTCACAAGAGAGCGGGATGGATTGCCAAGATCCAGGAGTTTGACATTGAAGTGCGGCCCACCAAGCTTATCAGAGGCCGAGCCTTGTGTCAGGAATTGGCCCGAAGCGCTGCAGCCGGCATCTCCGCCTGTAAGTGGGAGGACACAGCGACACGCATCTACCTAGCCGACTCCTTATCGGAGGGGAGTGATTGGACAGATGAACTGGTGAGATACTTCTGCACCGGAAGATGTCCCGATCACCTGAACGCCTCACAACGAAGGAGATTTCGGCTAGGTGCACTTAAGTACACTCTTCGCCCCGAGGGGCTTTACTTCAAAAATATCGACGGCATCCTGTTGCGGTGCGTCAGAAAATCAGACCAGCCTAGGGTCCTCGGAGATTTTCATTCCGGGATGCCTGGGGGTCACCATTCTTCAAGGCCAACGGCCTTAAAAATAATAAGAGCTGGGTACTATTGGCCCACTCTATTTGCAGACGCTCATGCGGTCTGCTCTAAATGTGATCAATGCCAGAGGTTTGCTGGCCGAAACAGAAAAGCACCCCTGCCTCTTCAACCGATTCAGGCCGAGACTCCGTTCCAAACAATGGGGTCTAGACTTCATTGGGGTGATTTCTCCTAACTCCTCTGCCGGACACAAGTTTATTCTTACAGCCACCGACTACTTCACACGGTGGGCAGAGGCAATCCCGACCAAGAACGCAGACCAAGAAACGGTCATTAGGTTCATTGAGAGCCTGATTACCCGCTTCGGGGTTCCGTAGTCAATTGTGACGGACAACGGTCCGGGATTCGTAGGCGCTGTACTCACGGAGTACACCGGCAAACTTGGCATCTATCACAAGATGTCTTCTAATTACTACCCGCAGGGGAATGGCCTTGCCGAGTCTACTAACAAGAACCTCCTGAAAATCATCCGGAGGACCATTGACAGAAACAAGCGGACTTGGCACTTGCTCCTGAACCGGGCGCTGTGGGCGGACAGAGTTGCGTTCAAGAAATCCATCAGGACGTCCCCCTATGCGCTCGTCTATGGCAAAGAGGCTGTCATGCCATCACACATTGAGATCCCTGCCCTGTGGATGTTGGACGAAGACAGGAGCAGCGGAGACCCGGTGGACGACAGACTGTGCCAACTCCTGCAGTTGGAAGAAGACAGAGAACTTGCTTACCAGGCCTTCACTGATCATATTGCAGCCACTCAAGGCTGGTTTGCAAAAGGCACTACTGCCCGAGTTTTCGAAATCGGGGACCTAGTGCTGAAGTGGGACTCATATAAAGCAAAGCCGGGTAATCACGGGAAGTTTGATGCTCTCTGGGAGGGCCCTTATCAGATTGCCCGGGTGAACCAGTTTAATGCCTATGTACTTCGGGATATGGAGGGTCAGCTCCTACCTATCCCTGTCAACGGGTTCCATTTAAAAATTTACCGCTGCTGAAGGTGCCCGAGTGGCCCTTCCTTGTAAAAATTTCCCTTATGCACTTTCATTCCCCAGCATGTACAGTTTCCGGTTTTCAGCTTTTAATTTTATTTTTTATTATTTTTTGAGCTTAACTGTGACATGGGAGAGAAAGACAGACTTCGCAGCGAAGTCTGTCGTCGCCCCTCAGGAGGGGCGAAGTTCGGGCTGCGCAAAGGAAGGAGAAAGCAAACAAAGAAAAAAGGGAAAAAAGGAAAAAAATGGCCAAGTGTTGGCCGAAGTCCGACTTCGCAGCGAAGTCGGGCTTCGGGCCAGCCAAAGTGCGAAGCTCGAACGAAGGGAAAACCGCAAAGGCACACAAAGGACAGGCTCCGCTCAGCTTTGAGCGAAGACTGACTTCGCGCGCGAAGTCCGACTTCGGCCGGCTTCCGCGCGAAGTACGCACTGCGCACAACTTCCGCGCGAAGTGCGAACTTCGCGCGAAGTTCGTACTTCGCCCGAACTTCGGGCGAAGTCCGAACCCGCCTCAACGTTCGCACTGCGCAGCTCGTCCAGTTCAGTCTAAGGGAGCAGAAAAATGTTAAGTGTTGGCCGAAGTCCGAAGGTTGCAAAGAAACCAGACTGCGCTCAATCCTTGAGCGCGGCGAAGAAAAGAAGAAGGAACGGTTGCAATACGAACTTCGCGCGAAGTTCGAACTTCGCCCGAAATTCGGGCGAAGTCCGACTTCGCCTGCGAAGTCGGATCGCGCCCAACTTTGGGCGAAGTCCGACTGCGCCTCGTTTTCTGGGCCAGTTTGGACAATGGTTTAAAAATTGAATAAAAAATTCAGAAAGTTCCAAACTGGGCCCAAGTCACATTCTAACCGTTCTAAAAGTGGGTTTCCGCACCAAGGATTCTGTCTTGAGCAGTGTGCCCAGATGGTGGCAGTGACGTCAGCCATGGTGCAGTGTCCAAAGTAGAATTAATGATTGCACGTTCCTCAACGAAAGTGCAAGCAAAAGAACATGGCACGTCTGCCGGAGTACACTTTTTCCAAACATTCTCCTGCGCAGCCACCCAAGAACCTTAACTCAGCCGACCTACCCCCTCCTGCGCGGCATTAATGGCGCTCGTCTTTATCTAGAAAAGGGGGTCGGATGCATTCAAACATTCCGGATCGCACGGATTATTCCTCGGACGGTGCAAATTATTCCCGTGACAACGAAATCTGCCGCAGACGCCCGAACCTGTAATTATTACTGACTCGGAGAGATGGACAGAGGAAAGATGCCACTGTCAACGCAGTCCAGCGAAAGTGGCGAACCAAAGGATTTACCGCGGCCGGGCGTTTTCAGAAGTGAAACCCCGCCAGAGAGAAAGTCAAAGTCCCGGACGAAAAAAGTACAACGTGGGCAAGCCCCACCACCTCCGGTAAATTACTTGGCGGGATACAAGGACGGCTCGTTTTCTATGAGCTTGACGAAGCTGCGGACAAATGTGGAGAGTTGGGCTGACAAGGTTTCGCCCTCTCATCATTTCGGAGCGGCGTACAAATCCAATCTTTTCAGATTCTTGTGCCCTCCTGTCCACCAATGCCCGGAACTGGTAGACCTAATTGTCAACACTACGGACCGGCTACCCGGCAAATTTGCAGCTCCAGCGGTAAACCCTTGTTCACGCTGCGCAGGGAGACTGTCCAGCCAGCTTTCGCCCCAGGTTGGAGTATGACTCCAAGCACCATTCTCAGAAAGATAAATTTGGGCGAGCAGACGGGACGTTTCACGCAAACAAAAAGGATGAGGGATTTCCTCAATTCAGAGCTGAACGCCCCGCTCGCAGCTGGACAGTGGCCAACTGGCCCCATGCCCTTGGCACAATTTCAGAGCAAGTACTTGTACACCATTTTGGCATCGATTCTTGGCTGCGACTCTGATGAGCTGGTACAGCCGTACCAGCTAGCGCTGGCAGAATGTCTCCTATGTGGAGAATCCTACGAACCGGCAGCACAGAGAAGTGGAAAGCGTCCCATCTTTTTCGACTGGGCAGATTGGTTAGCATACGCCATCCACTCCAGCCTGGTCAAGATCCAGAAGAAGCAGTCCACCGACTTTCGGTTTAGTTCTGTTCTAGCCTGGCTTTGTTTGTACCATTTGCACTCCCGAATGCCGATCCCGAACCTGAAGAAGGTCAACGAAAGGGGAGAGCCACAGCCCGTCTATAACTGGACGGATGACTTATACCGGAAAGGGTCCTACTACAAGTTCAACTTCAACTTTCTGGGATTCGTCATGTCAGTCTTCAGCGAAAGCGAAATCCCCCGTCCCCCGAGAGAAATGACGAGCGCTTTGCTAAATCAGAGGCTCGGGGACGTTTTCAGACTGACGCAAGGAATTGTGGTCAGAATCTACGGATTCAAGGGCAAACCCCATTTGCTGCCCTACTGGTGTTCGGAGCATCTGTTCGGGATGGAGGTTGCCCGACAAATGGACTATGTTGAGGAGGAGTTCGGCCTAGGAAAGAAGAGAGGACAGATTTTTCAATATCCTCTTTCCTGGGCAAACGTTGAGATTTTTGAGGTAGGACAGCATGTCTACCTCGAGCAGGAGTTGTCCCGGATTGGCCTGGTTTTGTTGCCGCAACGCTGGAAGTATGACCCGTATGGAATAAGGGGAAAGTTCGCACATCTCTGCCCCCGGGCAGAC
Organism: Wollemia nobilis; assembly: GCA_028583015.1. Lineage (NCBI taxonomy): Eukaryota > Viridiplantae > Streptophyta > Pinopsida > Araucariales > Araucariaceae > Wollemia > Wollemia nobilis. The sequence goes on along the minus strand of JAQPPZ010000217.1, from coordinate 78,306 downwards.
ATAGTCGAAGATAAATGCGACGTGGTCCATGTGGACCTTGACTGGGAAATTGAATTGATGGAAGCTTCTCCTCCCTGGCAGGATTTTTACTGCGAGGAGGCGACATATGACCCCAAGAGAAACCCGGACCACCAGTTCTCATCTCCAGGATTTAGAAAATTCCTATCCAAGATAGCAGGCCTTAATTGGTCAAAAGAAAAGATTACTGAATGCTGGAAGATGAGATGCCGCACGCAACACGACAAATCAACAAGGAGAAACCTGGCCGTAGATGACGACTTTTCGGTTCTCTATGACCAGCATCATGACAGCTGGCGGCCGTTCGCATATCAAGGTTACGTTCCCCGAGGTCCCTTTGAGGACTATAAAGGAGGGTCTTCCTCCCAACAGTTGTACACTTCGGCAACTGCCAGCGTGGGCCCAGCAGACTTTCAGGTCGATCCAATGCAGCCCGTGGCTTCCAAGGCGGCGCCTGAGAAGGCGAAAGAATTAGTCAAGGCAACGCCCGAGGCAATCCCTCAGGCACGAAAAACACCAGCGCCGCCAGAGGGCAGACCGGTTGCGGCAGACCTTCTGCAAGTCAAACCCCGGTACAAGTTTACCGTGGGAGCATCACCGCCTGCTGCACCTGCTTCATCTCCTTCCCCTGATCCGACCGTTATTCCAGAAGAGAAGAAAAGGAAGAGAGTTGAAAAAATCAGGCGACCTAGCCTGACAGTGCAGCAGCCAGTCGCAGAGCCGCAGCCGCGTCCTGCCGCCGCAGAGACAGTTCCTCTGGGCAGTCCCAAGCCAGCCGCCGAAATCAGAAGCACAGACATCCATCCGGCATCGGCTCAGGCGGAGCCCGCAGGTACGTTTGCTGCCCCTGTCTCTTTGGTCTCATCCAGTCCTACTCCCACTCCGTCTCCCGCTCAATCTGAGCAAGTCATGACCGCATCCTCCTCCCCGTCTCCACGCCCTTCTAGCGGCCCCCATTCTTTTGATCAGTTTGCTCAGAACCCCAACGTTTCTCTGTCTCTGAGTCAAACTCCAAACCCTTCGCCTGAAGTTAGTGCTGAGGCTGTCCATTCACCGTCACATCCACCGTCCCAGCCGCTTCAAACCCTCACAGTATCAGCCGCTCCCATCTCCATTTCCCGGTCGCCCCCAGAAGCGGCCGATTCTTCCAAGGTCTGTCCGGTTCCTCCTGATCCCATTCCCGCAGGAGAGACGTCTCAGCAGAACCCTAGGCTGGGGGAACCAGATTTTATGGACGACCTCCGTAATACAGACGACTTGCCCTTGGCAACGAGAGTCGTAGAATATTCTTGTCTCTTTCCTCCAGAACCTGAAACGGAGGAGACCTGAAGAGATAGCCGCCCCGGTAAAGCGCGCCAAGTACAATTTCGAGAGGAGAGTGCTTACAACAGAGAAGATAATCCCAAAAGTGAAGAAGCCTCTCCGGGAAATGACCAGGGCGGACTACGAGCTCCAGACAAAGGAGAAGAGCTTTGACGACATCAACAAGCAATATGAGATTCAGTCAATCATGCGCAAAGCTGATAATCTCTTTGTCAAAAGTCTGGAGGAGCAGGAAGAGCTTTTCGGGTTGCAGGATAAAACAAGGCAGCTTGAAGAGGACCTGTCTAGGTCCACTGAGCAGCTGGAAGCGGCGCGGCAAGAAATAGATGAACTCAAAGCCCAGCTGGCCGCTTCTCAGCAACAAGCCGCAACCGAAAAGCAAGCAGCCTTGGAGCAGATTTCTCAGCTCCAGGAGTCTTTGAAACAGGCGCAGTTGCAGTCTGCAGAGATAGCATCTCAAGCAGCGGTCTTTTCAAAGAAGAAAGTTAAGGAGATGCGGGCTGGTCTGCTGCGGGAATGCAAGCCCCACACCTATAAGGCGATGGCAGTTCTGGATTTCGCATCCAGAATTCAAGAAGTTTCTGCCCAGGGAAAGCCTGTGGTAGAGGAGGCCGAGCGTCAGGCGAAGCAATGGCTGGACCTGGCGATAAATCTTCAGGAGCGCGAGCGCGATGGCCTCCAATTTTCCCCCGTGTCCTCATTCGCTGCAGAATGGGCAAATGCAAGGGTAACCTTGCATAAATATTTCAAAAAAGTTGAAGAGGTGAGAGTTGCCAGACGAATGTTAGATGCATTCGGACATGAAAGAGATATTTGTCTGGCTCCCTTTCGCGCTCTTTCTGAACTAGGGTGCCCAGGTTTTGTTGAGAATGGCGAGCTTCTCACCCTAGATCAGGTGAAAAGGAATTGGCAGTCCTTCGAAGCAGATACAGCTGAAATTGATAGCTGGACTGAGCCAATTCAGGAAAGTCAGGTCACTCAGATGGTGTCCAAATATTGCAAGATCAGCTCCTACTTCCAGGAGCTAGAAAAGAGATACCTCACCATCGACCTGCACGCGGTCGCTGCTTTCCACGCAGCATTAGAAGAAGTTGCTGACCGCCGGCCATTCGAAGCAGAAGCCTGGCGTCAAGCCCAGGCCGCATACACTCGCATCTGCGAGGCAGAAGCAAGAGCTGGAGAGCCTTCGGAAGGCGATTCTGAGGAGGCAACTGACAAAGATGAATCTGAAGAACAGTTGCCACAAGGAGGACAGTTAGAGCAGCAAAAGGCAGGGGAGGCAAGTTCCTCTGCACCCAATGGATGAAGGCATGGATTCTTTGCGCCGAGGCGAGCTCGACACCCCGCGAGCCGCCAGAAATGTTGTCACATTTTGCACGGGGTGCAATGTTTTCAATGATTGTAACAGTGCTGCTCTTCTTCTTCCCTCTTCCTCTATTTTCCTTCCTTCTTCTCTCCCTTTCTTTTTTCCCACATTCTCTTTCTTCCCCCCTTTCTCGGAGTTCCCCAGTTGATTTTTTAACTTTCCAGCAAATTACCTGAAAAATGGCTAAGTGTTGGTGCGAAGTTCGCACTTCGCCTCGATCGCTCGGGTGCGAAGTGCGCACTTCGCCCAGTTTTGGTGCGAAGTCTGACTTCGCCCCACTTTCTGGGCGCACCTTGCAACTGGCAGGCTGGCAGGCTGACAGAAGATGACAAAGGGCTGGAGCAAAGTCCGTACGGCGGCAGACACCAGTTTCCACCTGTGCGCAGCCCGACTTCGCGGCGAAGTCGGAGTGCGCCCTTGACAGGTGCGCAGTAGGGAAACAAACTCGGAAGTGCACCTAAGGCATGAAGGCCTTCCCGAATGCACTGTGTTCTGCCCGCGCAACCCGAGACGCTCCGATCCCAAGCGAAGTTGGATAACCTGCCTTTCAAGGCCGACACGTGTCAAACAGCATCACCCATCATCTGACAAGTGTCCAGCTTCGGGATTTGAGCCGAGACGTGCCGAGCAAAAGGACGAGCATGGGCTGCAATACCTGTGCCAGGGACCTCATTTAAAGCCGATTGGAGGTTCTACCTGCTCCAGCTACCCGCATACCTGCCGAGATGAAGTTCTGCCCAACACACCGCCACGTAGCCGTCCAGCTTCCAGGAAGACCATGCTGCGGGTACAGTCCGGTCCGACAAAAGGTCAGCATTTGCAGCTCTTTCGCCGCTTTTGTCAGCTTGTGTTTGACTGGGACCTTGTGCCCATTAATGTAACGGGAGGGACTCGGGCTATAAAAACCCACCATGAATTCATTGTAAAGGGTGGAAGGGGAATGTCTGTTAGGGAACCAATGTAACCGTGCTTCTGCTTATAAATATAATTTGTATGCCTGGTTCTGTTCTGCTGCTTTTATTTCTTTATGTTTATGCTTTACGCTTCCCTGTGTCATGGCTCGTTGATTCATTTCAGCATTTGGTGATCGGGGGCCTTTAGCATTGTTCGTGTACTTTTAAATTTCATATATAGATGTGGTAGCAGTTCCATCAGTTGTGTGTTACGTTGCTGTCCGTATCTGGTGATTGATGCGTTGTCGTGCTGTTAGTTCTCCTTGTAGGGAGAATGTCTGCTAGGGGACCATTGTAGCCGTGCGGTTAAAATCTCTGCATGACACATATACCTGGCTCTGATATCTCTAGGTTGCTTTCTACTCATGTTAGTGTCCGTAGGAGGTGATTGATGCGTTGCCGTGCTGTTAGTTCTCCTTGTAGGGAGAATGTTTGCTAGGGGACCATTGTAGCCGTGCGTACACTGCTTAGGTATCGGAAGTATACATAGATTTTGCAGTTCTCAGTCGTGCTTTATATTTATGATGCAGTAAGTATTGGTGATTGCTGGTTGCCGTACTGTTAGTTCCCCCCCACCAACTCCAAGTATATTTGTATATTCTTTCTGTACATTTATCTCTTTCCTGCACTCTTATCTTGAACATAAACCCCCCCAAAAGGAGCCGGCCTTCTCCGGAGATTGGCTCGGAAGGCATCTCTTCCTTCCGGCCTTTCATGCTGGTGGGCGAATCTGGGCGCATTAACCCAAAATCCTTTCCTCATGGCAGATTCGTAACCAACAATAACTACATGACTGTCCTCGTACCTATCCAGAAGCATCAACCACCTCACACATAACAAATAAGTCATTACTGTTAGCTTTCTGAATAGGTAACTCTCAGAAAGTTTATTCCAAGGTCTAGCATAAAATAAATAAATGCTACTAAACAATGAAACTCAATATGGAAACAACAATATCTCACAAATATAACTCAGATGCACACAATATCATAAGATTACATGAATGATACAGATTGAATTACATTGAATGGAGCTTTGCCTCCAATATATCATTTTACATGACTTTTCAGTACTCTGACTATTGCTCTCCTCTATCATCCGGGAGATGCAACCTTTCATATTCCTCTCATAAAGACAAAGCTCTCATCTTGCCACATATCAATGTGACTCTTCATTCTCTCTTGATATCTTGTAGTTTCTCTCATAATGACACATACATTATAAAATATAAATCATCTACCAAACTAATATTACAAGGGGGCCAAATAATGTAGTATCTCCAACAATTACATGCGTCCATAACACCAAACAGTTTGTGCAAAAAATGGAAAACATATTGCATATATCTGGTACATATGATTTTTAACAAACACATAAAATGGAACTTTGTATAATCAAAATATGTGCATACTCATCACTCGTACATATCCATTCAAAGCTCGAGGCGGTGCTTGTGGCGGTGCCATGTCAAAACTGCCACCTACACCTTCAAAATTAAGCCCGTGAATGGGATCAGAATTGAATCCTCTATAGTGACTATGTTTATACTCTTGAAGTCTTGTTGGTCAAGAATCCGCCTTAGGTATGGAATGTTTCATCCATGTGCCCTAGACCCGACCAAAATTGAAAGGCCGAAAGGAAGAGATGCCTTCCGTGCCAATCTCCAGAGAGGGTTGGTCCCCTTACTATTCTAACTTGGGGATTTGAGATTAAGGAACAGGAAAGAAATTAGAAATGACGAAAAGAGATGGGAAAATATGGCCTCAAGCCAGATGAACAGAGGTGATGGACAAACAACACAATAACTTAACCGTACTCCGAATCAATAGCACTTCACACAAAGAACTAACAGAAATTAAAATCAAGCATCTAACATGTGCAATCTCCAGAATTATTCCAGTGTTCACCCTCTATCGGGAGCTAAATCCAGACATAGAATTATAGCCCACAGACAAAGCAGAGAATTTAATAGAAATATAAGATAGAAGACATACACATAAAGAGAAGTCCAAAATTAGAGCCAAGGGTTCTTTGCATTCATAGCAGAATTCGGTTACAACAAGCCTCTAGCAAAGCATCCATCATATTACATTAGAATTGCTGGCTTTTATAGAGGATTCTGCCTCTGAAACATAAATGCACACCCACAAAACATTGCGGTGGCAGCAAAGATAAGACTTGAGCACTCATCAAACAGTAATGAGGCATGGCCTGAATCATATGACTCATGGGGAAGTTGCTACATGGCTTTAATGGGACCATGTGATTCGCCTGATGCGCCGCCTCCTCACTTGTTGGCACTGGTGACAATTTTGTCACATTGCACAATGGGGTAGAAAAAATCAAATTTTTTGTAAAGTATTTCTTTCAATTTCATGAATTTGTTCCCTTGCTTTTAGAAACAACATTTTCAAGTGTTGCAGCAATTTTGGCTTTCTTTGCCATTACCCTTTGTACATAAATGAAGAAGAAAGAGCTTCACTGCCGAACAAACTAAGGAAGATAGCTTCGCCGAAAGAAATCCCTAAGGATGAAAACTACTTCGGGCCCGAAGTCCCTCAAACAGTTACTTCGGGCAAAAATCTTGCGAAGCGGCGTTGCCGAAGAAAGAATTCAAAGAAGGCGTAAAAAGGAGCTTCGCACCCGAAGCATTTCCAGCAGCCACTTCGGGCGAGAATTTTGCGAAGCGGAACTTGAAGAAGTGCAAAATACTTTGCCGAAAATCCGTCGAAGCACCCACTTCGGGCCTTCCCACCAACGAACCGTTTCTACTTTGCCAAAATCTCCCACCAACGAACCGTTTCTACTTTGCCAAAATCTTGCGAAGCATCTGCTTTGGCCATATTTTGTGCGAAGTACTTCCACCCGAAGCAGTAGCGGCCATAACAAACGAAACAACTTTCGAAGGCAAGGATGCGCTTCGGCCGAAAAGCCCCCGAACCGCAGTTTTGAAGGAGGATCGCGACAAAGCATTTTGGTCAGCAAAGCAGTTTTGGCATTTCTTCCAGCGAAGCAGTAACGAAGAGCTCATCTTGCGAAGGAAATCCGCTTCGACACGCACCATCCCCGAAGCAGTTTTGCGAAGCTCCACCATGCGAAGTACAAATCAAGGAGGAGGAACTGCTTCGACACAAGTCCATTGCGAAGCGAAGTTGCGAACGAAAATCCAGCGAAGCACTTCAAGGGCACGCACTCCAAACCGGGTATTTTCCCGAGGCAATCAAACGCCTCATAAATGCATTTTTATGTGCCCGGTAAGATCGCTGCTCATTTTTGGCAATTGGAAATGAAGTATCAGTTCCTGAAGAAGAACCCGGCGAGCATGGCGGCCACTCGAGCACTGCACCCAGAGGCCAAGGACGTTCAGGCGGCTCATTAATGCATATTTCCCTGGTTGACCCGGTCGCAGCTGCTAGAGCCGACCTCTCGGGTTTCGAAGATGTACTCTTCTGTTTTGTGTAATTATGGCTCAGAGGGTCGGGTCCTCTATTAAAACCCAGACATTGTAATGGAAAAAGGAAGGGGGGAACTTTCTGCTAGAAAGCTGCTGTAACTTAGATTCCTGCGATTAATACTAAAGAGCTTTGGACTCTATTTCTCTCTTTTATGCTGCCTTCTACGATTATTTCTTTTATCTTTCTTCATTTGCATGCTATAATTCTGAACTCTGGATTTAGGCGTGTGATTGAAGTAGAACCCTGAAATTTTCCCGAAGGATACATAGGGGAGGAAAACGCTGTATTAGTTCTCTTTTATGCCGCCTGTGGATATTGTTTTTGTCATATTCACTCCTTCTTCGCCGTCGTAACTTTGAACCCTGAATTTTGACGAGAGGGAAGGGTAATCCTGGAACTTGTCTAGAGGATACATAGGAGGATTAATATTGCGTTCATTTCGTTTATTATTGGTGTTCTTTGCTGCTGTTCCAAGTTATTGGCTAGCGATCGTGCTTCCAGTTCTTTCCCACCATTAAATTACTGAAATTTCTTCCCTTACTCTTTTATTTTTTTTTTGCACCCTCACTCTGTTTATCTCTTTCCTGCACCCTTATCTTAAACACCAAAGTAGTTTAGCATAGGAGTCGGCCTTTCTCCGGAGATTGGCACGAGGGGCATCTCTTCCCTTCGGCCTTTCAATGTTGGTCCAGGTCTAGGGCGCATACACTTACCCAAATCCTTTCCTGGGCAGATTTGATGACCAACAGGAACCGCCTCAACGAAAGATTGGATTCTGAAATCCGGGAAAATCAAATCCGGAAGCTTTTCTGACCGACTGCAATTTAACTGGTGAGGGCGCGTCTTGTTTCGTTGCTTTCTGGTGTTTCTACGGAATTCTGGTTGAAGAAGGGAGGGCTGGACTGAAACAGGCGCTTTGCGGATGCAGGCCCCAACTACGTTTCACTGTTTTCTGGTCCGAAATGGGCCTGCGCTCCAAAAAGTGCAGCGAAATGACTTAGCTATCCTGGGAGTAGCACTGGCGTTGAAAAGTCAAAGGCGCTTGCGCCCTTCCTTAGGCTCGAAACTGCCTTGCGCTGGAAAACGGGAGCGAAACGCCTTGGAGCCTCGGGAGCAGCGTTGGCGTTGAAAAGTCAAAGGTCATTGCGCTCTTGGCAGGAACCAGCAAATTCTGACAAAAAAAGGAGGAAAGAGAAAATACATTTTGAACAAAGAACAGAGCTTCAGGGAAGGAGAAATTACTGAACAACAAAATATATAAAAAGGAAATCAATGTTGCAGGTATGCCAACATCTCTGGCGGCTTGCGGGGGGATTGAGCTCGCCTCAATGTTGAGATCCCAGGCCTTATATGTTCGGCTCAGAGTCATCATCGTTGTCTTTTTCTGAATGCTCATTGAGGGCAGTAGACTCTTCCTCCAACTTCTCCTTCTCTGCTTCTTCCTCTTCTTCCTGGCGTTCATGGTCTTCTTCTTCTTGGCGCTAATGGTCCTATCCTTCCTGTTGGTCTCCTTCTTGCTCTTGATCTCTTTCCTGTGCTTGATCTTCTTGCTGCTGGATAGGTTCCGATCGTGGGAGACGCTGCTGGATACGCTCATAGGTTGCCTGAACCAGGGCCCAAAGGTCTTCTTTAATTGTGCCACGATCTTGGAGCTCCCTGACCAGGTATCTGAAAGTCTCAAGCTGATCTATGTCAGCGTAGTTAGCTCTCTGGCTGAGGTCAACCAAACAGGCTTCAATCCGCGCGAACCTGGCTATTAACTGCATCACTTGATGCTCTAAAACAGGCTCCTCCCAACCGTCAATCTTCAAAGTGTCGCTTTCAAAAGCGTCCCAAGCTGACTTCAACTCTTCTTTTGTTAAAATATGGTCTTCTTCGTCAGTGAAGCCAGGGAAACTGATCTGTGCGAGAGTTTCGAAATACATCAAAGAAACTCACCTTTCCTGCTCAAACGCGTCCATCGGCCTTCTTGCCTCTCAGGTTGTTTTCATCCTTTCGAAGTAAGCCCACAACATTACCTTCGTAGTTGCCCATGACCGGGCAAGCGGGCACATTGGAGTAAGCTCGAGGTCCATTTTTTCTAGGGTTTGCACCTTCATGGCCAGCTCCAACCATCGGTCAATGTCCTTTTCAGCATCCTCCACGATGGAAGCGTCGTAAGTGACTGATTGCTTGGTCTCCCAAATGAATGTCAGGACTGCTATTGCTTTGCGCGCCCTTGTTCGGAAGTTGGTCAGGAAGCGATGGCGAACCTCCTTAATATGGTCCTTTGACAAGACCTCTGCTTGCCCTACCTTTGTTGTCAACTGGGTCTGCAGTTCCTAGACTTGAGCGTTCAAAGAATGCAACCGAATTTCCGCTTCTGCATGGGCTTTGAGGTGTTGTTCCCTTTATTTCTTGTAATTTTCCATCTCCTGCTCTAGGCTGGTCAGATTTGGACTGCGCCTCTTCGAGTTGCGCCCTTGTGAGTGCCAAGGTCTCTTCAAGCTCTACATTCTTGGACTCAGCCTCGTAGAAGCGAGCTTTGTAATGCTCCCCATGGAAATAGATGGAGCCCATCTCAACCTAGATATTCCCCATCTTCTCCGTTGCATTGATCGTTCTCATGTCTTCGACCGTATGATGGTAGGAATAATCCCCTGGCGTCATTTCCTTTAATGGATTTTGGACCTTGGGCACTTTCTCCATTTTGTGGAGTTGCATACTTTGCGGGTCAAACATAGCCCTGTTTTCCACCTGTGCTAGAGCCTGCACGTTTTTTCTTTTTCGCCCCTTAAGCTAGGTCGAGGAATTTTGCTGCGCTCGGCATAAACTCTCTGCAATTGGGCCCTCCTCCAGAACTTCCAGCTCCATTTCCATTGGTTCCTGAACTCTAAAGAGCGGTGAGAAAGGGAACAGAGCTCGTTGAGGGTTTGCTTCGAGAGAGAAGTTAGGGACAGTCGGGTCAGCGACTGCGGCAAATTTGGGAGATGCCGGGGTTTGGACAGCTGCAACTGAAGTACTGGGGCCTGAGGGCGGAATATCAAGGGTCACCATTGTTGCAACTGAGGAGGTGTGAGAGGGTGAGAATAGGTTTGGATTAACGGCAATGATAGATGTAGTGAATGGATTAGCAGAAACTTGAGGAAGGGCAGGGGCAGACGCTGTAGAAAACGCAAACGCGTTGGAGACAGACGCAAAGGAGCTAAACGTCTGAGAAACAGGAGTAAGCGTTGAGGGGAGCGATGATTGAGATGCAGGGAAAGGCTTGGTAGACAGGGGGACGTCGAACGCAACTTGGGGGAAACTAGGGTTTCGGCGTTAGAAGGGAAAGATGCCAGAGGCATAGAAGAGAGAGAAGAAGAAAGAGAGAACGCACCTGCGAGCTCGGGCGCTACCAGAGCCGAAGCGGTGAACTGGTGCATGATAGGGCTCGTCCTTCCTTCCTCTCTGTCCGATGCTTCTGCTTCCAGGTCAATGAACTCCACTTCTTGTTGCGTTTTCTGCATCGGGACAGAGACTTCAGGGGCGGTTGCTTCCATGGCTGCCGATGCGGCAGGAGGGTTCGAATCGGGGAGAGGTCGGGCTACACCAGACCGAGGCTTCTTCGCAATATGGGGGAGTGAAAGTTCTGCACTAGCGCTCTTCTTCGGAGTTACCTCTTCTTCAAGGAGCAGCTGCTTGCCCTTCTCCTTGACAAGTGGGTCTTGTTTAGTGTGCTACTCCTGTACTTTCGCAGCGTCTTCAACTCTGCTAGGGCTTTGAGTACTTCTGGGCACAATGTTAGTGAACAAGACGGGTCAATAAGTGTCATAATGTGCGTCATATGCCTCGGAGAAACTCTGGTCCAATACAGGCGTCGGATCGGATGCCTCCTTTCCATTGTGGACCCTCATGATCCACCAGTTTGCAATTTTTTCATCCGACCAGTCGGGCACTTTGTTCTTTATCGCCTTAAACACTTCATCATCAGGGGCATGCACCGGGTTTTGTGCAGGGTCGTACTCAGCCTCTATCGTGTAGAAGTCATGCCACGGGGGAAGTGACATCATCCTCTCCACATGCCATTCCAGGTCGTGCCCTGAGGGGTTGTTGTGCTGCGCTTCGATGTCTGGGCGCGGACATTTATGGAAGCTTTTTGCCCCGATATTATCCCTGAAAACATCTAGTGTGTCGTACTTCCATCGCTGGGGATGGTCAATTAGGCCAAACTCGTACAGTGTTACCACTAGAAAAGTGTTCTGCCCTTTGACCGATACCTTAATGTCGTTGAAGTGGAAGGGCCAAGCGCAGGTGTGTGGTTTCCTTTGCCCGTGGCCATACGTGTCATCAGCAAAGTCACTCTTACAAGCGACTTCGAGGGCAAACAGGTACTCAGTGGTGTAGTACAGCAATAGGAAGGGTTTCCCAGGAAATCAAAAGATTCTGACAACAAGGCCCTGCGTCAGTTGAAAAACGTCACCCAGCTGCTCCTGCACTATGTATTCTCTCATTTGCCTCGGCACCCGTTTGCAGACACCATAAATGATTTCCAAAGCCGGACTGAGGAATGTCCTGCTAAAATCGTAGTAGGACTCGCGTCTTGACAGGCTTTGAGTCCACTGATAAACGGGGAGCGCTTTGCCTTCTTTATCTATACGACTCTTGGTGATGAAGGCAAAACAACCGTGCATGTGGTAGAAGAAATACCACGCCATGAACGAGCAGATTCGGAGCGAAGTGCCTTGGGCCCCACCTACGTTTCGCCCAACCTTTAGCCCGAAATGGGCTTGCGCTCTTGATTTGGGCGAAAAGACTTTGGGCCCCACTCGCAACTGAAATTGGAATGCACTGCGACTCGTGGAAAAGTCAAAGGCCTTTTCTCTCTTACTTGGCCCAAAATTGCTTTGCGCCCACCCATAGGGGCGAATCAAAACTGGGCCCCACATTTGTGTTGAAGCAGATTTACAGTAAGTGTTAGAACAACATGAAGGTTGTAATGTCCCCCCCTGTTCCGATATTTTAATATTTGGGACACTATACTGTTTCTTAAAATCAAAAAATACAACTCCAAGAAACAAGAAATAACTAGCAATTTTATTTTTCAAATTTCTTTCAAAATAGGGTTCAGATTACAATATTTTAAAAATATAATCTTTCCACAATATGTCTGCAAACCCTTGAAATATACTAAATCAGCAAACATGGAAAGATACCTCTGAAGACTGATGAAGCTCCAAGTGTGAATCCTGTGTGAATTCACCAACAAAGAACTGGGGTTTCGTCCAGCTCCAAAAATCTGAGGGGTTTCGTCCTCAACCACACCGTTGGGGTTTCCGTCCCTTCGGAGAAGAAGTCTCAGCCACTGGCCTCAAACTCTAGAGAAAATAACTAAAATCCAGTAATATCATGAAATGAGACCAAGCCACCGAATAAATAGACTCCTCCACAACAAACTCCTTTTGCACGCTCAATGTGGGATAAATCATGAAACATAACTCTTTTTTAAGTCCCACGTCCCCTTTTTATAAAATAAGGTTTTAAACTATATAAAGTATTTAAATAATTTTACTTTATATAATTAAACCTTCGCACATTAAAAACTTGGCCTTCTGATTATCCGATCCGCAAACTGAGGATAGATACGGACACCCATTTCAGTGAAGAATATCACTGCACCGTCCGTTTTGCCCGAAACCCTAAAAACTAACTTACTAAAAATAGTAAGTCAAGGCTCTGTCCATCCGATTCAACATCTGAGAGTGGATTCGAATACCCATTTCGCTCAATTATCCGCTCCCAGAACTCCAGTTAGGCTCCCCTGCAATCTGCCCTAGCCTACGGGAACCCGTGAGTAGGCTAAACTGTTCTGCACACTGACTGCCTAGAAAAAGGGGACATTACAGTCCGCCCTTCCCAAAGATTGCTTGTCCTCAAGCAATATGCATACAAACTCCAATCAAGTGTCTGCATCCTGGATAAGGTCCATCAAATCCCTGGATCCCATAACAATCTCAGAAAGTAACTGCCACGCCGACGCTGCGCTACTCTGATCATCACCGTCCCTCTGACATGGTTAAGTTGTTGAAGTCTCAACTGCAATAGCATGATGAAATCTCTCCCCAACCTGGCACTAGTCCGCCTATCTAAACTGAGATGAAATATCATGTGCCACGTCATATCCAAGAAATCATCATCATAAACCACTGCAAATACAATGTTGGAAGTGCCTCCATAGTCATCACCCGACCAGCTCAACTCAGCGTTCACACTCTTGGAATAACCCAGATAATCCCATGTAGCCCAATCTACCGCAGTCAACAAAATATCCTCCGGAAAGATGACGTCCCTCATCATACTCAACCAAGTAGGGTGTAATTTTATCTCGTGAGACTCCCGAAAGACCATCCATACTCCACTCCTGCAACTCCATAAGAAGCTCAGCCTCATAATCAAAACTGGTATGCCCATAATGACTGAACTCTGTGCCAAGAAACATCTGATGCATAGGTGACTCAACCAGGCCTACCTGCTCACTGATTAAGCTGACCCCCTGAGAGAACATGGTGTTCAAATAAGAAGTAGGATACTCCATATAATGCCAACCAAACTGCTGACCAACCTCCATCAAGTAAATGTTATGGCTGCCCAAAAAGCGAACAGCGACATATCTCTCATACCCATGATCAACTATCACCCATATAAAGCTCCTACCATCGCCCTCGATGCTCATCAATGCAAGCATACGATCCTGGGTAAGAGAACTCAATCCCCGATCATCATGATTAGGCTGGAAAATGCTCATGAAATCACTCTCAAACTCATGTCGAAATAGACACCCTGTCTCAAACAATGTATCCTCATGATCTATCACAGGAAAAGAATCAACACTCTTCATCTCAAAAAGAGGATTATCAAAAGATGTATCATGATCCATCTCATACAGCGGATTGTCAGTCCATGAGAAATTATTATCACTCTCGTGCTTATCACAACCAATCCACCGATCCGAAATTGTGTAATCTGATCTCATGGGACAATGTGTTAAGTTATAGTCCTCCCGAATGCAATCTAGTTCGACAACAATCCGCCCAATCTCCCCGGCTCTCTCCCTGATTCAGTTGTTCAATGGATTCTAAAACAGAATTGAGTTTCAACTCTGTCTCATGCAATGAAAGACGAGCCTCCGACAAAGAGCTTCTAGTCTGCTCAAGCTCTTTAGTTAGCTGACTAACTTCTTCTTTGCTCCTGTATGCACTAGGGGTCTCTTCAACAAGCTTGGCATAGTGATCTCTGTCTGCAAGAGTGCTCATGAAGTCTGACTTCATAGTTTCTAAGGCTGCCTTCAAATTTTGTAAATCAGCACTAGACTCATCATGCATTGAATTTTCATGGCTGTCCTGGTGAGATGAAATATCATCATAAGCTGATTTAAAATCAGCAACAACCTCAACTGTGTTATGATCTGAAAAATCATGTCTGTCTTCATCATAAGGGGCTGCCACGTAACCTGTAACAACACCATCATGTGTATCATGCATAACTGATTCCATATTCAGCTCACTCCGCAAATCTCCGAAGAAGATATAGCTATCCGGTGCATGCATCATAATGGGTTCAGTGTGAATATCCAACCCAAGTTCTTCTGAACTGTCACCATTAAAATGTGATGGGTGAATATCATCATGAGCTGATTGGGAATCTACGTCACTATCAACTGGCTTCTCCAACTTTTCTCGGGACAGCAGGCTCTTCATTGTGTTTCGAATTTTTGATCTTCTCAAGAAGGTTCATTTTTTCATTTCCATTGGGTTGTTGCCTCATACGCATATCAATATAATCTTCATTAGACATAAGGGCACGAAAATCATCATCATGAGCCCTCCACTCTTGCTGGAACTGATCAAATAATTCAATGACTATAGGCTCAACCTTTACCTTAGGAAGATTTGTAGGTAGAGAAATTTGCATCATTGCAGTTAATTGACTGATGGATTTTTGTATCTCACTCTGAGTCCTATCCCAATCACGCTGTCTCCTAGACCAATCATTATAAGACTCCATGAGTCTGAAATTTACTTAGGCTTCCACAGGCTGGTAGAATAAGTTGAGCTCTGAATTAACAATACCCATAACTCTTAAAGCCCAAATCAACCAAATGGGTATTCAAATCACCAATACCCAGAAACTGGAAACCCTAGATTTGAAACGACAACCAAACCCTAACTTCCAAGTCTGAAAAATACTCACGGCTGCTGCAATTTTTATTTTTTTATTTTTTTCACACAATACTGAAATCATTTCTGAAATTTTCATCAAACCCTGAACAGGCTAGCAGGAAAAACCAGCTCTGATACCACTGTAATGTCCCCCCCTGTTCTGATATTTTTAATATTTGGGACACTATACTGTTTCTTAAAATCAGAAAATACAACTCCAAGAAACAGGAAATAACTAGCAATTTTATTTTTCAAATTTCTTTCAAAATAGGGTTCAGATTACAATATTTTAAAAATATAATCTTTCCACAATATGTCTGCAAACCCTTGAAATATACTAAATCAGCAAACATGGAAAGATACCTCTGAAAACTGATGAAGCTCCAAGTGTGAATCCTGTGTGAATTCACCAACAAAGAACTGGGGTTTCGTCCAGCTCCAAAAATCTGAGGGGTTTCGTCCTCAGCCACACCGTTGGGGTTTCCGTCCCTTCGGAGAAGAAGTCTCAGCCACTGGCCTCAAACTCTAGAGGAAATAACTAAAATCCAGAATATAATGAAATGAGACCAAGCCACCGAATAAATAGACTCCTCCACAACAAACTCCTTTTGCACGCTCAATGTGGGATAAATCATGAAACATAACTCTTTTTTAAGTCCCACGTCCCCTTTTTATAAAATAAGGTTTTAAACTATATAAAGTATTTAAATAATTTTACTTTATATAATTAAACCTTCGCACATTAAAAACTTGGCCTTCTGATTATCCGATCCGCAAACTGAGGATAGATACGGACACCCATTTCAATGAAGAATATCACTGCACCGTCCGTTTTGCCCGAAACCCTAAAAACTAACTTACTAAAAATAGTAAGTCAAGGCTTTGTCCATCCGATTCAACATCTGAGAGTGGATTCGAATACCCATTTCGCTCAATTATCCGCTCCCAAAACTCCAGTTAGGCTCCCCTGCAATCTTCCCTAGCCTACGGGAACCCGTGCGTAGGCTAAACTGTTTTTCACACTGACTGCCTAAAAAAAGGGGACATTACAAAGGTGCTTTTGCCCAGTTTAGCCCCGAAATGGCTTTGCGCTCTCCATCCGGGGCGAAGACACTTGTGCCCCACTCAGCACTTTTTCCATTCGAAGTTGAGTTTTGCCTAGCCAAGGCCTGAAACTGCCTTGCGCTCTCAAACAGAGGCGGAAAAGCCTAGATGTGCTTACGTTTCCTTCTCCAAATCTGGATTGCGCTGCTCTCTGGCCTGAAACGGGCTTGCGCTCTACCTCTACTCCAAAACCTCAAAGAGACAAGGACCCTGCATGATGAATGAACAGGAAAACTGCACACTTCCTTGGGCAAAGCCAACAAATTTTGACAGAAAAAGTAGGAAAGAGAAAATACTTTCTGAACAAATTTGTAAGTCAAGGCTCTGTCCATCCGATTGAACATCTAAGAGTAGATTCGAATACCCATTTCGCTCAATTATCCGCTCCCAGAACTTCAGTTAGGCTCCCCTGCAATCTGCCCTAGCCTACGGGAACCCGTGCGTAGGCTAAACTGTTTTGCACATTGACTGCCTAAAAAAAGGGGACATTACAAAGGTGCTTTCACCCAGTTTAGCCCCGAAATGGCTTTGCGCTCTCCATCCGGGGCGAAGACACTTGTGCCCTACTCAGCACTTTTTCCATTTGAAGTTGAGTTTTGCCTAGCCAAGGCCTGAAACTGCCTTGCCCTCTCAAACAGAGGCGGAAAAGCCTAGATGTGCTTACGTTTCCTTCTCCAAAGCTAGATTGCGCTGCTCTCTAGCCTGAAACGGGCTTGCGCTCTACCTCTACTCCAAAACCTCAAAGAGACAAGGACCCTGCATGATGAATGAACAGGAAAACTGCACACTTCCTTGGGCACAGCCAACAAATTTTGACAGAAAAAGCAAGAAAGAGAAAATACTTTCTGAACAAAGAACAGAGCTTCAAGGAAGGAGAAATTATTGAACAACAAAATATATAGAGAGGAAATCAATGTTGCAGGAATGCCGACAAGTCTCCACAAATGCAAATCTGGGTGCTTTCTTTCTTTAGGCTGATCATGTTCATCGACACCCATTTGCTCATTGTAGTCGACAAATCTGCTTCCCAGAAAAAAAGTGAAAAGTTGTACAGAAATTGATTTGCAATTTTGGCGAATTTTGCTTGGAATTTTGAACAAGTTTTTGTTTGTAGTTTTGATAAAGTGAGATGTGAGATGAAATGTACATCAAACTAAATGTAAATGAAGTTAAATGTAACTAAAGTGCAAATTAAATGAAATTAGGTGAAATACGCATGAAATTAGATTTAATAAAATATTGACTTAGAACCTTAGGAAAATAAATGAAGGCATGATTTGGAGGCTATGGGGTGGTGGTCACAGGAATCACCTAGAACGGCCTGGGGCAGGCTTTGTAAGGCCCTCTCGTCCTAAGAGAGAGAGACGTATGCGTAAATGTTGGACATGTACTTGTAGTACGTGAAGGAGGTAGTCAGTTGTTGAATGTTGATCTGCTATTGTTATTTCGGGCTATGGCAGCCATTGTAATTGTATAATCATTGTGTTGTTTACATCAGTAAGTTAATACAATTGAACCATTGTTATATTTGTAGTTTTCCCAATTCATGTGTGTGTGATTGTTGGTTGTTGACTGTTATGTCCTATTTGTTAATGCAAAGTATACAAAGCATTGTCCTGTATAGAACTATAGGCTTGTAGTGTGGTAGGATTAGATAAATTGCAGGTTACAACATGGGGTGAAGACTTGTAGCAGATCGTATAGTTGGTTGCAATAGGAATGAGTTGGCAGTTCTCAGTGGTTGCAGATCGTACAAGTATGGAGTCGTATGAGGGAACACAAAATCATGTTGTCCATGATGATTTTCCTTGCTAAGTGACTTCGTAGCATACAACGTTATCATTGTAGACAATTGGGAATATTGCTCATTAACCCTGTATTGCACTGTACGATAGACAAATCGTACAAGAGGATTAGTTTGTGCTTAGGAAGAATCGTATAGAAGTGCAATTGATTGAGTTGTACAACTGGGGATGGTCGTACGATAGGTCCATCATACGATTAAGCATTGTACGGTCAATAATGTTGTATGACAGAGTTGGTCGAACAGTTTGGGAATAGTTCAATTGAATCTATATAAGCTTAAGACATGTTGTATGAAGTAATGTTCCATTCCTGAATCTGTTGCCACCCCCTTACTGGTAATACCACCACTCATGCTACATGTGGTGTCGTTGTTGTTGCCAGACTGAGGAGTGTCTTATTCAGTGAAGTAGTGTGAAGGAAGAAAGGTGGATGACAACTTCAAGTCTGCGAGGATGTAGGAGACGATCGTAGAGAGGATAAAGTGCCTATGAGAAGAAGCACAAGGATTGCTCAAAGAAGGAATGTGAATAGTTCGGTGCTGCGGTCAAGGGAAACGGAGGAACCAATACTTGAACGAGTTTGGACTCCATAAGAGGAAGAAAGTGAAAGGAGGGAGATGTTAAGTATAGAAGATGAGGTCCAAAGAGAGAAACATCAAATAGTTGAAGAAAATGTTTGCGTAAGTGAAGACGCCAACGTAGAAAGTGCACAAGGAAATGAAGCGTGGATGGTGACACCTAAGCAAGCGGGGAGGAGTTTGCCAAGGGGTGCAAAGGACAAGAGTCAGGCACTAGAGCAACCGCACGTGGATACTTGGGGAGGTAGACCAAAGCCACATATTGTTTATTTGAAGGTTGCAAAGTGAAGACGCAAGAGTTTGGAAGAAGACTATTTGAAGGAGGAATCGAAGGTCAAGAGACACTACAAGGAGACAAAGTGCCTAGGACCAAAGCACCAGGAGAAGAACAACAAGTAGAACCACCAATGGTAGATAAACATTGGGCTGGAATTCCAGGGGAGCCATCATCAAGTGACGAGGAAGTGGAAAACCACTTAATGGCAAACATTGCAAATAGAGTGGGCAAGCAAAAATGCCCACCCTTCATTGGAGAAGGGAAAGAAGATCCAACAAGGCACATAGGCACTTGCACCACCATTTGGAAAGCAAATGGGGTAAGGCAACCTGATGAATGGTTGCAATTATTTCTTGCTACATTGCGAGGTATTGCAATAGATTGGTACTTAAAAAGAGAAGGTACACAACCCTTTACAAATGGGAGACTATGATAGAGGAATTCAAAAAGGAATTCTGACCTTTGAGGGATGACATAGAGATCATCACAAAAATATACTCCACAAAGCAAAAGAAAGATGAGGATGTCAAAACCTACAATAGAAGATTGAAACAACTCACAGATAAAATGGAGATGTCACCAGCCGATGGTATGATTAAGAGATGGTTTACTCCCAAAGTATAGGAATTATATGAATATTGTACCATCCTCACCATATGCGGAAGCATTGGAGAAGGCAAGAAACTTTGGAAGGGAGTTAAAAGTAGACAATGATTGGAATTGTAGGCCATGCTAGGAGTGAAGACTCAGATAGTGATACCGATGACAAGGTACAAAATGCTATCTAGTCCATGAGGAAGGAATTTGACAAGATGATCAAAGAAGTCAAAGGTGAAGTAAAGGACAAAAAAGACATGGTGTTCAGATTGTAAGTCTGAAGGACACACCAATGTAAATTGTCCAAAGAATGCATATTGTAATATATGCGAGGTGTTGGGACATCCGGTTACCGATTGTCCATTCAATTTGAAAGGAGTAAGGCACCAGACTATGACGGTGCAAGAGGAAGAAGAGAAACCAAATACTCTAAGGAATGGACAAGGCCCAACCAGTGGCGGCTTTAGGAGCAACCAACAAGGAGGTAGGCAATACCAAGGCAATCGACAAGGAGGTCAGAGTCGGTTGTAGTATGATTTGGATGGTAGACCGATCATACAATGTTGCAATTGCCAAGAATGGGGGCATTTTGCGAAGAATTGCCTTGCTCCTCAAATAGGTGGGACAATAGGAAATAATGTATCGCACATGTGTTGATGGTGAAGTCTAGACAATCACAAGGAGGTCAATTTCCTGAAGAACGTGACTATAAGCAACGCATAGAATGCCAATTTTCATGACATAGAAGACCCTCCTATAGAAAACAAGTTAACGGAGAAGGATGTACTCGTCATTACAAGAAGTTAGGCTAAGAAGGACAAGTATCCTGAACCTGCCATAGAAAAGGAAAGATGGCAGGAGGCACAAAAGGAGATTGAAGAAGAAGTTGAGAAAGCCAAGCAAGAACAATTGGCTGAACAAAAGAAGCTAAAGAAGCCATTAGGCTTAGAAGAGGTGGTGTCAACACGAGAACTGGCAGCACAAGTGTTGAATACGATGGTAGAAGTAAAAGTGGCAAGTTTGCTTGGTGCCATACCATCGTTGCATGCAGTTATAGGAGAGGAACTACAACCACAAAGAGTGATGAAGGTGCAGAGCTAGCCAAAAGAAGCAAGAAGAAGGATCACTTTATTGATCCGACAGTATTAATGATCGATGTTGGGAAAAAGCCAGCATTGATTCATATTGAGATACTGGATCATAAGTTGACACAAGTTATTGTTGATGGCGGATCAAGTGTAAATGTGCTCCCAAAAAAGACATGGAAAGAAATTGGGGCTCCATTTCTATGGTCATCAAGTTTCAAATTATATGGCACAGACCAGTATGGGATTGAAATGAAAGGAGTCTTAATGACTCAAAAAGTAAAGATTGTAGAAAATAAAGTATGCGATACACGCCAGCAAGTTGGTAAGCCGTTGCAAAGGGACTTTATGCCATTGCACCCATCCCAACCGCAGGAGTTATTTGAGAGATGGGGTTTGGATTTTGTGGGTCCCTTAAGGACAACTCAGAGAAGGAAGTATCGGTATATTGTAGTAGCAATTGAATATTTTACAAAGTGGGTAGAGGTAAGGGCACTGCCAGATAATTTGGCCAAGAGTACAACCGATTTTTGTATGAGTAGGTGATTACAATATTTGGGATCCTGCTACAATTGATGAGTGACACAGGAGGTCACTTTGTGAATGAAGTTATTAGGAAGTTGATAACAGAATTCAAGATTTTGCATTCTTTGTCAAGTCCATATTACCTAAGAGCAAATGGGCACCCAGAGGCGACGAACAAGATCTTGGTATCCACCCTCTACAAGACCTATGGAATTGAAGGAGTTGATTGGGAGGAAAAATTGCCATCAGTCCTATGGGCATATAGGATGACTTTTAAGCCCACAACAAATCATACGCCATTCCAGTTGATGTATGGTCAGGAGGCAGTAGTGCCAGTGGAATTCCTGATACCTAGTTTGAGGATAGTGATAGAAAATTGACTAGGAAATTAGGAAATCCTAGAAGAGAGGCTTACGACACTGATTCGACTGGATGAGAAGAGAGTTATGGCATAATGGGCAATAGAAGAAACCCAAAAAAGAAGGAAGTTGTGGCATGACAAGGACCTTAGGAAGTTGGAATTGAAACTAGGTGACTAATGGCAAAAGAGAAATCAAGCCAAGAAAGTTGAAAACATTTTGGCTTGGTCCCTTAAATGTAGTAGAAATGATGGAATATGGCACAATAAAATTGCAAAAGTTGGACGAGATAGTGCTTCCCGAAACTGTTAATGAGTCCAAATTAAAGCCTTACAAAGTAAAAGCTCAGTGTTTGTTTATTAGTTTTGAAGAGATAGAAAGGAGAAGAAGACTACAAGAAGCTCTTTGCGGACAAGGAGAATCAAGTCAGAGCAATCAAAGTCATCAACAGGACGAGGATGATATAGGGATGCAAAGGCTGTTTGTCGAAGCAGGAGGAGAACCAGTTATAGAACTACAAGAGTGTCAACCTCATCTCTAGGAAAGAAGAAGAATACTGGTGCATGTATGGTTTTTGGACAGAAGAGAAGAGTATGAACAAGACGTGCCTATTTTTGAGGATGTAGGATGAGTTTAGAATGAGGAACCTGTAGCAGTATACTTGATAGTTCAAGAAGGATTTGCACAACAAGAGATGGAGGAAGTACATCCTCAAATAGAGCAGTTGGAATTTCCACAACTCCCAAACGGTCAAAGAAGCATACAATTGTATGTACGATATCCAGATAGGACAAAGATATATGATCAAGAGATACCAACTCTTGAGGAAGGAGTTATGAATGAGGAGCTGGTAGGATACAGTCCGTTAGCTGAAATTCTGTTAGCTCAAATTGGGCTTATACAACGATGAGTGCAGGAACAAACGCAACAATTGCAAGAGTAGTATGAAACCTTGCGAGCAAATAATGAATATTAAGGGAGCAAATCATCCAAGAGTTGGATGATACTATACAAAGAATCGATGATCAACAAGTTGTAAAATGATAGAACTTGAACAACAAACAGAACCTGAAGAGGGTGCAAGACAAGAACATGAAGCAGAACTTGAACAATGAGGAGTTGAAGAGGGTGAAAGACAAGAAGAAAGGCCCCAACAAGAATTTGTAAGTCCATTGCAATATCAACTAACTAAGGAAGAGGTTGCTTAGATATTGTGTAGGGATATTGAGGAAGCTCGAACATCTCCGAAAGAGGTAAGAAGGAACTAGGTAACAGATTCAAGTAGTGATGGCATTCCACCAGTTAAGAGACAGAGCAGTAGTTCAAGCAGTAGTATTGACCTGTTGAGAAGGTACCAGAAACCGCAAGTTCGTCTTGAGGTATAGGAGTACGTAAATGCATGCAGTCAATTGAGGAGGCAAAGGAGAGAAGTAAGAAGGCTATATAGACACATGGAAGAAGCACCTTGCTAGACCCTACAAAGAGAAGGTGACGGGAATGATTCAAGTATTGATTTTGACTTCTCAGCACAGTATAGGGAAGCATTAATAGATTGTGGAACATAGAGACATTTTGAGGGAGAAATATTGAGTAGACAACTGTTGTGGGTAGACTGGAGATTGAGAACCTTACGACAATTGTTGTCGAGAACTTAGAATTGAGAAGGGAGATTGATTAGGGCATAACTATTAGATAGGGAACGAGGTAGAGATAATTTGGGAAACTCGGGAAGATCGTTAGGTCTCCCTGGTGATCCAAGGCAATCTGGCCAAGGAAGGAGTTTGATTGATCTCCCTCCTGGTGGCTCGAGTGGAAGAGATTTCCCTCCTGCTACCCCTAGGCTATCGGGTTAGCGTAATGAGCCGCAAGGATCATTCGTTGATCCAACAAGAAACAATCATGTTGGGCATGCACATTGGGGTGGACCATTTGAACCACTTCTAGGACCACATGCAAACCAAAAAAATCGTCTACGATGACTAAGGAATTGGAATGATCTTGGGCAACCTGGCGTTGAGAGAGGGTTGTTCCAAGTTAGAAGGATTCGTCCAATGAATAGAGGAAGAGCGATGGCACAGATTTGTGGCCATGGAAGAAACATGCAAGGGAATGAAAGAGCCAAGTCTTAGAAAGGCAAGCACGAGTTCAATAGGTATGCGAAGGAATTAGAAGAACTCGCTTGCCAACCTTGGAAGTAGACTTAGTTCAAGGGAATCAGAGCAAACGTCGTACAAATGAAGAGGACCGTACGATAGTGTCGTATAGGTCAAGAGCAGGAAAGGGATGGTACAACAAGACGTCGTTCAAGAGAAATGTAGGAAGGTTGTACAAGTCAAGTAGATGATATGGATCGTACGATAGGAGATGTAAGAGATGATCGTACAGATTTGATAACGGAAAATGAAGAAGATTGTACAACAAGGAATCGCAAGATGGAACAAGCAAAAGATCATACGACCTATGTGGCAGAGGAACCACCTGAATGGTAAGCCGACACATTGGCAAGGGACGTCATACAAGTACAAGTCAATGTCGTCGTACGACTTGTACGATGACTCTAACATGTCATCATATAGATGAATGTAAATATGTATAGTCATTCAAAAAAAAAAAAAAAGCAAAAGCGCATGCAAACGTGTTGACGTGGCGGCAAGGCAAGGGCAGTTGTAACCACCTTCCCGCCCAAAAAAGAAGTTGTAAATTAAAATGCGTTAAAGGGGAATAAACGAATGGAAGAAGGAAAAAGCAAGGACGTTGCTAAGGAGAAAATGCTGCCGAAGGACGCCACCGAAGCTAGGACATCATATCACAACAAAATTAGGGTTACGATAGTAGACAATAGCCTAACCGCTACAAACGTTTGCAAGTGTATGGAAAATTCAAAGGAAAGGAATATTGGAAGCAAGGGCCTATGCAGTGCAAGTGTAAACTTGCAGACTAAAATGAAGAAGGGTAAATGTCAGATAGAAGGGCCGACTGAGTTACTTTTTTAGAAACCCCCATATAAAAATCTGCACAAGGAAGACCACCTACCATCCAAAAATCCCTTAGTAGGATTTTGCAGAATCACAAAAGAGAAGGAGAAAGCCACCTTATCGATCAAAGATATCGAGAAGGAAGATTGTTGGTGAAGAAATCGTCATACAGGTGCGTTGCAGGCAAGGTTGTGAAGGAGGAAGTTTGCAAATTGATGAAGTGATTGAAAAATTGCTATGAAATCCTTGTACAAAGGGGAGGAAGGTTGTCGTATGATGTACTGTGTTGTCATACAATCGTACAAAAGAAGTGTTGAAAACCATTGTACAATGAAGGGAGTCATCGTATGATCGTACAAAGAGAGAAAATAATCATTTGTCATACGATTTATAGGATAATCGTATGAATGACAGGAGATTTGTACAATCGAGAGGAGGGTCATACAATTGTTGAAAGAATCGTATATTTATTGAGAGAATCGTATGATCAAAGGGAGTTGTACAATGGTGGAGGAAGAGTCATGTAGCTACAAGCATAATTGTATGGTTGTATGATTGCAAGCATCGGGTTGTACAGATGACGAGAGCAGTACAGTGTACAATAGATGGACAAGATGTATGATGAATGAAGTATGAGAGGGAGAAGGAACTTTCGTGAGCATTTACAAAGAATTATGGAACGAGGAATTGAGCGCTCACCTAGCCCGTTACATCAGAGGGATTATTTGTCAAGAAGAGAAGAAATAGTATTCAGAAGAAGACCAAGACTAGTTCACTACTTGTATGGAGAATGACACGGACATGGTTACAGGATGGCAGAAGAAATCCAGTCTCCTAGAACATCAAAATGAACCTCATATAGAGCATTGGAATGAACCCTGGAGTGAAGTGGAGAAAGAAAAGGTGCCATTGAAGGATATCATATGGACTCAACCAGTGGGAGAGTTTGTCGAAAATGGTGGCAAGACACTTAAGCAAATCGTGAGTTGAAGGCCAAGTTGACGCAAGCAGGTGTAAGCGTCATTGCACAAATTCTAGTTTTTGACAGAGTTTTTTAGGGAATACTTGTTGCAAATGCTTAAATATTATAATCAAAAGGAGAAGTGAGCTTCATCAGGATTGGGAATCGACACATCAAAGTGATGTTTTTGACGAACAGTTTCCGGTGAATGTTTGGGTTGCCGCAAACAAGAATTGAAGTAAATAAAGAGCATCTGGATCAAAATGAGTGGAACAGGCTAATTTGGAAAATGACAAGTATTAATCTTGATGATGAAGTTACTAAGACTTTTGGTTTAGGAGGTCGTGGGATTAAACATATGCTAGTTAAAGACTGACGAAATGCGATGTGTTATGAACATCGTTATGGCAAAGCTATCAAGAGAGACTAGATCATCTGAGATGCCTGTGTGGTTTGCACAGTATGTGGAAGGCATCATTGATGGTATGCAATATGATTGGGTGGCGTATTTGTCACACAAAGTCAAGAATTTCCTGAAGCGGTAGATTAAGATTTCTTTGATGGTATTCTATGCCATTGGAATTATGCTAAATGTAGTATCCCACAATAAGATTCAATTTCCTGGATTGATTGCTCCAAGGGAAGTGCCAGAAGGAGAACTTTCAATTCTGAGATGTGCAAAGACGGTACCCATAGGGAAGTCCAATCCAGTAAATGTGAGGACTAAGAAGATTGCGAAAAAAGTAGATGTGGTCCCAGTGGAGGCGAGTTAGGATTCAAAGGGTGTAGCCCCTCGACGTAAGAGAAAGAGGAGGTTAGCATATGATCTGAAGCAGGAAACTGGATAAGTACCTATGGGAGTCACTTAGGAAGAAAACCATGAGGAATTATTGTAGGAGCAACAAGATCAAGGAAGACAGAAGAAGGACCGCCGGTAAGCCTTGTTCGGACGAGGAGACAAAGGAAACAAGAGAGGGTGATGTTGCAATAGGAACAACTCTTTGAATAGATTCCATTATAGAGGACAGACCGGTCGTAGATGAAGTCCTAGAAGAACTAGAAGAAATATATATTATGGAGCTAGATTTGTCGGGACTTATTGAGTGGCCACAACAAGAGAGTATTGGTAGGTATGGAACAATTTGAATTATCGTAAATAGCACAAGGATTGTTAAAGATATAACAACACCAATAGAAACATGGGTAGAAGATCCTAAAAGGGGCAAGGAGGTTGAGATGTCACCACCTCGAACTCATAGAGAGAGAGAGAGTTACCAACAAAAACAACATTTAGTTCCATTGATATATTCCTAATTCAATACAGATGATCTCTAACAATGAATGTAAGGAGTTTGTAAATAACAAAACTTGACAAGGGAGGTAGTTGTGTAACTACACGACTGTCCTTGTACCTATCTAGAAGCATCAACTACCCCACACATAGCAAGTCATTACATGCACCCATAACACCAAACACCTAGCGCACATAATGCAAAACATATTGCATATATTTGGTACACATGATTATTTACAAACAAATAAAATATCTGCATACTCATCACTTGTACATATCCAATCAAAGCTTGAGGTGGCGCTTGTGGTAGTGCCACATCAGAACTGCCACCGGTGCCTCCTTCAAAATTGAGGCGACAAAGTGACTACGTTCAATCTCATAAAGTCTCCACAAATGCAAATCTGGGTGCTGTCTTTCTTTAAGCTTATCATGTTCAGCAACATCCATTCGCTCATTGTAGGCGACAACCAAAAAAGAAGTGAAAAGTTGTATAGAAATTGATTTGCAATTTTGGCAAGTTTTGTTTGGAATTTTGAACAAGTTTTTGTTTGTAATTTTGATAAAGTGAGATGTGAAATGAAATGCACATCAAACTTATTGTAATTAAAGTGCAAATTAAATGAAATTATACAAAATGTGCATGAAATTAGATTTTTTAAATAGTGAATTAGAACCTTAGGAAAATAAATGAAGGCATGATTCGAATGCTATGGGGTGGCGGTTGTGAATGATGCGTGGTCCTGAGAACTACTTGGAACGGCCCAAGGTAGGCTTCATAAGGCCCCCGTCCTTCATTTTTGTTGTTGTTGGTGCCAAGAGAGAGACGTATGCGTAAATGTTGGACATGTACTTGCAGTACGTGAAGGATATAGTCGGTTGTTGAAGGTCGATCTGCTATTGTTATTCCGGGCTATGGCAGCCATTGTAATTTCATAATCATTGTGCTGTTTACATTAGTAAGTTAATACAATGCTGCCATTGTTATATTTGCAGTTTTCCCAATGCATGTGTGTGTGATTGTTGGTTGTTGATTGTTATGTCATGTTTGTTAATGCAAAGTATATAAAGCATTGTCCTGGTGAATAGAACTATAGGTTTGTAGTGCGGTAGGATTAGTTTAATTGCAAGTTACAGCACGGGGTGAAGACTTGCAACGGATCGTATAGTTGGTTGTAGCTGGAACGAGTTGGTAGTTCTAAGTGGTTGCATATCGTACGAGTATGGAGTCGAACGAGGTAACATAGAACCATGTTGCCCATGATGAATTTACTTGCTAAGTGACTTTGTAGCGTTGAACGTTATCATTGTATGGCGATCGGGAAGATTGCTTATTAACCTTGTATTGCACTATACGATAGATAAATTGTACAAGAGGATTAGTTTGTGCAAAGGAAGAATCATACAAAAGTGCAACTGATTGAGTTGTATGATTGGGGATGGTTGTATGATAAGTCCATCTTATGATTAAGCATTGTGCGGTCAGTATTGTCGTATGACATAGTTGGTCGTATGATTTGGGAATCATTCAGTTGAAGCCAAATAAGCTTAAGACATGTTGTATGAGGGAATGTTCCGTTCCTGAATCTGTTGCCAACCCCTTGTTGGGAATACCGCCACTCATGCTACACTTAGAGTCACCTTCAAGTTTATGTTTGCATCCAACATTTTCTCTATGTTCATGTTCACTAAGGATACATATTTTGGATTCATATGGTATGACCATCTCTTTACCAATTGTGTGCTTGGAACCAAGGAATCTAATGTATGCACAACTTAGACAAAATTCTTTCAAGATCCTTATATGTCTAGCTGAATTATATTGCAATCCATTGTTGCCTCTAGCAGCTCTATTATTGGCTTGATTTTGTAAACCAGTTCTTCTATTGTGATTATTTTGGTCATCCTTGCCTGTTGCACTTGTCCCACTCTTCAAGGTGCTTCGCTTTTGCTTGACCTCTTGCTTCTGTACAACAAGTATTTGGTGCTTTCTACTCTTCAAATTGAACATGTAATTTGCAACAGAGTGCCCATGAATTTCACAAATATTGCAATATGATCGTTTAGGATAGTAAGCGTTTGTGTGGCCCTCCATCTAACAATTTGAACAACAAATGTCCTTCCTTTCCTTATTCTTCTTCTTTCTTTCCCACATTTTGCATTTAAAATCTTTACCAAGCACTTGTATGAATGCTTCCATATCATTGTCGTCACCATTGGGATTGTTGTCCTCCTTATTCTGACTTTCTTCTACCAACGTTGTCTTCATATCACTTTCTAGGTTTAGCGCTCTACCAAACTCCTCTTGGTATGTCATTGGTGGTAGAATATTCATCTTCTTCCTAAATCTTGGAAGAGTTCCATTCATAAACCATCTCTTTTAGAGCTCATCAACAAGTTTATTCTCGATTTTGTCAATCAACTCTTTTAGACGGTTATGATATGACATTTTCACTCTCCTTCTAGATGGTGTTGTATATTTCGTTGATGATCTCTGTGTCATCATGAAGCTGTCTGAAGTCCTTTTCTATTGCTTTCTTGAGCTCAGTCCATGAGGTGAAAGGGTTCTTGAGTGACAGGTTCCAGTCCATTGCTACCCCTCTCAGCATTGCTGGGAACAATAATGTTCATGTGTTCTCATCTGTGACTCCGTTTGCCTCCATATTGTTACATGCACCAATACGTATGACAGGATGCTCGTTCTTGTTGCCGAAAAACTTTGGCCACTTTTGTTTGCTTGTGGCAGCAGCCATTGCTGACTGCGTTGTTCTCTGGTTTTGTCTTGCACGTATGTGTTGGAATTGTTTGTCAGACTCCTTGTTGAATGAACCTCGAGGGTCTTTTGAATAGCTTGAGGCAAGTTCAACTGCTTTGGGTGAAGATCTTTGCCCCCTTCTCTTCTCGTGTTATTTAGGACACATTGCATTAAGAAAGGAATACCATCTATTAAAAAGCATTGCTCCACTTTATCACACCTAAAGAATCAAGTCATTGTGTAGATAGCTCTTTAATGTTGTTATATATTCCTTGGAGTCATTTCTCTGCTTGGCCAATCAATGGAACCTATAAGTTAATCTGCCAAATTGCATAAGCACATCTGAGCACTGTCAATGGTTGTGAGTGTTCTAGATATATATTATTATTTTTTGACTGCTGCAAATACATCTTATATCTTCAATACTTATTATTCTTTTCATTGAATATGTGTTTTTGTTGCAAATGAATCTATTGAAAAAATAACACTTGCTGTGAGCATCAGCATACTAATCTAGAATGCAATATAAAATGGATTATAGCTTTAGGTCTTGTTTACTTTCATTACTTTTATCTGGAAATAGTTATGGTTTGATTTCATGGAGGTCATCTAGCTGCATTATTTTGCTCTTAACAATGACCATTATTGCATAAAGTAATTGATGTAAAATATTGTCTTTTATTTTTGATAAGGTAGCAATAGTTCCAGTGATTAAACTTTCAAATTATGATGCACATTATGTAAGCTTCTGTAAGCATGATCTATAGTGAAAGGCTTTTGACTAATTTTAATTGTTCAAACCTTTTGATTCGTGTCATGTTAATAATCTTTGTTGAGATTCCCCTTTCTATACAAATTAGAACAAAGTTTTCCTAATCTGGAGATATGCAGAATATCCTTTTTCTAATACTTTGACTAGCATTTTTGACATCAATAGCTAACGCTTTTTGTGTTATTATAGTGATCATGGGCAGGTATCTGGCAAGGTATTGGTATACAAGAATCCTGGAATGCATTTTGGAGATATACACTTGTTTAAAGCAACTTATGTTGAGGATATTGAGAAAATAGTTGGAGATTCAAAGTTTGGAATTTTTTTCTCAACGCAAGGACCACGTTCACCTGCAGATGAAATTGCAGGTAGTGATTTTGATGGTGACCTGTATTGGGTATCCATGAATAGAAATGTAAGTTACTTCAACTTTTGATTTTAGAAAAAAATTCATTTTGGATAAGCTGTACATAAAAAGCATCGTATCTATGTCAAATATGTTTATCATAGTTGAGAAAATACGAATCGGCAAAAATTGGGAATCGAAAGAAAAAAAAACCAAAGAAATGCAGTTTTTCATTGACAAAAAGTAGTGTAACCGGGTTCTCGCACCCACTTGGCTGGGTTCGCGAACCCGCACCCACACCCGCATCGGGTTTGCGGGTTCACGATCGGGTACGACTGGGCCGAACCCTATCCGAACCCTGTCAGTTAGGGTTCATCTTTGACCGAACCCTGTTAGTCAGGGTTTAGCAAAGCCGAACCCTGTGGTCAGTCAGGGTTCACCCAACCGAACCCAACCCAGTTTGGGCATTAACATAGGAAAAAAAAACGTTTATTATTATTATTATTATTTTTAAGGTGGGCCCGACCACACCCAGCCCATACGGGCTAAAAAAATTACAGACCATCATTCAGCAGAGGTGGAATGCCCTCAACTCACCACTTCACATGGCAGCTTATGCTCTTAACCCGAAGTGGTATGATGTAGAAAAAACAAGGAAGAGGGCACCAAATCAGGATCCAGAGGTGACTGTAGGGTTTCTATAGGCAGTCAAGGACATATATGGCATTGGACAAGAGGCAACAAAGATTAGAGAGCAGTTTGCATCTTTTGTTTGTGCACGGGGTACATTCTAGTCTATTGAGGCCTTATATGACAGGAGTTTGAAGAACCCCATATTTTGGTGGACATTGCATGAACATGGGACGCCACAGTTGCAGCGACTAGCATGTCGTTTGTTGTCTCAGGTGGCCAGTTCCTCAACTTGTGAGAGGAATTGGAGTACATATGGATTTATCCATTCAGCGAGGAGAGGTCGATTAGAGGCGAGTAGGGCAGAGAACCTCGTGTATGTCCATAGTACTCTTCGACTCATGTCTCGTAGGGACAAGGGTTATACAGAGGGGCATTTTGCACGTTGGGATGCAGTTCCTGATGACACTAGAGATGATAGTAGGTGTGATGGCTTTTCAGATCTACCACCACTAGATCCACAGGAGGAGGGCCTAGAAGATGATGATGAGGAATATGACGAATGAGAGTCAAATATCAGATATTTGATGTTATCTTTGTACATGTCCACTACTATATAGTATATTGTTATCTCTTGACTCTTTATGACTTGACATCCTGTCATTTGTTTACATGAATATGAAATATCATATATCAATATGTTTTTATGATGCCATATTTAAATATTTATTATTTTGTAGTGTGTATGAATGATTTATTTTATTTCACAATGTGTATGATTTATTATTTATTTAATTATTTCACAATGTGCATATTTATTTTATTTTTTAATTTTTTTTGATAAAATATATATATATATATATATATATATATATATATATATATTTATTAAAAACTAGCCGCACCCGCACCCGACAAACCTTGTTTTTGACAGGGGCCGCACCCGCACCCGCGATTCCCGCCGCACTCGCACCCGCACTGCGATTCCCACCGCACCCGCACCCCCGCACCTAGTAACCTTGACAAAAAGTTAATTTCATGCATAACACAATGAATTAACAATATGCAAATCAACTATTAATACTGTAAGTGAGACAAGGTTAAACTACACATGAATGTGGCAAGTGATACAAGCTTAAAGCCTTAAACTACACCTGAAGGTGACAAAACACATATTGTATTGCTTATAATATAAAAAGGTACAAATAACAAAATCAAATTTCAAATACAATGCCTCAAGGTCTTTGAATGCCTTTGCCCTTTGCCCTAGCAAAAGCTCTAGTCTCTCTTTGTTGTTGTGCTCGTGCCTCTTCTTGTGCCTTGGTTGCTATCTCCTCCACTAGGTTTTCAAAGTTTTCAAATTCATCCATGGAGAAGAGATCATCTTGTTGCTGCTCCTGTTGTGGCTCTGTGATCCATTCAGATGATGGATCAATCTCATCTAGGTCAATGGCCTCGATACTTGTTCCTGTAATTTTTTTATGGTGGAGGCGAAGGTTGTAATGAACAAATACAAGATCATTCAACTTTTCTTGCGTAAGCCTATTGCGCTTCTTGGAGAGTACGTGCTCAAACATACTCCAATTGCACTCACATATTGAAGCGTTGCATGGTTGAGATAAAACTTTGATGGCGAAGCGTTATAGATTAGGCGTATATGCACCAAATTCCTCCCACCAAAATCTAAAAAGAACCAAGAAAAAGGAATTTAATAATTCACATGTTACATCATAAATTGAGACTATTTTTTAAAACAAAATCAAAAGACAAAATATATAATAATTCAATAAGGGTTACCTACCCTCATAGTTGACCTTGATCAAACTCACAACAAGGATGGGAAAAGGATGCCTCATATTTCTTATAAGCCTGCATCCCAAACTGTAT
This sequence comes from Wollemia nobilis, assembly GCA_028583015.1. Lineage (NCBI taxonomy): Eukaryota > Viridiplantae > Streptophyta > Pinopsida > Araucariales > Araucariaceae > Wollemia > Wollemia nobilis. The sequence goes on along the minus strand of JAQPPZ010000217.1, from coordinate 45,067 downwards.
CTTAATGTGCATTTCTTATTCAAGGTACTTGCGGTCAACGCATCATCGAAGGTCCCCCATCAGCACATAGTCAGCCTAGAATGAATCAACATAAAAAAATTTGGGGTTGAGGTAGTACCCCATTGCATGAAGAGGGCTATGGAGTTGAGATGTCCATTGCTTGTCAATGATATCCCAAATGGGACCATATTTTGTGTGGAAATGTCTATAAAATGAGGCAATTGCCTCTTTTGTCGTATCCATGGCCTTATATACATATGTTATTGGTGATTGTTCTCCATCAACAAGATGGAGAACCCTCACCAAAGGCTTTGAAACCTGAAAAAAAAATTAAAAATAATTTAAATAAAAATATTTTACAATAAAAAAATTTACAATACAAGATTTGCAAATGGAAAAATATTTTAAATTTAAAAAATAAATAATAACATAAATTAAAAAACATAGTCCTGAGTCATAACCCGCTTATTCCAGTTTCACGAGTGTCGTGAGCTTCTTCTTTAGGCTCTCTTCGTCCCTTAGACAGTTCTTTACTGCTACCCTTAGATTAGGTACTGGGAATTCTACCGACATTATAATGTCTTGCCCATACATCAATTGGAAGGGCATGTGGTTTGTTGTTGGCTTGAAAGTTGTCCTGTACGCCCATAGGACTACTGGCAACATTTCTTTCCAATTGGCTCCTTCCACTCGACACTTTTTGTACATTATAAATACAAGGATCTTATTCATTGCCTCAACTTGTCCATTGGCTTTGGGATAATATGGGCTAGACAAAGAATGGAAGATCTTGAATTCAGTGGTCAGGTTCTTGATCTTCTCAATTTTGGCATTCACCAAAGTTGCATATTTCGGGTTCATGCTATATGGCCGTCTTCTCAAAGGAATTCAATGTATCCATAGTTCTGATGGGATTCCCTTCAAGTCCTTATAGGTCCATGTGAATATGTCCTTTTATTCCACGAAGATTTTGAAAGCTGCTGCTTTCAATATCGGGTACCATTCATCTTCACACTGTATTATCTTTTCTTCCCCTTCTTTACCAAGATTCATTTGTATCATCTGTGGACCTTCATATTTCACCATGTTTGGTCCTTTTGTTGCCTTGAGTACATCGATTGGGTGGGCTGGCTTGTCTTCGATGACTTTGTCACCTATTGTGTACTCTACAAAGTTTTTCGGAAATGTCCACTTCTCTTTTTCTTCGTCCTTCTTGATTACAAATTTCCTCCTTGTGTTCTGGCCAACTTCTGGCTTCTTTTCTTCATCCTAGTCTTCTCTTTCTGTGTGGAGGCTAAAGCAATGGGGTGTGAATACTTTGTAGTCTTCCATTTTCTAGTGGAGGAGTCCCTTATCATTGTCTTGCTCATCTTCTGTACAATCCTCGAGCTCCGACACTCCTTCATTAGGCTCATATCTTGCTTCTTCATTTGATAACGAGCTTCATGATTCGTATGAAGTTGCTATATCTTGACTTATGGACTGATTCTTTAGGTTTATCATATATTTGTGTTGGCGTTTCTTGATAGTAAGACGTTCCTTCTCCCAGTTATGATTCACTTTTGCCATCCTCAGCCATCCACGTCCTAGTAATGCGTCATAAGCTGGTCTTTTCATTTCAATTACTACAAAGTCCAAGATGAAGTCTTGATTTGCTATTCTCACTTTCCGATTTATTAGTATGCCTTTTGTTTCAATCCCGTATAGATCTGCTTTGTACAACTAAAAATTTGGAGACCATAAAAATGGTGCTCCAATGTCCTTCCATGTCTTTTCAGGCATGATGTTAACACTTGATCCTCCGTCTACAATTACCTAAGTCATATTTTGATTCAACAATTCCATATGAATCAAAGCTGGCTTTTTCCTGCTTCAATCATCAATACCATAGGATTAATAGATAATCTTGTACCTCTATTTCCTCATTCATAGCTGTCCAGAAGGGCTCCTCAAATACATAGTCTTGTACCTTGATTGCCTCATTCATAGCTGTCCAGAAGGGCTCCTCAAATACATAATCGTACACCTTTTGGCCCTCACTTTAGAATTGATATCTAGCAACATCTTCTCTATTCCTCTCCTCGCTCATAAAAATGCTCTTCAATGCCTCCTTTGCGTCAAAGAGGCTATGCAATATAATGAAGTTTGTGGTGAATTGTGTAACTCCAGCTCACACAAGCTCCCTCCCATTAGTGAATTGTCTCATTAGTTGGAGAACCCATGTATGGTTGTAGATGAATTTTGTAATACATTTGACCTTATTTACAACCTTCGACACATACGGTAATTTCCCAATGTCTTCAAGAAGCAAATTGAGACAATGAGCTGCACATGGTGTCCAAACAATATGGGGAATATCTCCTCCAAAATCCTTCCAGCTGCCACATACGCTGCTACATTGTCCATGATAACTTTGGCAGCATTGTCTTCCCCTACTTCCAACACAACCTCCTCCAACAATTTGACAAGTATTTTAACACTCAACTTGTGTTGATGCATCCACTAACTTGAAGAACACAATTCCTCTTGTAGAAGCAACCAAAGATTAATCAATGTCAAATTCTTCCCATTGGACATGATCATGGAACCCCTTTTTCTCCATTTGCTGGGCTAATCTTCAACCAAGAGCTAGATATCCTCCATAGATTCCTAAAGGAGAGGGCCTCTAAAATCATCATAAGTGGGCACAGCTTAAATCTTGGGCCGCAAACTGTGAGGGCATCAACTATTCCTCGCCAATATGGAGACCTCACCACATTGAAGGGAATGTTGGGAAATACCAAAAGCTTGCACAAGCCTTCCTCGCGGCCTTCTGCCTCTCCTAGTTCCATGTATTCATATTAAAGCTTGGGTTGTGACCTTGGCATGGAACGTTCCGATAAAAATGACTCCTCTGTCACACTCACTGGGTTTGCCACAGATGGACTTTATCCACTATGGTGCTGCTGAAAATGGCTTAAGGTGCTATCACTACCTTGTATACAAGGCCAAGAATGTGGAGTATGTTGGAGGTATTAGATTATTTGGTTCGTTTGTAAATATTTAGATTAGGGTGTGTGTTTCATATTTTTGTCTATAGTATGTGTCAAGTTATTGAGTGAGAATATGTGTCATGTAATTAAGTGTGTGAGGTGTCTAGTTAGCAAGTGAGAGTTATATGAGTGATGTGAGAAGTAGGGAGTTATGTGCAATCATGAGAGACTTTGTCTTTATGTAATATGTGAGATTTATTATGTAAGAGAGGAATATGAAGAGTTAAGTTCTCCCGTGAGTTTGAGGAGAGCAAAGGTCAAGAGTCATGTAATGTGAAGAGTCTCATGTATCTATATATTGAAAACAAAGCCATGTAATATGTAACTCGATGAAGCTTTGCATTTATGCATTGCTTTAGTAGTTTTAGTAAAGCTTTTTATGAGAATTCAGTGAGATTATTGTTCATTTGATATATGCTTGATCATTGATATTATTTATGATCTTGGAAATTTCTTAACTTGTGAAGCATAGTAATATTTTGCTAACAATGGTATTAGAGTCACATTGAGTTGACTTCGTGATAGCCACCTTGAGTGAAATAGGTACAAGAAGAGACACTTGCAGAGATTGGAGAAATGCAATATTGGAGGAGAAATATTGCAGAGTTTGTAGGAGGAAGATAGCAGGATTTAGAACTTCTAGAAAGTTACGCTGTGAAGAAGTGAGATAGGAGTGAAGTGGAAGATGGCTAGCACTTAAGTTTGGTGTGAATTGCAGTAAGCACAACATCAAAGGAGAACGTTGCAGCTGATGTTTGAGACATTGCATTTGGTAGAGCCTATGCTCGGGAAAAGAGGAATACGTCAAGAAGATTTTGAGAAGGAACACTGCACTTGGAAGAGCTTACACTCGGGAAATGAGGAATACGCAGAGAGTGTCGTGAAGTGCACACGTCAGAGTTCAGAATTTATAATGCATTAGGGGTAACGTCTGGCGGAAATTCAAAAGATTTGTGTGTAAGCTGGGAAATAGGGATTCGGCCAATCAAAAGGGCCAAAACACATTTTTTAATCCTTGGAATAGTTGACAGCAGAACGCAACACAACACAGAGATAAAGATAGAAGGTGAATCGTGCGGAAAACATATTAACTGTCCGAACTTAAAAAAGTACCGGAGTTAACATCAAGCAGTACCAAAGTTAGAACCTGAGAATGAAGACAAGAGGGGGAGACTTAAGACACTTGAAGGCAAAAGGCCTTCATATCAAATAATGTAATACGGGGGGGGGTGTTGGAGGTATTGCATTATTTGGTTCCTTTGTAAATATTTAGATTAAGGTGTGTGTTTAATATTTGTGTCTATTGTATGTGTCAAGTTATTGAGTGAGAATATGTCATGTAATTGTGTGAGGTGTCTAGTTAGCAAGTGAGAGTTATATGAATGATGTGTCAAGTTTAGAAGTAGGGAGTTATGTGCAATCATGAGAGACTTTGTCTTTATGTAATATGTGAGATTTATTATGTAAGAGAAGAATATAAATTCTCCTATGAGTTTGATGAGAGAAAAGGTCAAGAGTCATGTAATGTGAAGAGTCTCATGTATCTATATATTGAAGACAAAGCCATCTAATATGCAACTTGATGAAACTTTGCATTTATGCATTGCTTTAGTAGTTTCAATAAGGCTTTTTATGAGATTTCAGTGAGATTATTGTTCATTTGATATATGGTTGATTATTGATGTTATTTATGATCCTGGAAATTGCTTACCCTATGAAGCATAGTAATATTTTGCTAACTGCTTGTTTTTATTTTTAGTTCTTTCTTCTCTTCATAATGTGCTAGGAGGGCATCACATTCCCTCTGTTCTTCAGGTTCCACGTTATCGCATAACTTGACGTCATAGCCAACTATCTTTGCCAAGTGGTCTTTGAGGCGTTTTATGCTTCCATAAATTTTTGCATGACAAAAGCTACAATAGACCTCCCCTTTTTTCGAACCATCATTCACATACTTCCAAGCCGGGTCTCTTTTTCCTGTCACATTATTAAAATGAGGCTGCACATGGAAACAATAATCAAGTAGTTAGAAACTTTAAAACGGAAAAAAAGCCCCAAGGGTTTAAGCAATGACAGCTGAAACTTCGTTTTCTACTTCAAATGTAACTGTTGGGTGGTTGTTAGATTCTTGAAGACTAGGAAAAATCTGGGTTTAGGATACAAATGAGTGTTTTTGTGGTCTGATTTCACCTTATCTTTGCTTTCTCTACAAGTGGGAACGATAAAAATGAGGCCAATTTGGGGGGAGGGGGGGGGGGGGTGGCGAAGCATTTATGCCATTTTCTTGTCATTTTGTCATCGTAGCCGAGTATTTTAATAGGACTTACAAGTTTTAAAAAAACTCGTGAGTCCCAAAAAAACTTGCAAGTAAAAAAAAACTCAGCGAGTCCAAAAAGCTCATTGAGTCGAGTCAAAAATGCCTGGGAGGGCTAACTTGGGTGTAGACTCGGCGAGGTTTTGAAAAACTTGCCGAGTTTCGTAACTATGCGTAATACCATAAATCCGTAGAGGACACCATATTTTTTTTTTTTGTCTAAGTACTTCCCCTTTGTGGTGGGAGGTTTATCTTGTGATGTAATTGGTTTTTTCTACTTTCCGGTAACCCACACCTCTGCACTTAACTTTCTTTATTGGCAATGGAAGCTCAAGAAATTTTAAACATTGATTTATGGCCATCCCTAATGGCTTGGGAGGCCATAAAGTTGTTTGAGACAGCTTTGGGGGCTTGACAACCCTCTTTGATGGCTCAGGAGGCCATAAAGCCCTTTGAGACGGCCTTGGAGGCTTTACTACCCTCCTAGATGACCCAATAGGCCTCCTTGTTGGCCAGGGGAGTCCAATGATTGTCCCAGATGGCCTAGAGGACTTGATGACCCTCCCTATGTCCTTTAGGACCCGATTAGTGCCCTTTGTCGGCCAATTTGTCTTGATGAATTTCGTAGTTGGCCTAGGGGGGAGGGGGGAAAAATGATAGGCTAGGCCAATGACCTTGGGGGCATCGTCATTGAAACACTTAAAAAAGTATTTTGAGCTTTCCTCCAACACGCTTGCACACTTCTTCCTCAGTCAGAGTTGGAACTTCACTTTACTCTTCGATATTGTGCTCGTCTACTCTATTGTCCATGCAACTCTCTTTTTTGCTTGAAATGTTGTTCCTTGATTCCTTTGTTCCTACTACATTTCATTTTCAGTTGAAACACTTCTCATCTAGGACTCCACCCTATTAATTTGCTTGAACATAATTTGTCCTTTCGTTGGATAGACTCCGATTGAATCTTCTAAGTAGCCCAAGATTGTCATCCCTGGCATGTCATGTTGGTAGAAGTTGTGCACGTTGAGTAACGACCTTAGACATTTATTGTAACTAACGAGGAAACTCACTTCTTTCCCACACAATTGTATTTAACTCCAAACTTGAGCTGTCATTACTCCAATCTTCTTCACTACTCAAGCTGGTCATTGTGATGTTGCTACTGTTTGTAATCTTCCACATGAGACTATGCGACAAGTCACACACACTTCTACAACCATGTGTGAAGTGGTGTGACAAATTGCGTGCACTCTTATGACTTTTGCCAAAACTTGTCGAAATGCTGCGACAACCTCCTTTCTTCCAGAAGTTCAACTTGTGTCACAAGTAAACAACATATTTCAAATTTTCCTTCTTCGCATTCCCCGTCTAACAATGTTTTCTAGATTTGTTCCAAACTGCACACTTGTGTGTCAACAATGCCTTCTACAACTCCTTACTTTGCCTTTGTAGTTGTTCAGTTTCTTTGTGCATCCTTTGTTTCGTGCACCTAGTGGTTGTTAACAAACTTGGTTCTTGTTTGCCATGGTTCCCTCCGCTTAGCTCATACATCACACGACTCAACCTCCTCACTTCAGACAACGTATCTCGCACAAGTTGCTCTATCATTAACTGCGTGCTTTCATTGCAACAGTCATAATCTTGTGGGATTCGATCTTCTTCTTTGTCAGGGAACCTGACATGCACGCATAGCCTTTGCTGGCCAGGGTTGTCTGGTTCCATTTCTTCTTACTTAATCACAAGTCCCTACTAGTGCATTTTATTCTTGTTGTGCCTTGTAGCTTCTTATTTATATAGCCATGCTAGTTGTTCTACAAGTTCACTGTCTTCAAAGTCACTTTTGCATCTTGCACCATTCTTGTTTGAATGAATGCACTCTCCAACTCGTAGAACGTGATTCTTTCAAAGGACCCTAAGGATTGATTGTGCGCATCCGACAATCCATCCGAACTTGACTCTTCAAATGGTTCATGATTCATGAGGTTCACCCATGTGCGAATCTTTTATGACTTCAATTTCAAACTCTTTATTGTAAGAGGATACCATGTTTCGTCCAAGACCTCGTCAACCTAGAACGACCTAATACATAAGGCCTTCAACTTTCTCGGCTTGATCTCTTGCTTCCCATTGAACTAGAGCATGTGATCTTTGGCTTTCATGTTCATCTTCTGTAGGTGATTGTCATGCCAATGTTTCCTCCAACATTGGGCAACCTTTGTGGCATACTACACCATTGCCCTTTTCTCATCCAACTTAGTGAGTGCCACTAGCCTCTCCTAAAGGCTTTACTGATCCCCAAGGTGATTCTACACGACCACCCTTAGGCCGAGTATCAGAAACTCAATTAGCACCACTACATCCTGTCCATACATAAGTTGGAAGGGAGTTTGATTCGCCATTGATTTGTACATTGTCTAATATGCCCATAATATTGCTGGCAAGATTTCTTTCCAATCGACACTTTAAACTCCATAGGTTTTGTATTAGATTGAAACCAACAGTTTATTTGTTGCCTCTGTCTACACATTCGCTCTTTTGGGCTGTACAAACTTGAAAATGAGTGGAATATTTTGAATTTTGTGGTCAACTTATAAATGATTTTGTTTACAAGGTGTCCTCTGCGATTTCTTGTCAATTGCAATGGCTCTCCACACCTCTTCATGACTTGTTCATACACAGAGTGTGTCCTACTTTTGGCAAAGTTGTAAGGCAATGTTGTTGCCTTGACCCACTTCGTTAGATTGCTACCACAATGTACATGCATTTATTCCTTTGCTTGGATTTTAGGGGTCCAACAAAATCCAAACCCCATCGTTCAAACCATAGTTGGGAAACTTGCAACTTGCGATAAACTTGTCACCCCAATTTTGGAAATTTGATCAACAACTTGAGAAAACTAGGCAAACTAAAAGAACTGAAGAAATTCTTTCAATTAAATTTAAAAGAAAACATTTTAAAGAATAATTGAAGAGCTAGAAAGCTGATTTTATAGTAGTTATTCCTAAAAAGGAGTACAATTACATTCTATGATCATCAAATCCAACCAAATACATCATAGAAATGCAACACTTTAAAACACAAAGCAGTTTTTAAACTGCTTTTTGTTTTCCCCCCTCCTCCCTCTTTAACTAGATGGTTGGCCTTGGCTCTGAATAGGTCTTTGAATTGGAGGCTTTTTAGGTATAGGAAAACCATTGTATATCTCCTCTAGTCCTCTTAAATGTTCCACTTCCTCCTCAAGTGCCTCAATGTCCTTTGTAGTAAACTTGGTATCTGGCAGATTTTCAGCAATCCAATCAGATAGTGGATCTACCTCATCCTATTCAATTGGCTCAAAATATTCACTAGCCTGCACTTGTTTGGTGCGAAATCGAAGATTGTATTTTACGAACACAAGGTCATTGATGTGCTCTTGGGTCAACCTATTGCACTTCTTAGTGTGTGTGGCCTGAAAAAGAGACCAATTGTGCTCACACCTAGAAGTGCTATAAGGTTGACACAAGATGTGGAGAGCCATCCCCTTTAGTATAGGTGTTTTGGAAGCATGGTCCTCCCGACATAGATTACAAAAAAGATCATTTTCAAATTATTAATTTACACTTGTAAACTACAAGAAAAATTCAAAAAATGTTAAACTTTAGAAGTTTAAATGTTTTACTTGGTTGCAAGGTTGACCTTGCTTACTTGCGGCCTTATAATTTTGCAATTTGGCAGGGATGAGGCAATGTTTGGTAGGGTTATCTATCATCCTCTCTATATATGTCTAGAACCTTGATTGGACCTCTTCATCACCGGGAAGATTGCTAGTGTAAAATACTTTGGCATTCAAGAAGCACCCCTTGGCATGAATAGGGTGATGGATTTGCCTTGTCCATCTCTTGTCAATGATGCGCCAAATTGGTTCATACTTGTGTTGGTTGCCACCATAATAGTGTTTGATGGTCTCTTTGGCTCTATCTATTGCCTTGTATAGATAACTCATTGCCAATTTTTTGCCATCTACAAGGTGAAGAACCCTTACCAAGGGTTTTGTCACCTGCAATTGAACAATAAATACTAAAAATTTAGAAAAAGAAATACTAAATTTTTCAAGTATAAAATAAGATTTTAAAATTTAAATTTGAACTCAACAAGCAATTACCTTGAGAATTTCCTAAAAAATTGCCTCTAGATTTGTTGCCCGTCCTCTTTTGAATGAAATGGTGAGGCATGCCATTTGTTGTTGCTCACAAACATCTGCTTCAAAATGGGTGATGTCGTTAGAAGGCTCTCCAAGGCGATGAAATTGAAGGGAAATCGAGTGATCCTTGGGCAAAGAATGTCCCGTCATTATGCTTCCTCATTAAGTTGAGCACCCATGTGTGGTTATATATAATTTGTGTAGTGTTCTTCGCCTCTTTTACCACGGTCTTCACCCATGTCATTTTGTCAATGTCCTCAAGCATGAGATCAATGCAATGGGCAACGCATGGGCTCCAAAAAATAGAGGGGTACTTCTCTTCGAGAAGTCTACCTGTAGATACATATGCGGTTGCATTGTTTGTCACTACTTGGGTAACATTATTCACTCCTATTTCTAGCACGACATCCTCCAACTAATTGAATAACAATTGAGCATTCTTCACCTTTCGGAAGGCATCAACCGACTTCAAGAATACCATGGATCTGCCCAAAGCCACCATGAAGTTCAGGAGCATGCGGTTTCTTGCATCCGTCCATCCATCAGAAAGAATGTTGTAGTCCCTTGTCCTCTATGTTTGCTTTTGCTCTTCCACAAGAGCATGTATGTTGATGACACTCTCCTCCAACAATGCTCCACAAAAACCTTTTGCTGAAGGTGGCTTAACCCCTTTGCTAGCCTTGGTATTGCCCTCAGTAGGGCTTCGTAATTTCGTTCACACAATTGAAGGGAATGTCGTAGTAATACCAACAATTGGTTGTCTGTCCTTAAATCCTTCGCCTTATCCCTTCCTCATGAGGTATTTTGAAGTGTGGATTATCTTCTCTTGGAGCCTTGTCCAATGCTACTTCATCTTCAACTTGTGCGCGAGCTTCCCTCCACTTCTCCTCCTCGGTAGGGTTTGGGAACTTCGTCACCTTCTCTTTTTGCCCATGCATAACGAAGAGTACATCTTTTTCTTAAGATGTTACTTCAATGTCAATAAAGTTGATATTTTGAGAGTTGTAGGTACTAGCCTTCTTTGGACAATTCACTTCCTTGTGGTTGCCAAGTTGGCACCATCAACATGCCATTGGCCCATTACCTACATTCCCGTCTGTTGTGTTTGTAGAATTCCATGCAAAGTGTCCCCATTTTTTATACCTTCTACATTGTAGAGTTGGTCTTTCGTCAAAGTCGTTCTACAAATTGCTCTCATTGCCAGATTTGTTACCTTGTTAGTTTTGGGTGCCAAGTCTCCTCCTTTAGGATTTGTTTTGGTAGTTGCTTTTCGTTGCACCTTACTCTCTTTGAGGTGCTGCGTTTTTGGTCGGCTTCTTCCTTTTGTATAGTTGAGGTTTGATGTCATGTACTTTTTAGATTAAATGGACAATCTGTTATTGAATGCCTATGGAATTCATAAATATTATAGTACGTTTTTCGTGGACAGTTGGTGTTTGGGTGACCCTTTGCCCTATAATCTGAATACCATATGTCCTTTTCTTTATTTTTCTTGTCTTTCACATTGCTAATCACTCGTTCCAAATGCTTCCACAAGGCTTGAATGGTTGCATTCAAATCTTTCTCTTTGTGTGATTCACTATCATCTTTGGTCTAACTTGCACTTTATCCCATTGATGTGGTTTTCAATTTGCTTTTAAATCTAAGGGCTTTGTCAACGCCTCCTGGTACAATGTCGACAATATCACTCTCAACTTTTTCTTGTATCGAGAGAAGAGACCATCCGTTACCCAACATCTTTGAAGTCCATCTGTTGGATTCTTCTCCATCTTGTCAATAAGCTCTTTTAGGGGGCACTTGTATGAGTTGATATTTTTGTCTTTCTTCCATTTTGCTGCATATATTTTGTCGATGATCTCCATATCGTCCTAAAGTAGCTTGAACTCCTTTTCAAACTTTGTCTTCAAATTCTCCCATGTTGCGGTTGGTTGTCTATGTTTGAGGTGCCAATCCAGTGCAATTCCTTGTAACATGGCTGACAATAAACACAATTGTGAATCCTTGTCCACATCTCCATTGGACTTCCTTATGGTTACACATGTACCAATGTGTTGAGCAAGATCTTCTTTTTGATTTCCTGTGAACTTCTGTTTGCTCTCGATTACAACCATCATTGGTTGTGCTAAAGACTATCCTTGACTTGAATGTGGTACTTGCTTTTGTTGTTGTTGTTCATTAGATTCTTCTCCACTTGACGAACCAGGTTTTGATAATTGCTCTCCAACTTGAGCAGATAAGCATAGACCTCTATAACTACACTACTAATACTCAACCTCCTTTGCGTATATATGATTGTCGGTTACAATCTCCCAGACACACTTCATCGATGTTGCTTCTATATTTGACTCTTGTCTTTGCACCTCTAGGCAATCTCCCTTGCATTTGTGTAATTGTTGGAGTCACCATTTGCTCAAACTTGTATTTTTGTGCATGGCCTTGCTTGTCATGCTCCATGTTTATGTGTCCCACACTTATGCACAAATGTCTTTGTTAGGCTTCATTTTGTTTGCTTCGTGTGTGAACACTCACATGCCTACTTCATTCGCAAATGTTGATAGATCTCCTTCATGCACAAATGCTCCAGTGTGCCCTTCATGTGTGAATACTTGTACATCTTCGTGTGCAAATGCTTGTGCATCCACTTCCTATGCTTAGGGCCATATAAAAAGAGGAGAGCACTCCAAGTTTTAGCATTGTGGCTGGGGCCATTCAAGGTTAGAAAGGTGGTTGACAAGAATTCTTAGTAGTAGGAAAAGGAAGACGGTTCATGATTGCCACTGCCCTATAATGGGCAACATATCAAACTTTTTATTTCTTGATTTCTAGCTATACCTTGTTCGTACATAGTTTTTTTTTTCGTATATAGATTAACACTCTTTGAGTTCATTTCCTTGAATCAAGTGGAGAGTGGCGAACTTGGGGTTGGTTTTGCATTATGTAGGAATAATATCCTTGAAGGTCATTTCCTCGAATCAGATAGGGGATTGGCGAACATAGGATCAATGTTTAAGTATTTTAGCGGATGATAATACCTTTTGAGTTTATTTCTCTACACCACATGGGGATTGGCGAACTTGGGGCCATGTTTATGATTGATTGAGAATAAAATCCTTTAAGTTCATGTCCTCATGCTAGGTTGGTATTAATGAACTTGGGATCATTTTTGCAATATGGATGGAATTTTGCAAGGCCGAATGGATAAGGCACTAGTCTAACTCTAGGGTTTCTTGCTCATCACAGGGACGAGCGTCCCCAAATAGAGCCACATTGATGGTAGAAATTTTTGACTTTCTCGTTTCTACCATTTAACTTTAGAGTATTAGTATTTAGGAATTTATGTTTTCCAAGGCATTAACATTATTCATTTTAGTCCTAAGTATTGGCTTTTTGTAGGCGGAGAGACCTGTCAAAGATATCGTCTTTTATAAGACATCCTATTGACGAGGGTGGTCTGTAGTACCATAAGTACATAGAGGACACAGTTTCCTTTTGTTTTGGCTAACTAATTCCTCTTTGCGGGTAGGAATCACCCCTTGCGATGTAATTGCTTTTTCCAACTCTTTGATAAGGTGCACCTCCTCACTTTGTTGATGCCATGTGTTGCTCTCTTATGCTTGTTCCTCCATTAGCCTATCACATCACCCAACTGCCAGTGCCATGTTAGTGGCTTATGGCATGAACATTCGAAAGAAAAGCAACAGAACGAGGTGCCATTAAGGGTATTGAAGGCAACTTTCAACCATATTAATTACCATTAATAAGTCCCTTTTTAAATATTGAACCTTTGTTTTTTGTCATTTCGTCATTGCATACTTTGAACTTTCCTCTACAACTGGTTCGTCTTCCTTGCTCCCATTGCAATTTTACATTGTTAATTTTTGAATCCAACTTCTACCCATTTTTCTGGCACATTGTCTTCTATCTAGCGATGGTCAAATTTCTTATTTTCAATGGTTTGTCTTCTAGATAATTTCTGTTTTACCAGTTGGCTGGGTGAGATGTTGGATCTTTAAGTTTTTCTTGTATCCATGGTAATTTTGCCAAAATTCACTGAAGGGTTCTTTCCTGGTTTGTGTATTTGAAATATTATTGCATAACATTTGATTTGCGGTGCTATTTCTCCTTGCTCTGAGAATTTTAGGTGTGTACTATGACTGGGGGGATCAAATGAAAATTTGGTAATGGTTTAATCCTCTGGGTAGGACAATTTTTTTCTTGCTAACGATTTTGAGTTGTGGTTGAGATGCAGGAACCATTCTTTAAACCCGACCTAATGTTCTAATCCCTGTTATCTGTAATAACTAGTTTAATCTTGAAACGCCTCTTTTTGAGCTCATTTTGTGTCTTTGAGTTGATAAATGAACCCCTATTTCTTACATGGTTGTCCGGTTGTGCAAGCCATTGTATGTCCCTTGATCAAATCTCTATTGGTCAACACAAAAGTGCTTAAGTGTTGTCTGTTGCAGAATCAAAGCCATTGAATCCATTCCTTGCCACCTTGAATTCCATGTATGTCTTGTAACTTCGTTCCTTGTAGAAATTTGTCTCCCTCAAAATGCTAAGTCCTCCCCTTTGCGAAAGTGGACATTTTTGAAGAAATTTTGATGGAGGGTGAAAAGAGTCTTGGAAGCATCCTTAGGCCTGCAATTCACACATTCCTCCATTTTCCCTAAATTGCTTAAGTGTTTGTCTCTTAGTAGGTACAAGGAAAAGTGAAAACGAGGTCATTCAATGTTGGGCACATAGTGTTTGGTGATCTTGCAACCCACAAATTTTGTAAAATTGCGCATAGTCACTTGGGTCTGCATTCATGGTTTCAAAAACTCAAAATTGGGTAAGTATGGTCCCTTTTGTAGATGTAAAATTATTTGCATCAACCTACCTTCCATTTCAATTGTTTCACACATTTTATCCTTGCACTCAACAGGCCCAAAATAAACCAAGTAATGCCTTTTTTGTAGGTGTAAAGGGCTCTAGGTTTCCTTGCCTTGGTGGAAGATGTTTTGTCTTTGTTTCCCTACAACTTGTAAACCTTTCTTACCAATGGCTTGTCATATGGTAATATTTAATGTTCTCTCTCTTCACATGGTGAAAAATGTCTTGAAGATTCTACTAAACAAATTTTGGTGACTAACTTCTCTATGTAGTAAAATGCCTAAAGAATCTACCACATTGACCACTCCTTCACATGGTGAAAAATCCATCGGTATGGAGGAGTGTTTGGGAATCGCAAGGGTCACAAGTCGAAGAACACCATTGCAAAAAGAAGATGAGGCAACACACTGTAGGAGGAGCTAAACTTCTCAAAGGTAGAGGTGATGGTAATAGGGATGAAAAAAGGAAGAAAGAAAAAGCACATTTCTCCTCAGATTCTTCGCTAGGAAAGAAAGAAAAAAAATACAAAGATGAGGATGGCTACACCGACTTGCATCCCTCTCCCACTAGAGATCAAACTGTATAGGGAGAGGATACTACAAGGGAGAAAGGGCCATCGATTGAGGAGACCCAAGAAAAAGTTGTCATGTAGGGGCAACTTCACAATGGGATGGAGATTAGTTATGCATCCTAATATCTAGATGATTTATTTGACAAGTTCTTAGAGATAGAGAATCAAAAGAAACAAATTGAACAAGCAATGAACAATTCTGTCCTGATATCGAGGAAAAGAAGAGGGAGGGAAGAGCTAAGGTGCAATGACAAGTTGATAATGTTGAAAAGAAGCTAATAATGAAAACTTCATAACTCAAGGGTGGGATACCTTTCGGGAAGGAGCCTGTTTGGGAAGATTATGAGTTTATGACCAACTCTCTTCCCTTGATGGATGCGCAAGGGACCATGAGCATGATTGATGCCAATGCAATCATAGCCAAAGGAGCCTTTCAAGAGTTGGAAGAAATGCTAGGATTAGGCGACAGGTCGAATATTTCAAAGAATTATCCAAAATGTTTGAAAGAACTCCAAATACCCCTACAATTGCCAAATCTTCTTTGGAGGATACCCAACAAGAAGATGTTCAAACAATTCAAGATATAATATGTGAGGTTATGCAAGAGGAGATGGAAGACGATAGGATGGAAATAAATTACACCTAGGTAGATAATGTTGTGGGATTTGGCAGACCATTCTTTTGAATTGGTCAAGATGTACTAGGATGAAGCCATCAAACAGGGAAAACTGGCTTGGCAATATTATTGTCAAATATAGCAATTCAAATAGGAAGTCAACGCTGTTGAGGACAAATATATGGCAGAAAAGAAAGACCTCAGGCAATGGTCTAAAGAGAGGAAGCCACAACAATGGCTAATGAGGAAGAATGGTTCAAAGGGGCGTTAGGATACCCAATAGAATGTATGGTCGTGGCCAAAAAAAGGGACACAACAGTCAAGGATGCAACTTTGTTTTGTGGAGAAATAGACTATCAAATAATCTCAGCCAACGTCAAACTAACATCCTATTTGGTGACCATGGGAATGGATATGGAGAGTAACCTAGAAGAAGTGTTGGTCAAGCATCCCAAAGAAAAGATGTTCGAGGAGATGGAAAGGTACTAGAGCAATACTATCCTCAGCGTCTGTGAATATGCAGAAGATGGAGTCATGGACTTCTATAATCATCTTTGTTATATAGAGGAAAAAGTAAAGGAGGCTATGAGGGTGCTTGGCCCAATAAAGAGAAGTTCCAATTAGTTTCGTTGAATGTCTAGAAGTCATCAATATCAATAATCAGGCAAATTGATAAACAACTCTGCTATTGGAACATTGATGTGGGAAAAAGGAAGCTCAAGGAAGAAAAACAGAGATTTTGTGGAAAACCAAGGCACAAACAAAAACAATTAACCTCACAGATTTCCCATGGGGAATCTAAAATGCACTCTATTCTATAATAATTTATTTAATTTTGTGAAGTCATAATATTTGATGAGCCTCATAAAGGCATTGGTGATGGCCCAATTTAGTAATAGCTTAGATAAAGGGCCATCACATTAGTCAGAGTGTGGTGGCTTTTAATAGTAGTGATAGATTTAATGCTTAGCATGCATATGTAACTGCCACCTACTGTTTCCTATAAATTGAGAGTGATCGATGAAAGATGGTTGTCCATTTTTGTATTGCAAGGAGTATTTGTTGTTAGACTAGCATTATAGGAGTTGATTGTAAGGAAATGATCCTTTTTATTACAAATGTAACAAAGAAGTCTGGGACTTCTGCTGTAATCTTTTGTGCTTGCATGTGCTGAAGCTATCATGCATGAATGGTATTTGTTTTTCTCTTTCTAGCTGGTTTAAATTCTTAAAGGTATTTGATAGAAAAGTCTTATAGAAGTTTTATCAGGGGGATCCTTGTGAGATTGCTGAAATTTCGTGATATTTCTTCTTGCATGCAAATTTACAATTGATTTATAAGGATATTGCTGTGAACATCTCTATGAATAGATTGCAAGTTGAAGAGTGGCAAATATTTTTGCATCAATCTCTCTTTTATCAAGTATTTTTCTCTAATCAAAATCCGTGCAAGTTGTATATGCGTAAATCCTCCTTATACAATGGATAATACCACTCAGATGATAACATGTAGCTACTGCAAATACTTTTTCACTTTCTGCATGTCAACATTTTGTGACGTGTGTTAGGCCCTAAAGGCTTTGATTCATTGTAGATTGGTGCTATGTTAGATTTTAGGCTGAACTTACCTCATGTTAAGACTGTCTGGAAATACAAAAAATAGTTATGGGGACCACCCCTCTTACAGAAAAACAGAAGGAGATTCTTATTGATTTCCCTAAACTGCACCCACAAATGCAATTTGCGGGCCAACACACTCATATGTATAGAACATGCTTGATGCACCTTAACATTGAATTGGGTAGAAACTATAACCTTCTTGGTGGCATTAAGAGAAATGATGACCTTCATCTACGAGTTTTTACATAGATTTTTGAAGTTAAATCTTGTTGGTTAGATGTGCTCTTGTTCAAACATTTGAAAACGCTCTTTTATTGGCTTCGTATGCCAACTGTTTTCCCTTTTTAATTTCTCAGTGCAGCTTGGTTTTTGCATATGTGAATTACCTCAAATACCTTATGGGCTTAGTAGGCCTGTTGTTTCACATTATAATAATGTGAATTACCAAATTTGCATGTGTACTTATCCCTTGCTGCAGGTTATTTGCGCTGGAAACAGGAAAAGAGGGATTTGTCCTGTGATCATCATCTTTAGTTTTCCAGGCAAATTGTGTGTATGAATGGATGGCCTTTGGATGCACAATGTGAGTGACTTTATTCACAATATTGCTAATCACCAAATATCTATCCTTTAAAAAATCTTCCACTAGAAAGATTGTGGTGTTCTGTACCTGTCTTCCTTGGCAATCTTTTCAAGGACCAATCCAGCAAGGATCTATCTGTTGCATGAGTATGATTGTGTCGAGAGATATAAATTTAATATAACGCATCAAGATTGGATATTTCTTAACGTGTGGTGCAAGTAGCAACGTTATAACAATAATTTTTAATTAAAGTAGATCATGGGGCATATTTTGCTATTTTTTTAAATTTTTGCTTGAACACGTTAGGATGCACATATATAATTACATGCATAAGATACAAAGCACTAAGTTTACCTTTTGAAAAAAAGTTCTTCAACATTTATCATGTCTTCTACGACTCTTCTCACTTTGTTTTACATTTCATATCTTCTAGATAATTCATTTGTGTTAAAATTCATCATTCCTATCATTAATGAAGCAATTTTTCTTTTTTGAAGAGGTTGAAAAGCGAGGGCATATCAGGGGCCACTCTTCCCTTTGAATTGAACTTGGGTCTCCATTAATAGAGCCCAATGACTTTTGCCATTGCGGTGTCCCTGCCGGGACAATGAAGCAATCCCTTTACAAAATGAATTGCTTACATAAAATTCAAGTTCACTCGTTTCAATTGTTTTTCTATGGTAGAAAATCTATTTACCTTTATATTAATCAGTTTACATGTATTTCAGTCGTGACATATTTTTGCATGGATTTATGTAGCTTCTGGAGCAGTTTAAGCCTGGCACTCCATGGAGAAGACCTGTATGGAACAAGGGAATGCCCCAGCCAAAACCAGCAGACTTTTCATATATGGAGCTAGAAGATAAGTTGATTGAGGAATTTTTAAATCTCCTTTTTGCACCCAGGTAACTGTTTTCATCTATGATTTCACATTTGCTTGTCTTTGAAAACATATTTTGTAGATAAACATTTTGGCATGTTCATTATTTTCAATGAATTAGCAGTATGTGAAGACCATAATCACTTGTGGTATCTGGCTCTCTGATGAGGGCATCTCATTCCCAGGTTAGATTTATTTCTTCCTAGGTTATAATATTAGTTAATAAACTTAACGCGAGTCTTAGTTGGATTTGTTATTAGTTGTTAGTTGCAATTAGGATTAGTTAGCTATTTGTTAGCTAATGGTTAGGGTTGTTAAGCATCTTGTTTGATCTTCCTCCCTATTTGTGCTCCTACGCATTTTGAGCATATTGTTGCCCAATTTGTGCGAGGGGTTATGTAATTTGGGCATTTCTATGCCTATTTAAGCAATGCTTATGAAATAAACATCAGTTTGGTTTCCGGACCTTCTCATTTGGTATCAGAGCACCGATCCTCGGGTGCTCCATTTGGTTCCTCCATTTTGGTTCCATTTGGCTATTTTTGTTAGCGACATTCAATTTGGAATGCGATTGCTCCATTTGGCTATTTTGTTGGAAATTCATCAATCGAGCAATTTTCATATTTTACAAGCATATTTGGTTGGCTGCGAGCTATTTTTGGTCAAATTGTGGGAATTTGGACAATTGTTGTTAGCTGGTTCTTCTAGAATTTGTTTTGTTTCGCAGGTGGCACTGAGCGCCACTTGCCTGGCCTCGAAGAAGGTTAGGCTAGGTGGCAGAAGAGCACCTGTTGCCACATTTTGCACGGGGTGCCATGTTTTCAAAATTTTGTAAGTATGCTGCTCTCCCTTCCCTCCATCTCCTTTCCCTTTCTCCACTGTTCCCTTTCTCCCCTTCTATCAGTTGCATTCCTCCCTTTTCCCCTCGTTCTTTCTGCAGTCAGAATTCCCAAAACAGATCTCACATTCCCTGAAAAATTCTAAGTCTAGGAGCGCAACCCGACTTCGCAGCGAAGTCGGGGTGCGCCCTTAAGTTCGAGCGCACTAGGGAATGCGAAGTGCGGAAGCTGACTGAAAATGAGCAGAATTTGGCTAAGTATGGGAGCGCAACCCGACTTCGCAGCGAAGTCGGGGTGCGCTCCTCGTCCTGTGCGCACTTGGGAAGCAGTGTCTCCAGAAATCAGCTAAGTGTCGGAGCGCAACCCGACTTCGCGGCGAAGTCGGGGTGCGCTCCCCTTCTTGCGCGGGATCCGAGCGCGGCCAAATTGACTAAGTTTGGAGTGCGCAACCCGACTTCGCAGCGAAGTCGGGCTGCGCCCTCGACTGTGCTGCGATTGGGCAAGATCCATCAAGCAGCCCAAAAAGCGGACTAAGGCACGGAGGCCTCCCCAAGCTGCGTTGTTCCCCACTTGCGCTACCCGGTTGCGCTCCGTTTCCGAGGCGAAGTAGGACACAAAGGAGAAGAAGCTGCCTTTCAAGGCGGACATGTGTCCCTCATCAGAATTTGACAAGTGTCCAGCCTCGGGATCCGAGCCGAGATGTGATGGGAAAAAGGACAAGCATGGGCCAAGTCTCATCTCCCCGCGGCTACCCTCATTCATGGCGACGCAAAGTTCTCATCAACCGCACCTGCCACGTAGCTGCCGAGTTTTCGGGTGGACCTTGCTTTGCCAGTACGGTCCTCTGCCTACGGGAGTCAACATCGGCGGCTCTTTGGCCGCTTTTGTCGGCTATTGTCCGGTGCAGGGACTTTGTGCCCAGGATTGTAATCGGGGGAAATTGCGCTATAAATAGCCGCACCACTTCATTGTAAAGGGGTGGAAGGGGGATATCCTGCTAGGGAACCATTGTAGCTATACGTTTGCTTCTGAATGCAAGACACACACTTGGCTCTATTTTGTTGTTATCATTCTTTATGCTGCCTTTACTTGTCATTTCTGCCTCATGTTGCTTATTTCATTGCTTCTTTGTTATCTTGAACTCCGGATTCCGGTATTTGATGATTAAGTATTCCTGGAATGCATAGATAGAGGATACATAGGATGTATGACAGCTGTAGTTTCTATGGTGTGTTACGTATTTAATTCTTTGTTAGTAGTGGTGATTGATCGTTGTCGTCTTTGCTTATTCCCCCCACCCAACTCAAATCACATTTGAATCTCTTTCCGCATTTTTATCTCTTTCCTGTACTCTTAGCTAAAACAATTGAGAAAACCCATAGGAAGCCGGCCTTCTCCGGAGATTGGCACGGAAGGCATTCCTTCCTTCCGGCCTTTCAATATGGTGGGCGAATCTGGGGCACATTTAACCAAATCCTTTCCTAATGGCAGATTCGTAACCAATAGTTTCTTTGGCATGCCCGGTGGGACATGGAAGTTTCCCACCCCAAAACGAGAATCGAAGCAACGGTGTTCGCTTCATTGCTGTTAGAATCAGAACACCTGGCGACTACGCAAGTACCTGAATATTCTACGAGTCCGTGAAGACCGGTCCGAGCGCCTTCATGCATACAAGAAGGTGGAGAGCAAGGAATCCGGGAAACCAGCCTGATCTTTACGAAATTGACATTGCCGCTCCAGGAGAGCGCGTCAGGTCGGCTGACCACCAAGCTCGCATAGACGAATCCGAGCCCGAAATCGAAGAGGCCGAGGCTGAAGAGCAATCTACATCCTCGGATGGTACCGATACCGAGTACACTACCGGAGGAGAGGAAGAAATGGCTGCTCAGCAGAATGATGACGATCTCTTCCCGGCGGTAGACTCCACGGGGCCCTTGGCCCTAGTCGGACAACAAGCTGTGCCCCCTGCTGCCCTAAAGTCCATCCCTACTTACGATGGCTACGGCAAAACGGCGTACGAGCACATCCAGGACATTCTGGCCTTGGCTGCGCTACATTCCATCACAGACGAGAGTGTCAAGACCCGCCTACTGGCTCTTTCCCTAAGGGGAAAACTTCTCTACTGGTGGAGATCTCTGCCAGAGGGATCTATCACGGGGTGGCGCCAGCTGGCTGGCAGGCTTGTAAAAGGATGCAACGAGTCTGCTGATCCCTCTTCGTTGTTGCATCAGTTCCAAAGCATCCAACGACACCCCCAAGAGGAGGTGTCGGACTTCAACATAAGGTTTGCGAGGTCTTGGAAGCGAGTACCTCGCGAGCTGCGACCTTCGACGGGTCGAGCTGCGCACTACTACTTGAGGTCATTCAACTCGACATCCGCCTCTTGCTGAAGATAGCCCGAGTCGATTCATTCCCTGCCTGTACGAAGCTGCCCAACAAGCCGAAATGGATATAATCTCCATAGGCGAGGCTCCCGCATAGGGTACGACCACCCATTTACCACGACTTTCCTCGGTCCCAGTACCCATCGGCCTCCGGTGTGATGCCGTCATCTTCAAGTCGGCACCCCCAGCAGGCATGGAATCCGGCGCCGGTCGTAAACCCTTACGGCCCGCCACAAATTCATTATCCTAACCCCCCGCCGCCTCCTCCGCAGTATCCCGCACTCCCAGCTCCCCCTCAGTACGCGCAATATTCTGCACCCCCGCCATTGGCTGCATTACCTCCGCCAGCTCAGTTGCCACCTGCGGACAATGATATTCAGAACAAAATCCTCCAAGAGGTACGGGCTCTGGCATCTGGATACCATACCATGTCAAATGACATGACTATATTGAAGAAGAAACAGGCCCAGATGGAGTTTGTTCCAAGGAGGCCATATCCTCCTCCGGCACTGACAAAAGATCAAGCCGCGAACGGCAAGTTCAAAGGCACCCCCACAAGAAATGCGGCCATTGAGGATCAACCTGGCACTTCTGACCGGGTTAACTGGTGCTCCACGTGCAACGACCCGCATTCGAGAAGAAGATTGCACGTTGCACCAGCATTACCTCCAGACTCTGGCGGGCAGCGCCATAGAAGATGAACTTTACATGATCCTGGACGATGAAGGCAACTTTGCCGTCCCAGAGGAAGATCCGGCATTGCTCCCCGCCAAGGAGGACGAAAGCTGTTGAAGGCTGCTGCGGCCCAAGCAAAGCCATTGAAGGTATACGCCAGAAGAGAAAAGGCGCAACCTGTTGGGCTACCACCGGACAAAAGGCTATGGCATCCCGCAGCCAAAGAAAAATTTCCTGCACTCAAGCCTCCCGCGGCGAAGCTCCCGCGGCTCCGTCTCCAGCTGAAACAAAAGAACAAGCTCGGGGAGAAGGCGAGATATCCGTCTCGACAAAGAGACGAGAGTCGAAGCCACGCAGCAATACCGGACCAAGTATGAGCCTGCGAAAGAAACGGAGGGAGCTAGCACTTCAGGCTACAGCATAGTGGATGAGCTAAAGAGGACTCCCGCAAGGATAAGTATGTATGATGCTCTTCTGCTCCCAAGTCAAGTTGATCTGCTGCAGGAATCTTTGAAGAGCATAAAACATGGCAAGCAGACGCAGCCTGCTGTTTTGGTTCAACCCCTGACAGTCTCCGCCATTGGAAAGAACAGACCACCTCCCTTCTATCTGTCATTGCGGATGCAAGGGTATATAGTACACAACTGTATGGTGGATTCTGGTGCCTCCACGACTGTTATGCCGAGAGCCGTCTGCGACGAGATCGGAATGGAGTATACAAGGAGCAGCCAAGGTGTGTTTGCGGCTAGACGGCACCCCTGTCAAGACAGTTGGTGTTATCAAAGATATCCCGATCCGGCTGCACAAAGCTCTTGACATAGTGGTCATTCAAGAGGTCGTGGTTGTCGACTTGGAACCTTACTTCGGCATGTGTCTCTCCAGGGAGTTCACTGCGAAGCTGGGTGGGTATCTGTCTCTGGATTACTCACATATGGAAGTGCCCTTCAAAGGAAGGAGACCGAAGATCTACAACGAAAAGCCTTCCACATTTCTAGTAGAGAAGATACCGGAGAAGAGTCACGAGACTGCATGGTTCAGGGACGGCGGAAGAAGCTGGTGGTGGTAGACATGACGAGCAAGCTCTTGAGCTGTTGCAAGTAGAGGATGAGTTCTCCTTGCTTGGACTTCAACGCCATGATCGAGGCCGAGCAAGGCTGCTACACCGTCACTCGGCTGAGAGACTTGACCGGTCGGCCAAGAAAGAGGTAGGACCTGCACCAGAAAAGCTATGGAAGCTTTTCTTTGATGGCGCCCGATGCAAAAATGGCGCCGGCGCGGGCGTACTCTTGGTTTCCCCGTCCGGGATCCGGAAGGACTACACCTACAGACTGGCTTGGAGCTGTACTAACAACGCGGCGGAGTATGAAGCCCTGTGCTTGGGTTTGAGAAAAGCGGAGAGGCTGGGGATAAAGCATCTGCGGATCTTTGGCGACTCAGAGCTGGTGTGCAACCAGATTACGAATAAGTGCGCCTCCAAGAAGCATTACCTCAAGGCGTATCGTAATCGTGTCTAGGACCTGATGGAGTCATTCGACTCGTTGAATGTCAAAGCCATATCACGTGAGAAGAACAAGCACGCTGACATTACGGCGTCTGTTGGAGCCGGTACGTTCCGGTGATGACAACGTCCAGAAGCCGAAGCCGGTTCGTACCATCTACGAGGCCTTATGTGCACGATAAGGACACCAACTGGCAGGTGTTTGGCTGTGACGAGGAAATCGTCACTTTTTTGGTTACCGAAGCATGTACAATCGAAGGTAGAGACCACGATGACGAGCAATACGAGGGGTTGATACAATTGAAGAATAATCATGTCCCAAAAGGACTGATTACATTAGAGAGTCTCTTTGATCAGAACGATAGAGCAATATCCCACGGGATCAAAGTAGACCCCAAGCAGTACGTCGACCTGGAGCTTGAACCTGGAAAAACAATCAAGGTCGGGACGGACTGCATTGAAGAGGAACTCGGGCGAGATCAGATCATTATGCAGAGAGTTCCCCGATATTGTAGCCTGGTGCTACCGGGACTTGAAGGGGTATGACAGACAGATGATCCGAGCATACCATAGAGCTAGAAGATGGTGCGAAACCTTTCCGGCGAAGCGAGAGGGCTGTAAACCCGAAGATTGAAGCCATGATGAAAGCCGAGCTCCTGAAAATCTTTGGAAGCCAAGATCATCTACCCCATCAAGCATTCATCTTGGGTTGCGAATCTGGTTCCTGTGAGGAAGAAGAACGGAGACATCCGTCTCTGCGTGGATTTCAGAAATCTGAATCAGGCCTCGTTGAAGGACCATTACCCGCTTCCCCAAATCGATCAGATCCTCCACATAGTTCTTTGGAGCGCCAGAGATTCTCCCTCTTAGACGGATTCTCTGGGTACAACCAGATATGGGTGAAAGACGAAGACCAGCATAAGACAGCGTTCACCACCAAATGGGGAACGTTCGCTTATCAGCGCATGCCCTTCGGTTTGTCTAATGCCGGCGCTACATTTCAGAGAGCCATGGACCTGGCCTTCCGAGAGCTGCTTAACAAGATCATTGTCATCTACTTGGATGACATGACTGTATTCTCTCACAGGAGAGAGGACCATGCTTCCCACCTGCGGCAGATATTTGAGAGATGTCGTGAATTCGGCATTTCCATTAACCCGAAGAAGTCAGTCTTCGCGGTAAAAGAAGGTAAGCTGCTGGGACATGTCATCTCCGAGAAAGGCCTTGCAGTGGATCCTGACAGAGCAGAAGCCCTCCTCCGCTTGCCCATCCCAGTCGACAAGAAGGGGCTACAGTCCTTCTTCGGCCAAATCAACTTCGTGAGGAAGTTCATACCGGACTTCGCACAAGTGATTAAGCCCATGGCCGAAGCTGTTGAAAAAGAATGCCGAATTCTTATGGATGACGAAAGAAGGCGAGGCCTTTGAGGAGATCAAGGCCAGAATTGCACAAGCTCCGGTGTTGATAAACCCGGATTATTCCAAGGACTTCATCCCGTACGCGGTGGGAGAACCCGAGAGTTACGCCGCGGTCCGACACAGAAGGGAGACGATGGCGAAGAGCGCCCCATAGCGTTCTTAAGCCAGGTAATCCAGCCGCATGAAGAAAAGTACAATTTTATTGAGCGGCGAGTTCACGCAGTCATGAAATCCCTCCGAAAGTTCAGGCACTTCGTCTCCCAGAGCCGGATAACTGTCTTCGTGATACATCCGGACGTCAGGAACTTCATCATACAAGGAGAGCCTGGCCACAAGAGGGCAGGATGGATTGCCAAAATCCAAGAGTTTGACATCGAGGTACGGCCAACAAAGCTGATCAGAGGCCGAGCCTTGTGCCAAGAGCTAGCCCGAAGCGCTGCAGTTGAGATCTCCGCCTGCAAGTGGGAAGATCCGATAGCAACCACCAACCTAGCCAACTCCTTATCAGAGGAAAGTGATTGGACAAATGACCTGGTGCAGTATTTCAGCACCGGAAGATGCCCAGATCACCTCAATGCCTCACAAAGAAGGAGGTTTCGGCTAAACGCCTTGAAATACGTACTTCGCCCCGAGGGGCTTTATTTCAAAAACATTGACGGCATCCTGTTGCGGTGCGTCAAAGAAACCGACAAACCCAGGGTCCTCGGAGAGTTTCACTCCGGGATGCTTGGGGGACATCATTCTGGAAGGCCTACGGCCTTGAAAATCATCAGAGCTGGGTACTATTGGCCCACTCTCTTCACAGACGCACATGCGGTCCGTGTAAAATGTGATAAATGCCAGAGGTTTCTTGGCGAGAAGCGAGAAAAGCACCCTTGCCCCTCCAGCCAATTCAAGTCGAGACTCCGTTTCAGCAGTGGGGTCTAGACTTCATTGGGGTCATCACGCCCTAACTCTGCAGCGGGGCACAAGTTTATCCTTACCGCCACCGATTACTTCACCCGGTGGGCAGAGGCGATCCCCACTAAGAATGCGGACCAGGAAACGGTCATCGGGTTCCTCGAGAGCCTCATCACCCGTTTCGGGGTCCCGGAGTCAATAGTGACGGACAATGGTCCGGGGTTCGCAAGCGCACTACTAACGGAGTACACCAGCAAATACGGCATCTATCACAAGATGTCTTCTAATTCCTACCCGCAAGGGAATGGCATCGGCCGAGTCCACCAACAAGAATCTACCGAAAATTGTCAAAAGGACAGTAGAGAGAAACAAGAGGACATGGCACCTACTCTGAATCGGGCGTTGTGGGCGGATCGCATATCATTCAAGAAGTCTATCAAGACATCCCCCTACGCGCTCGTGTACGGCAAGGAGGCGGTTCCGCCTACCCACATAGAGATACCCACGCTCTGGATTTTGGATGAAGAAAGAGGCAACGGGGATCCAGTGGATGCCAGACTGTGCCAACTGCTGCAGTTAGAAGAAGAAAGAGAAAAAGCATACCAGGCCTTTACTAAGCATGTTGAAGCGACCCAAGGCTGGTTTGCGAAAGGCACCACCGCCCGAGTTTTCAAAATCGGGGACCTAGTGCTGAAGTGGGACTCACTGAAGGCAAAGCCGGGCAATCATGGTAAATTTGACGCCCTCTGGGAAGGTCCCTATCAGATTGCTCGGGTGAACCAGTTTAATGCATTCGTGCTCCGGGACATGGAGGGACAGCTTCTCCCCATTCCCGTCAACGGGTTCCACCTGAAGATTTACCACCGCTGAAGGCACCCCAGGCGGGTCCTTCCTTGTATATATTTCTTTTCTGCATTTTTTATCAGATTGTATATATTTATTTCAGCATTTCAGCTTTTAGTTTCCAAGAGCCTAAGTGGAGCTTAGAGCAAACCCCGACTTCGCAGCGAAGTCGGGCATCGCTCCCGGAACAGTGCGACATCGGGAGTTTGAAAGAAAGCAGCTGACAAAAAAGCCCAAAATTTGACTAAGTGCTGGGTGCGCAACCCGACTTCGCAGCGAAGTCGGATTGCGCGCCGTCTTGAGAGCGCAGTTGGGAAGAGCAGAGCTAAAAAACGGCTAAGTGTCCAAATCAGACTGCGCAATTTTTCTGGGCGAAGTCTAACTACGCAGCAAAGTATGGGCGAAGTCGGAGTGCGCACGTTTTCTGGGCGAAGTCCGAGTGCGCCCTCAATTTCGGGCGCACCCTGGATAACCTGTCGCGGGAAACGAAGAAAAATGATAAAATGTTTCTAAGTGCGGGCCCAGACAGCGCAGTTTGGCATAGTGCGAAGTTGGGTTGCGTCCCTCCTTAAAACCCTGGGCCCAAAGTTCTCCCTCGAAACGTGTGCCCGGGCGGCGGCTATGACGTCATCAAAAGCACGAAGTCCGAAGAATGTTTAATAATGATTGCGCGACTTTCAAAAGGAACGTCATTAAGAAAGCAAGGCGCATTAGGACCAACCACAACCAGGGTACGCTTTCCAAGGATAAACCCACGCACAGCCGCCAAAGAATCATAACGCTTCTACCAACTTCAGGCAAATCACCTTAACCTCTCCTCCTGCGCCATTAATGTTGTTTCCTTTGCCTAGAAAAGGAGGCTCTGGCATACTCAGAACATCCAAATTGTCGAGCTAACTCTGAGCTGCAAGGTCCAGAATTAAGCAATCAGTAGCCAGAATCCCTGTCTCTGCCACTTCGAACAGAAAAAAGAAGAAATGGACAAGGGGAAAGCGCCAATGCAGGCGCAATCTAGCGACGAAGGGCGCGAAGCTGAAGAACAGACAGAGTCCAGCGCTCATGAGAGCGAAGCGCCGCGAGAGCAAAAAAGGAAAACCCGGGCGAAGAGAAGTCGAGGGCAAGCTCCACCGCCGCCCATTAATCACCTGGCCGGGTATAGAGACGGCTCGTTCTCTATCAGCCTCACCAAGCTGCGGCCGAATATTGCGAAGTGGGCTGACAAAGTTTCGCCCTCACACCATGTCGGGGCTGCATATAAATCGAACCTGTACTGGTTCTTGTGCCCTCCTGTCCACCAATGCCCGGAGCTGATTGAATCCATTGCGGCATATTACAAGCCAGCTGCCCGGCAAGTCTGCGACAACAAGGGAAGAGTCTTGTTCACACTCTTCAGGGAGAGCGTCCAGCCAGCTTTCGCCCCGGGGCTCCAGTACGACCCCAGCGCAATTGTCAGGAGGATCAACCTGGACGAACAGACGGGCAGATTCACCCAGACCAAGCGGATGAGAGAATTCCTCGACTCAGAACCGAAGACTCCGCTTCCAGCCGGACAATGGCCCACAGGCCCAATACCCCTGGACAGATTCGAAAACAAATATATATACATCATCCTGGCATGGGTACTC
This sequence comes from Wollemia nobilis, assembly GCA_028583015.1. Classification (NCBI taxonomy): domain Eukaryota; kingdom Viridiplantae; phylum Streptophyta; class Pinopsida; order Araucariales; family Araucariaceae; genus Wollemia; species Wollemia nobilis. Next base: position 16,218 of record JAQPPZ010000217.1, on the reverse strand, counting down.
GGCTGCGATTCTGACAAAGTGGTGCGCCCGTACCAGCTGGCGCTGGCAGAATGCATCCTGCACGGGGAGTTTTACGACTCCACGGCGCAAAGGAGTGGAAAGCGCCCTATTTTCTTCGACTGGGCAGACTGGCTGGCATACGCCATACATTCCAACCTGGTCAGGTTGCAGCAGAAGCAGACGACAGAATTCCGACTCTGCTCGTTCCTCACATGGTTGTGCCTGTACCACACGCACTACCGGATCAGAGTTCCTGACTTGAAGAAGGTAAACGAAAAAGGAGAGCCGTTGCCTGTGTACGAATGGACCGAGGCCCTGTACAGGAAAGGGTCGTACTATGAGTTCAACTTTAAATTTCTGGGTATGGTCCTGGCGTTGTTCAACGGTGAGGGATCCCGCCCGCCAGAGGCCATGACGAGCTATCTGAGGAAGTACAAGCGCGGGGACACCTTCCGGTTGACACAGGGAATTGTGGTCAGAATCTACGGATTCAAAGGGAAGCCGTTCCTGCTGCCCTACTTCTGCACTGACCACCAGTTCGGGATGGAGATTTCACGACAGATGGACTATGTTGAGGAAGAGTTCGGCCAGGGAAAAAAGAAAGGCCATATTTTTCAGTATCCTATTTGCTGGGCGAACATTCAAGTACGCGAGATTGGACAGCATGTCTACCTCGAGCAAGAACTCATCGACATGGGCCTGATACAGCTTCCTCAGCGCTGGAAGTATGACCCGATTGGGGTCAGAGGTAAATTTGCGCACATCTGCCCCCGAGCAGAGATCATGCAGGAAAGGTGCAACAGAACGGGTGCAGACCTGGAATGGCACATTGAGCAGATGCAATCATGGCCTCCATGGCATGATTTTTACTGCGAGGAGGTGACGTATGATCCAGTGCGAAACCCGGATCACCGGTTAGATTCGGCGGGCTTCAAGAAATTCCTCTCCAAGGTGGCGCCCCTCAAGCGGCAAAAGGACAAAATCATTGAATGCTGGAAGATGAGATGCCGCACGCAGCACGATAAATCCAACCGGAAAACGTTGGCCGTTGATGATGAGTTTCGGCCCTATATGATCAATACGCTGACACGTGGCGGCCTTTCGCATTTCGAGATTGCGTTCCCCGAGGCGCTAGGAAAAGGTATACAAGGAGGTCCCCGTCCCAGCAATTGTCTACTCCCGGGACTTCCAGCGCAACGCCAACGAGCAGCCAAGTGGGCCCAATGTTGCCTCCAGCTCTTGAAGCATTACCTGAAATGGTACAACGGCCAGAAAGGTCAACTCCTGAGGTGGCCCCCCAAGAGGAAAAAACGCCAGAACAGCCAGCTAGTGGAGCGGCCGCGGCAAACATCCTCCGGTCTAGACCCCGGTACAAGTTTACCGTGGGCACATCGCGACTGCCGCCCCAACCTCCTCTCCCTCCTTTGAGCAAGCTGCGGCGCCAGAAGAAAAGAAAAGGAAGAGGAGCGAAAAGGCCAAGCGGCCTAGGGAGCCTGCACAGCAAACGGCCACAGCACGGACAGGGACAGCCGCGTCGGAAATCGTCTCGCTGGACAGCCCTGAAACAGAAGCAGAAACTTGGGCTGCAGACGTCCTTCAAGCAGCGGCTCAGGCGGAGCCCGCAGGTACGTCCACTTCCCCGCTCCCCCAAATCCCAGTCGGCCCTGCCATAACGCCGTCCCCCATTGTATCAGGGCAAGCCATAGTCCCATCCTCTTCATCTCAGACCACCCAACCCTCGCACAGCCCCCATTCCTTCGACCAGTTCGCCCAAGACCCGAACGCTTTCCAGTCCCTCAGCCAAACCCTGGAACCCTCGCCTGCGGCCAGTGCCGAAGCTACGCATACATCGCCGCGCCGCTCACCTCCATTGTTCAAAACCCCGCCTACGCCTTCCACTCAGCCGCTAGCTTCCCCTAGGACCCGGTCGCCCTTAAAAGCGACCACGGCTTCTGGAATACCTCCTGCTTCGCTGTTTGCGGGGAAAAATGCCGCGAGCAAGACCCAATTTTGGAAGACCTTGACTTCATGGGAGAACAGTTGCAGATCGCAGATGATCAGCCTCAAGCAGCAAAGGCCGCAGGGTGTTCCGCCTCTTTCCTCCAGGGCGTCAAACGGAGAAGAGGCGAGGAGATAGCTGCCCCGGTAAAGCGCACCAAGTACGACTTGGACAGGGAGAGTGCTGAGAGCGAGAAGTTGATTCCGAAAGTGAAGAAGCCTCTCCGGGAAATGACCGAGGCAGACTATGAGCACCAAGTCAAGGAGAAGAGCTTTGATGATATAAACGAGGAATACGAAATCAACGGTATTCGTCGTAGAACACATAATCTCCTTGTCAAGCGGCTCGAGAGTCAGGAAGCGCTGTTTCAGCTGCAAAATAACTCGAGGCAGCTGGAGGAAGATCTGGCTAGGGCCACCGCGCAGCTGGAGTCTGCTCAACAGGAGATCAACGACCTGAAAACCCGGCTCGCCGCCTCTCGGCGGGGAGGCCGCGGCGCAAAGACAGACAGCCGAACAGCTGTCAGAGGAGAAAAGGGCAGCACTGGATCAGGTCTCTCAACTCCGGGATTCGTTAAGGCAGGCTAAATCTCAGCTCGAGGAGAAAACATCCCAGACGGCGGCCTTTTCGAAGAATAAAGTCAAAACGATGCGGGCTGGTTTGCTGCAGGGATGCAGGGCCAACGTTGTCAGGTCCATATCAGTCCTGGACTTCGCGTCCAGGATCCAAGAAGTATCTGCCCAGGGAAAGCCTGTGGTAGAGGAGGCCGAACACCAAGCGAAGCAATGGCTGGACTTGGCATTAAAACTTGAGGAGTACGAGCGCAAAGGCCTCCGATTTCCCCCGATGTCCCGAATTGCCCTAGAGTGGGCAGATGCAAGGGTAACCTTGCATATTTATTTTGATAAAACAGAGAAGATAAGGGCCGCCAGGAAAATGCTGGACGCATTAGACCACGAAATGAACATTTGCCTGGCCCCCTTCAACGCTCTTTCTGAGCACGGTTGCCCGAGCTTCATCAAGGATGGAGAGTTTCTGACCCTTGAGCAGGTGAAGCTGAATTGGCTGTCTTTCGAGGCAGACACGTCAGAAATTGACAGTTGGGCGAAGCCAGTCCAGGAAGCTCAGGTCACCCAGATGGTGTCGAGATATTGCAAAATCAACACCTCCCTTAAGGAGTTGGGAGAAAGATACCACACCATCGACGTACATGCAGTCGCAGCATTCGGAGCGGCGGCCGAAGGATGTCGGCGACTTAGGGCCCTTTCAGGAGCGATGCTGGGACCAAGCCGAGGCCGCATACAATCATGTCCGTGAGCGGGAGCGGCCGGCCGAGCGGGAGGGTGACGGCGGCGACCATTCGAGGTTCGGAAGGAGGAGAAACGAGAAGAAGCAAGCTGCCGAAAGTGGATGCGAAGAGGAGCGATTGCCCAAGAAGAAGCCGTCGTCAGCGAGCGGAAAGCAGGGGAAGGGAGTTCCTCTGCGCCCAAAGGATGAAGGCTTGGTTCTTTGCGTCGAGGCGAGCTCGACACCCCGCGAGCCGCCAGGAATGTTGCCACATTTTGCACGGGGTGCCATGTTTTCAAAATTTTGTAAGTTTGCTGCTCTCCCTTCCCTCCATCTCCTTTCCCTTTCTCCACTGTTCCCTTTCTCCCCTTACGTCGGTTGCATTCCTCCCTTTTCCCCTCGTTCTTTCTGCGTCGGAATTCCCAAAACAGAGCTCACACTCCCTGAAAAATTCTAAGTCTAAGAGCGCAACCCGACTTCGCAGCGAAGTCGGGGTGCGCTACTCGGTTGGAGCGCACTCGGGAATGTGAAGTGTGGCTGGCAGTGAAATGAGAAGAATTTGGAATTGCTAAGTATGGGAGCGCAACCCGACTTTGCAGCGAAGTCGGGGTGCGCTCCTCTTCCTGTGCGCAGTTGGGAAGCAGTGTCTCCAGAAATCAGCTAAGTGTCGGAGCGCAACCCGACTTCGCAGCGAAGTCGGGGTGCGCTCCCCTTCTTGCGCGCAGTCCGAGCGGCGGCCAAATTGACTAAGTCTTGGAGTGCGCAACCCGACTTCGCAGCGAAGTCGGGCTGTGCCTCTCGACTGTTGTGCGCAGTTGGGCAAGATCCATCAAGCAGCCCAAAACGGACTAAGGCACGGAGGCCTCCCAAACTGCGTTGTTCCCCACTTGCGCTATCCAATTGCGCTCTGATCCCAGGCGAAGTTGGACATAAAGGAAAGACTGCCTTTCAAGGCAGACATGTGTCCCTCATCGAGAATTTGACAAGTGTCCAGCCTCGGGATCCGAGCCGAGATGTGATGGGAAAAAGGACAAGCATGGGCCAAGTTATCTGCCGCAGCTACCCTCATTTAAGCTGACGCAAAGTCTCATCAACCGCACTGCCACGTAGCTGCCGAGTTTTCAGGTGGACCTTGCTGCCAGTACGGTCCCCTGCCTGCGGGAGTCAACATCGGCGACTCTTTGGCCGCTTTTGTCAGCTATTGTCTGGTCTGGGACTTTGTGCCCAGGATTGTAATCGGGGGAAATTGCGCTATAAATAGCCGCACCACTTCATTGTAAAAGGGTGGAAGGGGGATATCCTGCTAGGGAACCATTGTAGCTATACGTTTGCTTCTGAATGCAAGACACACACTTGGCTCTATTTTGCTGTTATCATTCTTTATGCTGCCTTTACTTGTCATTTCTGCCTCATGTTGCTTATTTCATTGCTTCTTGTTATACTGAACTCTGGATTCCGGTATTTGATGATTAAGTATTCCTGGAATGCATAGATAGAGGATACATAGGATGTATGACAGCTGTAGTTTCTATGGTGTGTTATGTATTTAATTGTTGTTAGTAGTGGTGATTGATCGTTGTCGTGTTTGCTTATTCCCCCCACCCAACTCAAATCACATTTGAATCTCTTTCCGCATTTTTATCTCTTTCCTGTACTCTTAGCTAAAACAATTGAGAAAACCCATAGGAAGCCGGCCTTCTCCGGAGATTGGCACGGAAGGCATTCCTTCCTTCCGGCCTTTCAATCTGGTGGGCGAATCTGGGGCGCATTTAACCAAATCCTTTCCTAATGGCAGATTCGTAACCAACAAGCACCTCCGCCTCGAAGAAGGTGGCAAACAGGTAGGTGGCAAAAGACCATCTCCGCCTCCGCCTCGAAGAAGGCGGCAGAACGACTAAGCTAAGGCTGACTAGTCGCAAATTTGTTGGTTCAGCAATTAAATTGGATGGCTGAAAACCACCTCCGCTCAAACAGGTGGCATAATAGGCTGATTAGCTGCTGCGGTGACTGCAACTTAGCTAGGACGGTCAAACTGACCGTTGGCGGAGAGTCTAACAACGGTCGAGGCGCAACGGTGGCTAAAGGCTAAAGACAGACCGATAGGCGCGAAAAGCAATCAACTAAAGATCGGTCAAACAATCAAACTACGTGGTAGACCGAAGTCCGCCAGAATACCTGACGAAGGGCAGCTGGACCACCACGATGTGGTCAAACAATAAAGGGAGCATTTCTTCCTTTAAAGCACTCAAAGTGCTTTCCTGCAACATGTGGGACTAAAGGAGGCCGATTTCTGTTTAATTGACGTTCCTTCCTTCCCTACAATTTCCAGTGATGTGAACGCAGCGGACTCAAGCATTCAGTAGGACTACGAGATCGTATTTCTATCGTAGAATCAAGGTCGACAATTGCTATTCGTACGGCTGTTTTGATCCGTTGCTATTTTGATCAAAACAACCCGCTCACCTCGAACCTCGATCGTCACGTTGTACATCCCACGACAACTGCAGCAAATCGATCTGGTGGTAGTCTATTTTCAGGCAGGATGATGCATCGTTTGATGAAACCAAAATACACTACCACACACAGAAAATGTTTGTTTGTTCGCAATGGACGAACGCGTTTCGAAGCCATTCCGGTGATTTGCAGCACATTGTCATCGCCTTGTCGGAGGCTCTACAGTGAAAGCAGATGGCTGGATCCTGTTTTGTCATCGCTATTGCAGATTCCAACAACCTGTGCTTGCATCTTCCGGTGTTCAGGAGTCATTCGCATAGACAGATCTACAGCGTTTCCGGTGGGATTTGCAGCAGTTTTCCGGTGAATACTGCACATTTCGGCAAGTTTTGATGCGGACGGCCAGTTTTGGTAAGGGTTGCAAAATCCTGCATTCATGGGACAGTGGTGGTCAAGCAATTTAAAAGGGCTAACGCCCATTTAAGCTTTCGACCACCACGCGGTGGTTGGGCACCCGCGCAGTGGTCGCGTCCCTGCCATTTGAAGGCAGAGTTGTCTGCCATTTGGCAGACTCCCACATTGGAAAACTTTGCCGCACAGTCGCCAAGAAAGATCACCGTTGATTCGGCTAAACGCCAAACGGGCTAATTTTTGCCCAAAAACAAACTTTTGCTAAGGTATACAAACACTTGATTTTTTTAATTAAGTTTTTTTTAATTAATTCAATTTAAATTAATTAAATAATGTTTAATTACTTTAATTAAACATTACAATTGCATAATTTATTTTGCAATTATACCTTAGAAACAAGGTCAAACCTTGTAATAAGCCCAAGAGGCTCAAAACTATTTTGCACATTTGTGCAAGTCACAAAAGCATTGTAAAATCCTGAGAGGCTAAATATTTGTTTTGCAACATTTTGTAATTCCCCAAGCTTGGGAAAAATGCTTTTGTAATTGCCTAAGAGGCAACACTTTGTAAAGCCTTTTGGCTTCTTGTAGAGTGCTTGAAAACCATAGCACCATTGTACTTGCCTACAAGGCAAAGCTTGGAAGCCTTTTAGCTTCTTGTAGAGTGCTTGAAAACCCTAGCACCATTATACTTTCCTACGAGGCAAAGATTGAATGCCTTTTTGGCTTCTTGTAGAGTGCTTGAAAACCATAGCATCATTGAACTTGCCTACGAGGCAAATATTGAAAGCATTTTGTGGTTCATTGTAAGTGCTTGAAAGACAACACCCTTTTGAGGAGGTCATTCCTCCTCCTATTGCTCCTACCGCTTCTGTTGTTCCACCTCGAGCACTGCAACAGCCTCTTCCAATGTCGTCTTTCTGGGTTTCCGATGTTCAGCAGACTTCGCAGTTTCCGTAGCAGGCACTTGCACCTTGTCCTAGTTTTTCACTTTGCAAGGGTGTGATTTCTTGACGTTGTTTCTCTACACCGGCATCTCGAGGCCTTCGCAGTGTTCTTCCGCCCGGTTATGAGACATCTATGCAGTGTTTGGTGATTCCCCTTCCACTTCTATTGTAAAAGCATTGGAGTCCAATGCTTCTTGAGTGGGAAGGTATGATGAGGGCATCTCGTTCCTAGGTTAGATTTATTTCTTCCTAGGTTATATTATTAGTTAATAAACTTAATGCAAGTCTTAGTTGGCTTTGTTGTTAGTTGTTAGCTGCAATTAGGATTAGTTAGCTATTTGTTAGCTAATGATTAGGGTTGTTAAGCATCTTGTTTGATCTCCTCCCTATTTGTGCTCCTACACGTTTTGAGCATATTGTTGCCCAATTTGTGCGGGGGGTTATGTAATTTGGCAATGCTTATGAAATAAACATCAATTTGGTTTCCGGACCTTCTCACTCTTACTCCAAGAATCAAATAGTAGTAAAAGTTCAGTTTCATCAGGAGAAAAGTTTGTAGAAAGGGTCTATCCTAGAAAGAACATTTCTAATGGTTGTCTCTTTGTCTAAGAGTCTAGTTCTTACTATTGTTTTCTGACGAACACTCTTAGTGGAAATCTTTTGAATTGAGTAAGAAATAGAGTGCAATTATACAAAAAAGAATAAAACTATTTTTATATACGAAAATGATCAAAGTAGGACAATGAAACTCAATGTTACATTAATGTTAAAGGAGAATATGGAATGCCGGAACAATGAGGCAATGCTGTTACATCAGAGGTTAAGTTTTGATGGTAGAAAGGAAGCTGATGATGTGTGTGCCCTGCTTATTCGCTTAAATATTGGCACTGAGCAGATTAAAATTTGGATCAATCCGACTTAAAATTTATTTAGTATCTAAATGAAACACTAATCTGTAATGGGAGGTAAAATAGAAGCATAGTTGTCATCATCACCAACTATCCCAAAAGGGCCAATGCAGGATCTGTTGAATCTACATTGACAGTGAAGCCTATAACGAAGTTGAAAGAGAACATAAAGTAAATAGGACAAAGACAAAAATGGAGGGAGCCTAGTATATCAAAGGGTCAAAAGACTACTCAAAATCATTATAATAAGTTCTATAAGGTTCATTTGAAGCACATGTATACTTTTGAGGTAGACTACACAAAAGCATTATAAGAAGTTCTATAAGGCTCAAAGCCAAGAACATACCTCAAAAATCATGGATTTTGGTATATTTAGTATTTCATATGAAGTGGGATGTTACAGCCAGAGTAAAAATGCTTTGGTCTGAATTTGCGAGTAGAGTCCTTAGACATTATCCTTTGTCAAATCATGAAAAATAGATTTAGAGCTCTCTGATAGAGAGATTTATTGTTTCCAGCCTTGAATGTCATGCTTAGCTAGGGAATGATTCTTGGGTGTGGTTGTAGCAGCCAGTTATGTCATGGCACCACCTGAAGCACGACCTTGAACATGAATAAGAGCGTACATAGGTAAGTACAAACATAAAATTTTGATTGTATATAAAGTTTGTCATTTTGTGTAGTTTGCATGGTTAGTGTTTGTGAAAACAATTATCAGACATTATTAGTGTGAGAGTAATTCGAATGTCATGTAATTCAGATATCATGTAATATGATGTGTCATGCAGGGGTAGTTAGGGATAGGTATGAGGAATTTGCGAAAGTTGGCAACTGCCTCCCTTGTCTAGGATTAGTATGATTAGACTCCTTACATTTTACAAATATCATCTGCATCTGGAAGCATATCTGTATGTGTGTGGGCATAAGCATTTGCACGAGTCTGTGAGCATCTGTAGTGAAGAATATTGTTGTTGTACATATTTGTGTATTGATGTTCATAAATAAATACAAATGTCAATGTGTAATTTTGCTTCATTTCAAGATAAATATATTTTTCTCGTAATATGACGAATGCTGCTTATTGGTGATGTTTTCTGTGTAGTGTCCCACCCCAACTGAGACAATTGTAAAACTGCTCCCCTTATGTAATTGTTTGTGTTTGCACTTTAATATTTGTTGATTTGGAATATTCTGAGTTTTGTTGGTGTGAAATACATATAATAATTCAATATACAAACCCCTACCTTCAAATGATCTCATTCACTTAAGATTTTCATACGTCATTTTGACAAACACTTGTCATGCATACTCAGAAAAGCTAGTGCAGCAGATTGTAAATGATCAATAACTTAAAAACCACTATTCCAAACACTATTAATTTTCGGATACAAGCAAGATACCAACATTAACTACAAACCCAATGAAGGAATAGAGCTAGGAATGAAAATACCCAAATTTATTGATGACTGATATAAAGCTGGAAACACATATCAGCTACAGAAAATCCAGGTTTAAGCTCATAACTTTTGAAATACAAAGTTCCATAATCATATAAGTAATCTATTATTATCTTGAGTATTATGTCTGGGCGTCTTTCTACTACCTATGTACAAATTTTGGATGTCTTCCCACAACTTATTTACATTAGGATAATCTTGGTATGCTTTCTTTAATAGCATCACTAAAAAGTTTACTACTTTTTCTCTCATATAAGGAAGTTCATAAAACAATAGCATTCTTCTAAACAATATTCTTGAAAATAAAACTAATTTAATATTCTAAATATATTCTTGAAGGAAGTTCATAAACCAATAGTATTCTTCTAAACAATATTCTTGAAAATAAAACTAATATAATATTCTAAATATATTCTTGAAAATAAAACTAATTTAATATTCTAAATATATTATCCACTTAAACGAGAATAATCCATGTAAGACTTTCATGTAAATCAATTCATTTCATAATAGATGTAATTAAAAGTTTACACCTTTTTAACCATCCAAAGCATCGGGTCTGTCACCTTAGCCTAATTTCTTCTAAGTGTTGAAATAGATTTGCGAATTTCCAAACAAACCTAAGTTACTTTTATTTTCTAAGATGATATATATATATATATATATATATATATATATTTATATATTTATATTTGTTTAAAAATAAAAATAAAAAATAAAATATAACTATAAGCTTATTAAGAAAACCTTATAACAGAACATGTCCTAAGTATATTATTGCCTGATATTTTAAAAGTTAATGGTCACACATCCAAATAGATATAACATGGTTATTATAAGCTTTTATAAAATTACTTTGTCTACAGAATTATTGCGTCATCTTATAATGCTGCACTATATAAAATTTTTATTCAAATACCTCCTATGATTGTTTATCGAGTACAAAGTACCCACATACCAGGATTGCTTTTACCAACTTGGACAATACAAGTCATCATGTGAATAGACAGCTCCACAGCTCCGAAGGGTCTACAATGCCGCAGGGCTATACTGCTATTCCATAGTTTAAGTAGTGAGAACCAAGGCATTCTTTTGAGGTTATGACATCCTAGTTTTTTTTTTTTTTTTAATTTAATTTAATTTTTTTATTTATTTAATGAGGTCTAACCGAAACACTCTATTAATTAGATAGCATGTGTCTATTCTCCTAACAATCGTCATATGTGATAAAGTATATTTTGTAGAATACTTCTGACAATATGCTCGTATTGCATTTTGTATGGAGCTTACAAGAGCTTTCAAGGTTTTTTAATATATCTTAATTACAGTTGATATCTTCAATAACTGCCCAACTACAATTTTCTATATTCTCTTGAGAGCAACTTTAAACGCTTTTCCAATCTACGATGTGCATCATGCCTAGAAGACTTTCAGTAATGAGACCTCCGGTGAAACGTTTGCTCCAATAAAAAAATGTATATTTCTTATGACTTTAATACCCGAAACAAAGCCACATTTCTAAAGACAAGTTTACAGTGACGTAATTACAAGATTATTGCATTCTCCTAAAGTTTTATTCGAACAATCCTGGGTTTAGTTTATGATCAATTATTTTTATAAGTGGAAGTGTTAAGGCAAAAAACAGATTTATGACTAATTTCGAAGGTCAAATAAATATTGGAGAATTTCCACTATTTCCTAGGTTTAGAACACCCGTCAGTGGCTGTTTATATAATTAAAGAGTGGCTTCAATTTTTGGGTTTGGTTTTTCAAGAATAATAACGCAAAGATCATTTGGAATATATATATATATATATACACACGGCGGTAGTTTTGACCTTTGTCAAAGATTGAATTAGAGTATCAGTTTTATAGCACATAGGGCTAACCTATGCTCTAAGTGAGAGTTGATCCGAACAAACATTTTACTCTAGAATGATGCCAACTGTCATAGATTCTCATTATCCTAAATCAAAACATGGCTCCATTAGCCTAAATGATTCACATTTACCAGAATTAAATTGATTCGTCAATGTAGCAGACCCTAGCTGGTGTTCCTCAAGATGGCATTTTGGTTTAAATGTTTATTAAATATAAATGATAACAACATAGAGCTGAACATTCACTCAATTTTAATTAATTGGACATGTCTGGCACAGATTCCAACTACTATCTCAAAACGAATACCCAAATTTCAAGAAGAAATACCTTGCACCCAACATTTATATACAAATACCAATTTTTGCCCTTTTAAAAAGAAAATTATTCTTCTAACAGTTCGAGAATCACCATCTATTTTATACTAGGCAACAGTTGGCAACATTTTTATTAAAAACAACATCACAAGCATCTTTTACTACGCCTAAAAGAAAGTAGACACATTCCCAGTTTGCCATCCTCCGGTTTCAATGTTTAAACTATATCAAAATTGGAACTCAAATATTGCAATTAAAAGGCAAATTTTAAAAGGGAAGCCTTCAAACTTAAAATATCATACTGACACAGAATGCACTTCATTGAACTCTATGCTATATAAAATAAACTACACAGTTTTTTTTTTTTAACAACCAAATAGAATCATAAAACAAATGCTCTTTCAAGCTACACGACGCCTAGCTTCTCCAACTTTGATATAAAGATTGCAAGCAGTCTAACTAAAGATTTTAACCAGCAAAGTTCCCATTCTAAACCACTGTGTACTTTTGACCATCGCCAAAAGGTTAGTGACCATTGTCCATCTTCACCGGCGAATGAGTATATTTGAACTTAATAATAGAGGGAATCAGAGCGGTCTACTAAAAAAAATGTATGAAGCTACCCTAAATGCACTTATGCAACACATTTTTTTTTATTATTAAATAAGCATCTCAATTCTTTCCACCGAATTTTCCTTTCAATTAAATCCTTTTGCCAACATTATCTAACTCAAAATTACTTGTATTGATTATGTTTACACAGAGAAACATTAGACAGAAAATAACCCAAACAGAATCCAAAATTAACACAAACATGTGATCAACATATACCAGACCAAAAACTAACCTGTCTATTGGCTTTATCACTTCCAATAACTGAGTTCGGATGCTGTTATTTTTTTTTTTTTTTTTTCCTTTTTTCCCCCTCCCTCCAGCTCCCTTTCCCCAGTTGCTTAATTTTTTTTTAAATAGGTGAAAGCTATGATATTAGGCTTACACCTGTTTTTCTCATGCAAACATTCCCACCCGGGATTAGCCAAGTAGCTCCCAAAAGATGTGCCATACCGAATTATTACACGTATTTATTAGTTTTAAATAATATATATACTTGAGCTATGCCATCTTGTTAATTTATTACTTAACAATTATATTATAAACTTTTTTTATATTTTGACATATAATATTTACTTGTTTTTTTATTATTATTATTATATATATTTTATTTTAATTAATTTTTTTTATATATATTTTTATTTTTCTTTTATTGTTATTATTATATTTTAATTTTATATATTATTATTATTTATTTTTGTCATTGTATAAACATAATTCATAAAACAAACATACAAAAACCTATGATGCAACTACGTGAATGCATCTACATGGACCGTTGGCAGATGTACTGCCAGTAGGGTTCTTTGACCCTATCAGTGGCAAATACCCTGCCGATCATCATTTCCCCGACTTACCTTATGCTGGAACTCTTTTCCCATCAACAGGAGGAGGTACAATTTTGTTGCTTTATTCTTTTTACCGGTGTTACCTACACTTGCAACCATAAGAAGATCAGCAGTACCATATTCTTACAAATAAAGCAAACAACTAAATAGTTAATTTATTGAGGGTTGTTACACTAGACGTAGACGTCTAGCAGCCCTGCTGCCTAGACGTCTGGCCTAGACGTCTAGCAACCCTGCTCCCTAGATGTCTAGTAGGTCAAACATCTGGCCTGTTGCCTAGACGTCTGACCCAAACGTCTAGCAGTCTGGCCTAGACGTTTAGCAACCCTGCTCCCTAGACGTCTAGTAGGTCAAACACCTGGCCTGTTGCCTAGACGTTTGACCCAGACGTCTAGCAGGTCAGATGTTTGGCCTGCTGCCTAGACGTCTGACCCAGACGTCTAGCAATTCAGACGTCTAGCATGCTGCATCTTCCTTTTCTGTTGCCTGGACCTGCATAGTGACTTCACTTCCTAACAATCTTCCTTTGCTTTCACTATTCAGACTTGACATCGACGCTTTGGTTCTTCGCTTTCAAGCGCTTCTCCAATGCTCGGACTACACTCAGAAGATAGCTTCAATGCTTCTTAACTTGGAATAGGCTCTGCCCTACAACTCTATTTTGGATGGCTCTTGGCCTCCAATGTTTTTCTGAATGGCTCTCAGCCTTTCACCTCTCAGGTGATTGTGGTTGTTCGTCGGACGAAATTGTCCAAATAAATCTTAGGTCACTTTTGACCACTGTTTCTGATTCCTGCTTCTTTCAGCAAAAATGAAACGTCTCTCTTCAATGCTGCTTTTGGATTGAGTCCTTGTCGTCACTTGGCTTGTATTCAAATGGGTAGACTCCAACACTAATATTTTTGGTTCCCTTGGACATCAAGGGAATGCTTGCAATGGTTCCCTTTCCTATCTTGCTTATAGGCTCTTGGCGGCTCTTGAATTGTCCACTCTTAATTTGCAGTCAAAGACTTCTCTTGGTGCCTTCAACCTTGCTTTAATCTTTGATTATTTTTCAAAACAGAATATATAAGTGCCTGGCAGCGTTAATATTTTCTCAATAATTTCTTTAATCAATTTGCAAACTCATGATTTGCAGTAACAATCAATAGGGGCCTACGTTCCCTTCACGTGGTTCTTCCAAGTTTAATTTTTAATTCACATCAAAGACTTTCTCCAATGCTAGCTTCAGACTTGGAACTTATCTCTCCAGATTCCTTTAAATATTCACACCAAAAAAAATTTGGTGCTAGCTTTAGAGACTACTCAAAGTAGCTTTGATACCTAGCTAGATCATCTCGGGTCCCAATTTTTAGGATCTCGAGTAGACCCAAATTTAAAGAGCAATTAATATATTAAATGGCCAAAATCAATGAACATAACATTCATGAAAATAACAATAATATGAATAAAATGGCCAATATCAATGACAATATGCAAGTACAAACTTACAATATAATTGCTCAAAATATTGCATACAAGCTTTTGTATTCTCTGATGAGTCTTCTATTACAATCTTTTTCTCAAGATTGTTCGATACATGGAGCTTTGTCTCCATTATATAACCTTAGAAAGGTGACTCTTCTCCTCACATATTCGAGAGATGCAACCTTTCTTATTCCATATATAAGACAAATCTCACATGTCCTTTGGCTTCACATCTTGCCACTTATACACGACTCTTGACTTTCTATTTACTTGCACACTTTACTCTATGAAACTTGCACACTCCAACATGCACTCTCTATTACATGACACTTGCATACTTTCTCACTCCTCACACTTGCACACATAATTACACGACACTTGTGCACATTCTGCACATAGACACATACGTAAGGGGAAATATAAATCACACTCCAAAACTATATACTCAAACCCTGTTTTAATATTTACATTGTACCACATGGTACATTTACATTTCTACCAAAAACTGTAATATTCTCTAACATGAATGCTTGACCTTCTTTAAACTCGAGGAAGTGTAAGGGCTGA
Source organism: Wollemia nobilis (assembly GCA_028583015.1). NCBI lineage: Eukaryota > Viridiplantae > Streptophyta > Pinopsida > Araucariales > Araucariaceae > Wollemia > Wollemia nobilis. The sequence continues at coordinate 1,067 of JAQPPZ010000217.1, read as the reverse complement.
AATAACATTCACGTCATAAGACTAAGACTGATATCGACAAATTTTGCATCGTGATGAGCATGGAGGAACCATATGACGTGAATTTGTTGAAGTCATTCTTGGGGCATGTCAAGTATTATCAACACTTCATCAAAAAATTTTGATAGATGTCCCACCCACTAGATATATTGACATGCAAGGGTTTTCCTTTCAAGTGGATGAAGGAGCACTAGGCCCTTGAGGAGTTGAAGGCGAAACTGGTTTGCTCACCCATTTTGGTGCTTCTTGATTGGGAGAAGGAATTTCATGTCCACTTGGATGCGTCCAATTTTGCAATTGGGTGTGAGTTGGCGCAAGGAGGACAATTTGGGTTGGATCAGCCCATATATTTTTCAAGTCACCTATTGTCAAGGGAGGAGAAAAATTATAACACAATAAGAGGGAAGCATTAGGGATGGTGTACATGGTGCAAAAGTTAGTCATTACTTGCTCGCAAATCCCTTTGCTTTCTATATCAATCATTAAGCACTATTGTATCTAGTCAATACTATGCCAATTCACGAACGAGTTAGCAGGTGGCTCGTCATGTTGCAGGATTCGTGTTTCAAGTGGTGGTCAGACTTGGGAAGAAACACGTCATACCGAATCAGCTGTCAAGAATTCGCTTGGGAGAACCTACAGAGGGAGGAATGTTGGATGAATTTTCAGATGCTCATTTGTTTTCAATCATTGTGTTGCTATCGTGGTACAAGTACGTTGGAGAATACTTGTTGATAGGAGAGCTACCAAAGGAGTTGTCGACAATTGAAAAGATCATAATAATGTTTGCTCCATTCCAACTGATTGCTGGAAAGTTGTACATGATCAGACTAGATGGAATTTTGCGGAGACGTGTAATGGACGAGGAGTTGAACACAACATTGAAGGAGGCTCATGAAGATTGGTGGGGGGACATATGGGGCTAGATGCAACCACAAGGAAGGTGCTTCTGGTAGGGTTGTGGTGGCCCACCCTCTTTCGTGGCACGAAGGAGTTTGTGACTGGTTGTGATATGTGCCAACGAATAGGAAGCTAATGCGGAGGGATTT